>VXAV01003806.1:139232-160096 GCA_013399715.1 Alectura lathami | reverse complement strand
CCTTCCAACCCAAGCCATTCTATGATTCTATGATTCTTTCCAACCGAACCACTCACTGCAGAAGCTATGCGTGTTCTGCTCAAACTCCTAGCCAGTGAGGCAGTGGTGGACTTTGTTCTAGCTTGAACATGTATTTTCTTCATTACAGGCTGCCTTGGGAGAATAATGTAAGAGACAAGAACATTGCAAGTCATGGCATCTCCAGTCAAGGATAAAAGATGATGACAGCATCCTCCCAGCCTGTAGCATAAAGTCCAATGAGGGAACAATGGAGCTGACAGGAAAGCTCTCCTAGGACTGCTCAAAGTTGCAACTGAAAGCTTCCAATTTTCCAACTTTTTTTTTTTTTTTTTGCCATTGTTGTTTTCTTTCAAATCTTTTGCTGAGAAACTAAATATATCAAACAGAACATTGTTGCTTTTTTTTTTTTTTCTTAATATGTTAGCAGTATCAAGAAAAAGAAGTAGTATGAGGAGGCAGGTTGCCATTGGCCCTTGAGAAAGCTCTGACATCTGTGACAGAAGTCTGGTCTCTGGTGGAGTTTCAGAGCATCCCTGGGCTCCTCAGTGTCCCAGACAGGTCCGATAAACTATATTGCTGAGGGTGGAAGTACATGGCTCCAGACCAAGGAGGTTAAGTCCCTGCAGACTTTCCAGCTGGTTTCTTCCACCCAACATCCAGGACTGACCTTTGAGCAAGCAAGCGAGTTTCAAGCTTCTGAGCAGACAGCTCATTTGTTATGGAGAAGCAAGCCACTGAAGCCAGCCCCATTCAGCCTAGTGGATTTTATTTTCCTTTAGGCCCTGGGATCCTCCTAGCAAAACATCCCACCATGCAAATGGCTCCTGTGGCTTGCAAATGGTGACACAAACAATGCCTTGGGTTTTCTCACTTGTTATTTAACTGTCAGTACCCTGGAAAATACTGGGAAGCACCCACAGTGAAGGCAAGTTTGAATTAGGCGCAATACAAGGAAAGTAGAGATGTCAGGCTCCTGTTACTTCAAAATTTAGGTCATATGTCAAATGTGGAATTCTTCCCCTGCAATCAAAAATCTGCCTATATACTGAAAAGCCTTGAGCACACTTCAAAGTGTTGATGTGTTTTTCTGCTCAGGAGCAGAACTGAGAGCAGCCCAAAGCACAGTCTGAACAACTTCCAGGTGCATCTTTACATTGCAAAAATGCAATGAAACCCACACTACAATAACATACAGAGCAGATCTCCTGCATTCAAAGAATCACATCTGATCATTTATGTGGATATGTCATTGTCCTGCCATGTCACTAGGAGAGCCCAGTATGCACAAACAAAGTTCAGACAGTATGTCCTGGAGGGGCTGAGAAGCACTGCTGCCTGGTCAGACAGCACCCTGAGGTGCATGGCCAAGGTGAGCCATGTGGGGCTGGGAAGAGGGGCCTGATGAAGAAGAAATGTCATCAGACTGAGGGCCTAGCTGTAAGACCGAATGCCTAGCTGTAAGGTGGATAAGCTTGGGGAGAATAGAAGAAATGGCATAGCATCTTTTAAGAAGATTTAATGAGACAAGAGGGGAACTGTCCCTGTAGACTGGGCAGCATATTTTAAATCTGAGTTACAACAGTCATGACACAAATCTCATCTTCTGGAACTTGCTGTGTGATACATCTCACCCAGAGTTTAAAATCCCACTCTTTGTGCCATCTGGCTTGCTATGCTGTGTCAGAAGTCCACTGAAGGCTTTCCAATGACCATGATGAGACTACATTACCTCTGCCCTGAACCCTTGTCCAGTGCAGCAGTCTGGATTGTATTTCCATGGTAGCTGCAAGCTTGGAAACTCCTGTGCAAGTGTGACACCACATCAAGATTCGATTGCAAGAAAGTAAAACCATTGTGGGCAATAGACATATGAATCCAGGCATGATAAATCACATAAAAATGAGTGACTTGAAAAACTGAAAACAACTCCAATGAAACAGCAGCACACAGGAAACAAGCTACATGAGAATAAACACTGACAAATAGTCACTTATTACTAGGTCCTCCGTCCTCCCAGGAATGTCTGAAAAATCAACGCAACAAACTTCAGATAGCACAGAAAGATAAAGCATGAAAAAGGATATAATAAAAACATCCTCTGAGAACACAGAAATACTACTTTAAAGCTGTATGTGAGATCACCTCTGTGCTACAGCCGCCAGCCATGCCTGATGGTTTATTTTATTGCCAAGAATGGACCATTGGGGATGAGTTTTTTCCTACCAGTGGAGACTGTCTTACACCAATGCCTGTATTTGCAAAAACTTGGTAAGAGCCAAAGCAAGTACAAGTACGAGTGCCTCTCCTGAGGAGCAGACGCAACCAGAGGATTGGATGTGATTAGTGGTAAAGAGGTTGGACAGTGAGGAGAAATGTTGCCAGCTTGTTTTAAAGAATTTTCTTTTGTTTTTCACACTCTGCACAGACCCAAACTCAAACACGGGTAAGCGGCTTCCAAGCAACTGTTCCTCTGTACCCACGGTAGGAGCAATGGTTCCTGTTTTACTGCAGGGCTGCAGACCAAACTGTTTTCCTGCTGCTGCTGCAGATGGAAAGAGAGCCTTGCTTTAACTGGAAATAACCAACTGCCGTATATTTCTGTGTCAGGCTTCACTCTGGGAGGATGCTGGGTGCTCACACACGGCACACAAGAGGCATGCTGGTGCCAAGCCTGGGGGCCAGTCCCATGCCCCTTGCGCACCCACGTGCCCCCAGCGATGTCCCCGTGGTGGCAGCGGGTCAAGGACTTTATCCAGCCCTGAAAGCGAGGACCCGCACATGGTCATCTCCCAGTCTCCACACGGGACAGCTGCTGTTGAAACTTCATAGATCAGCAGACAAAGCATTTCCTAGGAAGCACAACGGTTTTTTTTTTCTGTCTTTTTGCCTTGGACAGCATAAGACTGTGTTCATTCCATGAACATTCATTTTCCTCTTGCTTACAATGGTGAAATAAAAGGAGTGCCTCTTCTCCTGCCAAGTCACACACCACCTGGCAGCCACCGCCTCTGCCCGCCGAGCATGCTGGGGTGAGCACCCGCTGCTTCTCACGAATGAGGAGAAAAAGCCCATTTCAAGCAGACAGCAATGAGGCAGGGCTGGAAGGAAGGAAGGAGAGGGAGCTTGCCCTCAAGATCTAACTCTCACCAGTACATCCCGCTCCTGAAACAGCCCTGTTCGCCACCTTAGCCGCTACATGTCCATCCTGTGAGCCCTCTGTCACCCATTTGGGTGCCCATCCTGGCTCTGTTGCTTTATCATGTGGCCTCATGCCCACCCTGCAAGCTCCTCATGCAGAGGAGATATGGAGGAAAAAAATACAGAAAAGGACCATTTTAGAGAGCGAACAGAGAGGTTGTCCTCTCCAAATCCTGGTCTCAGAGTGTGCTTGGGCAGCCACACCACCTCATCCACTAGGTCAGCAAGGACGAAAAGGACATCAAGCATCACTGCTGGTCACCAACAGGGAGAAGGGTCTTGTCACACATTCCGCAGGCTGTAAGAAGTGCAGGGGAGACGACTTTCACCAAGCAGAGCAGCACAGAATCAGCTAGACGATGGCTGGGAGAGGAAGGAGGAAGCTGGAAGGTCTTGCAAACCCCATAAAAAGCGCAGTGAAAGAAAACAGAAATTGCAGCATCCAAAACAAGCTAAAGGCAAACAGTGGCCTGCCCGTTGTGCAGCATCTGTCACCTCAGTGGACGTATGGAGGAAGCTCAGCATTACAGCTGCCTTGCAGATTGAAAGCAAACATAAAAGCATGGAGCCCTATCTCTATTTAACAAAGCCACAGCCAAGAAGGGCTTCAGAAATGCCTAGCATTTTCCACATCTCTGCACAATCACACCCTCAGCAGGGACAGCCACTTGCTCGTCAGCTGCAGCACAACTACACTTCTTCATGCCCTTGCCATCTGTAAGCAGTATCAATAAGCCTCCTTATCACACTGCATATCATCGTGGGCATAGCATGAATAGAGATAAGTACTGTGTGAAATAGAGCTTATTTGTAGCTATGTATTGTTTCCCCTAGATAGAAGTATTACCGAACGGAATGCAAAATGAATGCTGAATTTTTATATATGCAAAGGACGTGGGAAGACCATTTATCATGCTGTAAACATGCAGAGTGTAGGCATAATTCTTCTAATTCTAGTCTGACATCATTGTCCTTGATTTTGCCACAACATTACTACAATATAGCCTATAGTTCTTGGTGAGTGAAAACACAGTTGTTGCTATTATTTGTAGTTTCTACTGGAAACAGCATTGGGGTAAAGTTTACTTCTACCCATGGAATTTTTATGTGAAAATATAAAATGTGGCTATCACAAAAAGACTGGATTAACAAAGGCAAAATAATCTTGTGCTAAATTTGTCAAAATCTGTAGAAACTGAGATACGAGTCTCCACAGGGCTTGAGGAATATGATACTGAAAGAGCACCCTTGCAAAATACCCCAGGCAGGATGGGAAGCGGTATGCAATGTGCCAGTAAGAACTATCTTATTGAAAAGAGTGCTGTCAATAACCTTCCTTTATTTAAGGCATCTTTATTTATGGACACAGCTTCCTGGATGAATGAGTAGCACATTCCTTTTACCATACTTTGTGTTTCTGATTGAGTGCAAAATGCTGCACTCAGCATTTTCTCAGACATGTATCCTGGCTTAGAAAATCAGATGCAGTGGAAACTTCAGGTTTCACACCAGACATTATGTGTGAGGGGAAGGGGAATATCTCCAGCAGTGTAAAATGAGAGATGAAAACAAAGAAAAGTTAATTAAAATCTATATCCACCTTTGTGAAACAGCATCTTGAAAGTACTTCTCATAAGATGGTTTGGAGCAAAAGACCGGAGGCAAGCAGGAGAAAACATTCAACTAAGAGGCATATGTGAGGACCTTTGTGCTATGAGCTACCAGCTTTTCTTTCACAACAGTATGCTTGCCCCATCCCTGGGGCCCCCTGTTCTAGTCTCCCATGAGCTGAACAACTTGGAATTTACAAGTTATAGACAAAATCCTGATCTCCCTATGGGCTGGGAGCAAATCTCCATCAGCTTTTCCAGTACCTGAATTTCACCTGGAAAATTGACAGGTGTGCCAGATTTTTCAATCTACTGCTCACATGGGTGACAAAGAGATTTTAAAATAATAAACTGTTTCTGCTAGCATCCATTCCCTGATTTCCTATCTTCTGCACAGCTAGATGCACACCCACCCTCCAACTTCTTCCTGAATCCCGCTTCAGGATGTTAAGCTGTTTTGTTTGGTCAGATTTCACACAAATTAATGGCTGCACTGCAGAGGATAGCAGAAGCCATGTCTTCCTCCAAAACTTACTTCTTCATCCCAGGAGGAATACAGTACATGTCTGCTTCAAACATGTCTTTGTCTTGAAGTCCTGTGCACATAATTTTTTCAGTGCTTAAGGCATGGCTATCTTTGTCAACAAATCATCCCCTTTCTGAGTACCTGGCAGCTTCCCTCTTGAAACATTTATGCCTTTTAAAGCAGGCTAATGACAATATGAAAGCTTCCTTGGGTCTTTGCCCTTGCTTTAGGTGGGCTGGGAGCACCAAGTATGTGCCAACAAAAGTTCCAGTATGTACCAGCATCATCACCTCATTATGGATCTTAATATCTAGTATTTCACCTGTGACTGTTCATCACTTTCATCCTCGTCATAGAATCACACAACCACAGAACAGCCCTGGCTGGAAGGGACCTCCAAAGACCATCAGGTCCATCCTTTCATGGGAAATCGGAGCCCAGACGAGATTATCTAGCACCATGTCCACTTGCATCTTGAAAGCCTCCAGTGATGGGAACTCAGCCATGTCCCTGTGGAGGTGGTTTCAGTGATGGATTGTTCACTCTGTAACAAATTTCTTTCCTGCATTAAGAGGAAACCTCTCCCAGTGCAACTTAGACTTGTTATCTCTTGTCTTCTCCATATGTCTTCTTGTAAAGAGAGAGTCTTTGTTCTCTTTGTAGCTGCCCTTTAAGTACTGGAACACTGTGATTAGGTCCCCTCAGGCATTCTCTTTTCTAGGAAGAAGGCTTCTTCCTCTTTAGAAAAAGTAAATAAAATGAAAAACTCTTCCTAAATTCACATGCAGTCTTGACTACAATTAATACTCTTGTTGGCATACAAACTCTTTTGCTGGCCTCTGCTCTCCCTGGTCTCTTCCAAAGCTCAAATCACCACACGACCCCCCAAAATTTATCATTCAAATACTTTGTTTTATAAATTCTTTGGTGAAATCTTTAGACCAAATCCCTACTTTTAAACCAGGTGCACTTCTGCGTCTACATCTGCTGCACACAGGGACAACCGAATATACACCTGACCCAACACAGCATCTCATGAAATGCTGACAATAACTGCTATTCAACATCCTCTGTTACACCCCCAGTTGCCTGGTAGCATGGAAGCGTGCAGGCAGAAAACACCAGTGGTTGGTGAGGCTGCGTCTACACGCTTTCCTGTTTTTTTGGGTAGCTGACACCTTTCAGTCTTGTCTTCCTACTGCTGCCTTTGTCTGCCTAAGCCAGCTTGCATAGCATGGTGCTCACAGCAGAATTTCCTTGGCTTGTAATCCTAGACCAGAGGTAAAACAGAGCAGGCTTCTATCAGCAGGACTAACAAATGGCAAGCTTTGCATCTGTGTGAGGTCTTCCTGCAGCTGCTGGTGGAGATGCAGGGTGGGAAGAAGAGCAGTGCTCTCCTTGGAGCGCTTTGTGCACTCACTGCCAAGTGGTGCTGGAGGCAGGGCATGCCGACCTCAGCCCACTGGATTTTCTTCTGAAGGTCCAAGCCGCTGGGCATCTTCCCACTTGGACCCTGGATGGCCCTTCCACAGAGCCCTGCACCAGCTGTGGATGTTTTACATACCGTGCGGGTCTCTGAGTCCTAGTGTATCTTGCCAGTGTCTGAAGCTTTTGAAGTCCAAACCAGCAACAGACAGAAAAGCCTAGGGATGACTGACAGCATAGCAAAACAAGCTCAAGAGAAAATGAGATGTGGGCAGAAGTAAGCTGTTGGAACTTGCTGGTTCATTTCACGGGTACTCATTAAACTCTGGCCTAGGTTAGCACTTGCTTAGTGTCATTCTCCGCCTGCTGTGAACTGAGTTTGCTGGTCTCTGGCCAGCTGATCTGGTCACCCTCAAACAGTCTCTAGCTGACATTTCTACAGGAGAAATCAAATGCTAATGTAAACAGAGAAGACCAGGACTGTTTTTCAACTGACATGTTGTCATGGTTTCCCACAGCTATTCTATATCATGATGGCATGTAATAAGCTGGCACAGGGGGAAGAGCTGCTAAGGGGGAAACACAGCCCCCCAGAATGCTCCTGTCCCTTCCCACGTGGTTTCCAGGTTCCGAGAGTTCTGCCCTTTTGCCTGAAGTCACCATTGTGAATTACACAGTCAGAGATGCTCCCCTGTCTTTATAAATATATTTTCCAATCTGTCGGATGTATTGCTCTCAATTCCTTTCATATTGTATTATCTTACATTCCTTTGTTGTTTTACGTAAACTAGTTATCATTTATCTCAGTTGAGCCTCCTCCTTTCTCACTCCTCTACTCAGCCTCCATGGAGCGGGGGGAGGGGGCTAGTCCCTGTCGCGGGACAATCTCTAATTAACCCATGACACATATGCAAACCAAAGAGGTTTGAATATTGCCTTGTTTCAAACGTATGCTTGTCTTTGTTTTAAAGAACATCTTCCAAATACAGCATGTGCAAGCTGCTTTCTGAAAGGAAGAGGAAAAGCTTGAGCCTAAGGCAGCTTATCCACAAACATTTGAATCCCTCAAATCAGAAAGCTGTTAAGAAAACATGGATTTTGTCACTGATCTAGTGACTGCAGGAGAGGGAGAGCGCGTTTTCTTTTTCCCCACAAAAGACACAAGTAAGCCATTTATCTATAAAAAAGCAATTTAGACAAAACCAGGAAGTCATTAAGTGCCAATGGTCAGGATTCCAACTGATTTCTAAATTCATAAAGATATGTGAAGCTAATCTCTGAACAACGGCCTGGCTGTTGCCAAAGCAATTTGAGTATTTATCTCTGTGTAAAGACAAACAGTAGTCCCCATGGAGTTTTACTGCTGCCAAAACCTGACACACAGAGGAAACTTTGGTGTCTCTTTCAACTTTCAGTCCTTCTGCAAGAGACTTCATGCTTCATCACAGAAAGAAACACTCACGCAGTCCCAAACTAGCTCGGTGGGAACAGGAGCACAGAAGTCCTGCTGATAGCAGGCTCATGGGGCTCATGGCACTGGTGACCCTGGGTCATGGTGACACAGCAAAAAGAAAAGCAGGCAGCAGAGCTATGGGGAAAACTGTGAGCAATAAACCACCTTTCAGCCCACATCTAGTGTCCTATTTGCACCCCGTAGCCCAAATTCAGCCTCCTCTTTCTGGCATGGGTTGCTCATGGTCATGACTTGATGCACCAAGTGAGGGCCAGATGAGTCCCAGAGGAAGAGGACCTGGGTGAGGCTTTCAGATCCCTGACATGGGGACCTGATGAAGGCTGCTCCTTGGAAAGCAGCAGCCCTGGTGAGAATATGAGCTCTGGCACCAGATGCCCTGAGGTGGAGGTGACCAACAAGCAGCTGACACACACCAGGCATGGAAAACGCCCTTCACATGCATTCATGTCTACATGGAAGATGCCAAAAGCCCCACCCCTGCTGGGAACATCATGGCACGGGTGCCCAGAGATCAGGCAGCCCCAAAGCGCTTGTGGTGGCACGGCAAACGTGAAGGCCAATGGCCAGAAGTCACCTCAGGAAGGTGTGGGACAGCTGGTCCCCACGGGCAGCTCACAGGTCGGGCTCTGATCTGCCTGCGCCTGCGAGGTTTATTTAGCAAGCCTGGAGCCTGGGTGTTCCTTCACTCCTGTAATCACCTGCAGGTTTTCAGCATAGGAAAATGTTTCATGGCAATGTTGAAAAACACCTGTTTTCCCTAGCTTTATTTTGGAAATCCACAGGCCCCCTGTGTACACTGGTACTTTCCCAGCGATGGCCACAACACTACACTTAGACAATACACTTTGTTTAGCAGATTTCAAAAAATGTTGGTAGAAAAGATTGTTTAATTTTATTTTCTTTTGTTGTTAAGGACGTTAAGTATTGCCAGTATTATGTTTGGATGAGCTCCAGTTGCAACACAAGTTTCCAAATGAAGCATGGGTGGATGCAACTTAATGTGTAAAGGCCTGCTTTGATTCTTACATAAGATGAAACTATTAATATTAGATGAACAGATTAGCGTCTATCTGCTTCCTTAATAGGAATAAAAACTGCTCCTCCTATGCTAGTACCAGACTGTGAATAGGACAAAGTGCTACGAAAGGACAGAGATGCTTGAAATGACTGCATTACACACTCAACTGCCAGAAATCTGTGTGTGTTGATTTTGATAGAGCCAGAGTGAATTTATCTGATGATAGCTAGCTGGTTAAGGTGTGGCAGACATCCCTTGAGGAGACTGTGCTAAGTCTAATTACAGGCAACACAGTTTTTAGAAGCAGAATCCACTGTGACAGCTGTGCTTCTCTGGCAAAATGAAGGGCACAACTCCAGGGTAAGAGGGACAACGGGGAGGAAGCTCTGGTGGTTAAGAGGACTCCAGAACAAGTCCTCCTGGAAAATCAGTCTTCTGGATTTGTTAGGACAGCCTCCTTTCCAAACAGATCTCCTACTCCTGATCTGAATGTTAACAAAATATAACATTGCCTGAGAGCAGCAACAACTTGGGACAGCCACGAACAGCAGCATCACCTCCCACCACCCAGCACCCTGCCACCCAAGCAGTCTTCACGCAGGACAGCGAGAGTGTCCAGGCTGAAAGGACATCATTCCTGCTGTCTGTCTGCCACTGACACATCTACAAATAGCAGCAATAAAATAGAGGGAGGGAAAAGCCTTAGGACAGCAGAGAGAAACGGCACGGCTCTGCGCAAGTGAACCACCGAGTGATGAACCACCCAAATTCTGCTTATGTTAAGTATATACTGACAGCTTATCAGGAGCGCAGATTCCAGGTTTCATCACTTAAGTCTATATGCGCTTATTTAACCTGTCTAGATGAGGCTGATAACTTAGGCAGAAAGCACAGCTTTTGGCCTGTAACTCTACTCTGGAGATGAAACGTGATTTAAAGGGAGGCAACTACCTCTTGGCTCTCATGGGTGCCTCTGGTTTCCTTTGAACAACTACTGTTCACTATCTGAACAAGATCACATTATACTGTAACTTATGACCTACATATCAAGGAGAAGGAAGACTAGTGTTTTATCAGTTTCAATGAAGTCAGTCTCTGGATTCATTTAAAATATCATGAAGGAAGAAGCATTACAACAGTGTACAGAAGGCACTTTTTACCCTGTCAGAATGGTGTTTGTCATCCTGCAGCATATAATTGTATTGCAGTAATGACAGTATTTCCCATACTTAAAATAGGAGATACAGCAAACAAGCCTGGAAATGTTTCACTGCTATTGGTAAATACTTGAATTCCAATGGCAGCTTCTCTGTAACTTCCTTCGTGCATGCCATCACCGAACCTATACTGATTAAAACACTTTAGGCAAACTAGAAGACCACCCTGATAAAATTTAGCCTTTACTTAAACTCATAGCTTTGAGAATCACACTGCTAACCATGCTTTATACTGAAAAAGAGGGTGCGTCTTCAGCTGGCCCTCTCTCCCAGCTGTTTAAAACAATGGGAACACAGCTATTAGGGAAACAATGCTTTGCATAGCTCTGTGTTACATCTTCAGGCCAGCACAAGCAGGCGAATATCAATGCAGGCGAAAAATTCAGAAGGTATTGGACACCCATCACCCCTATGAAGGAGGCAGCCCCAGTCTCACCCCCCTCAAGGGCCACTAAAACTGCTTCTGCGTTGGATCAGTGATGAGTTCTCTGAGTGAGTTTCCCCACATTCACACATTTATTGGTTATGTGAGTTTGAGTCAATGCACTGGTTCGATTCTTTTGTCCTAGCTGCTTTTTAGGAGCAGTGCTCTACCTCTGACAGCTTGGTCTCCTAGTCTAAATTTAACCCCTGGCAAGCAAAGCACGGCACCTTGAAGTGTCCAAGAATAGCTTGCCTTTCAGCTACTGTGTTAACACCACATCCTGCGTCACTGCGGCTTAAAGATTTCTTTATAAATAGCTTCCGAAACCACAAAGAAAAAGAGCACTATCATACCACGATGAAGGTTGCTCAATTTGCATGTTTCTAGGGATGCGACTCCGTTAACCTCTGGCACACTGCTTGCTTTAGTGTCCCCGTAAGAGACTGTAGATTTTGGCTATGATAAAAGTAGTAACAACAATGAAAAAAATAGCGCAAGGTCTTCTCTGCTGGCTCACTCACTCCCACCTGCTCATGAAAGAGCAGCTGTATCGCGGCAGAACGCTGCAAGACTTTCAATGGCACAACCAGTCTGGTTCCCAGCCACCTCCGTCCCTCTCAGGCATGCTCGTGAGAAGTGCCAGAGAAGGGTTGTTTAAATCCAGCCCCCACCTACCGAGCAAGGAAGGAAGCGGTAATAATTCACATCACTGTTAGGTACAGTTGGAGAGCACTTTACTTTTTAAAAGAACCGCTAATACCAGTTCGATCAGATGTGGCAGATCAGCTGTGTACCATGCAAGCCACACCACAGGGTGCCAGAGACAGAAGACAACCTGTGAAAGAATTTGCTCCACGCTTCAATATCCTGAGACTGCACGCAGAGAAAGACAAAAGATTGGTATACAAAAAAGCAAGCTTCGTTTGTTTTGCATGCTCAGGACAGCCCTGAGATCTCGCCTATCGATCCTGCACACTACGCCCACCAGACACATCTGCACAATGTGCTGCTCTGATCACTCACCAAGAGGAGGTTCTAGACACAGGATTTGGATACTGGCACAAACGAAGTGGACAGCATATAGGCAGGGAGCCACCCATCAGAGACATCACTCCAGTGACTGCCAGAAGCAGTTGTGAAAACAGACACAAAAGGTCCCTAGAAGAAAAACAAAAAGCTCCTCCATGCTCTCTCCATGGAAAAGCACAAGAAGTTTCCTTGAGGTTATCAGTCTTCAAAAGAAAGTCTTGGTATGCACCCTTCCACTTGAAACAACAAAGGGTTGTAATCATGGATTCAGGTTGCTAAATGGAAAATCCAGATAGAAGGAAGTGAAAGAGGAAGTAAAGCACCAGGGCTGCTACCAAACCAGAAATCCAATGTCCAGCCAGACTACCTTCAGCAGCTGCAGAAGTCTGCAGCTCAGCTATGGGCTGGGGAGGCTGCAGCATTACGGAGTAGTGTAACAGTGTTTTATTGCAATACTAGGGCACTGACACCGAGTATTTCTCCTACAGCACATAACTTGAAACAGTGCCTGCAGGATCATTCAGACGTGCTCACATTTATGTCTGGGTACTCTAGGACAGACATACCAATGTATGAGTTTGCAAGATTTCTGCAGGTTTTTTAGCAGATATTTGTAGGCTTGCACCTAAAGCAAATGGCAAGCAGCATGAGGTAAATAGGAGACCTGCAAGGCAAAAGGCCCTCTGCTCAGGAATTTCTGGGGGGAAAAAAAAAAAAAAAAAAAAAAAAGCAGTTAGTACATTGTAAGCAAACTGCTTGCAAAACCCTTCTACTCAGCAAAGTCACTGCTTCCAAGAAGTACTTCTGGTGCTCTACGTGAAATACACAGCTTTTTTTTCTACTTCAGATAAGAAGAAAAAGCTCGAACTGTTCTGCAACATGCCAAAGGAAGCCTATCAAAGCTGGCCTAACTTTCTTTTAAAATTTGTTGCAGTGAAAGAAGTACTAAGGGAACAATGACAGAATGCCAGTGCAGGGGAGATGTGAGCAGAAGGAGCCCTGATGCAGGCACAGATTAGCCTCATGGACACAACTCCAAGCTCTCAGTGCCCTGGCTTTCTCACCCTTCCTCTGCTCAGCTCACAGCAGCAGCCACAGCAGAGCCAGGCTTGCAAAACCAGGGATGAATAGAAGGAAGCGGCCATTCCAGCGCTGTAGAAAGGGCCTGTGCCCCCAGCTGCTGCTTTTCAAAATGCAGGTTTGGTAGCCTGGGGGTGGATCACCAAGCAGCACAACAAGCTGCAGACCCACTGGGCTTTTCTGCAAGCCATGCTGTGAGGAGAAGGACACACCATTTTCTGTCTCTGGAGCCTTCTGAGCACAATGAGGGCTGCTGCTTGCCTCTCCCTCAAAACCACCCAGCACTCAGCTTCCTCAGTCAGGTGGTGGCACCAGAAGTGCATTTACAGGCACTGGAGTGCTCTGTCTCTGCTGTCCTGTTGTCTGAGCCATCACTGCTCCATCTACCCACAGCAGAACAGGAGGATGGCAGCACGGTAGTCACTGGGCAGGCGTTCAGGACTGACCTGCTGCCAGTGTGGTCATCCCATGGTATTTCCAGTCCTTTCCAGGGAAAGGAAGAGGCAGGGCACACCAGGACCCGTTGGAGCTCTGCACATTGCAACAGCATGTGCACACCAAGGTCTGCAGATGTGATTTCAAGCTCAAGTCTTCCCTCAGAAAGTTTCTGCAGAGAAATGTGTAGGACATGAAAAGGGACAGCTCCAGAAGCTATTTACAACAGGAGGGGGCTGTAGGTGGTAAGATGCCTCTCCGTCCTTCTCCCCAGCTGCCCCCTCTGAATTTCGCAATACTTGGGCAAGCTGTCTCATTAAGACAGCATCACATGAGCACGAGCTGGCTCCTTCCTGTGTTGAATATTCAGAAGCACAAACTTGCTGACCAAACCATTCCTTACTACAACGCTTAAGTAATTTTTTCTTGGAGTATCTGTATTTAAAGTGACCTTTAAGGCGCAAAGCAGGGAGAAGGAAGGAGCATGATTTGAGGTGAGGAACCCAAGCAGCCTCTGCTTCCAGCCTCCCCGCAGAACGTCCAACCCACGCACATGTGCTTCGGACACGAACGATGGAAACAACCTAAGGCAAGACCCCTCCACCTCCACTGCAGAATGATTCATCCATAACGGAGCTACTAAATGATTAAACATTTTCAGATGTTTCTGTTGCTGCTGTCTCTCATGCTCGTTCAGGAAGTTTCTGAACTTATCTCTACCCCTGAAGCTCTCTCTAACAGCTCTTTTAAGTGCTGGCAATGTGCCCACCTTTTCCTAGCACTTTGCTTTTTTTTTTTTTTTTTCTTTTTTTTTCCTGGGGCATTGGAGATAGAGGTGTTTAAACAATGAGGACATATTTCCAAGTATGCAGATTTTTTTTTTTCTTTTTTTTTCCTTCTTTCTCTCTTTCTCCCTCTTTCTTTCTTTCTTCCTTTCTTCCTTCCTTCCTTCTTTCCTTCCTTCCTTTCTTCCTTCCTTCCTTCCTTTCTTTTTGGAAAGTGGTCAGTCCATGTCACGAAGTGGAGGAAATACATGTCTTATTACCATGGATGTACAAAGTACGTGCAGAGCTCCACCATACCACTGTTGCAAAATGCTGCCTGCAAAATCATGCATGTTCAGCTTTGTAGGCAATATGACTGCCTTTTCCATACATGGCAGTAAGACTGCTTCCATAATAACAAAAAAACTCAACTCTCTAAATCAGCACCAGAATCCTCTGCTTGTGCTTACTCTTTTGTTTGTTGTAGTTTCTTCTTTCTTACAGAAGGCTGAAGAGATACTCAATAAAATTGCTGCATCTGGCAGACACTTCTCTTTGCTGTTTGCAGGCAACAGCAGCAGCAAAGATGTCAGAGCTTTTCTAACAGAACTTTTGGCAAACGTAGCATTTTCTATAGTCCTTTTTATTATTTTTTGGAAAATTTCCACTCAGCAACGAAATATGCAAAAGAGACATTTCATAGATGACACCTTGCAAGATCTGCTCTGGTGCACACATCAAGGGAAACGTGTTCACCAGAGAAAGAACTCCAGGTGGTGGGTAACAACTAACTGTGATAGTCTGCAAACACCAGCGGTCCACAGGCAGTATGTTTGAATACAGATGTTTTGAGCAATCACCCATCCACCCAGCTCAGCAGGTGAGGTACATGGTACTCCTCCACCCAGGTGGTGCTCTCCTACAGCCAGAGAGATAAACCAACAGGGGAGCTCAGTGGGGAATATTTAATGACCACTGTTTGTTAAACTTTACAAGCTAAAAAAATATCAAATTAATTGAATAAAGTTCCATTTTCAAAAACAACGGGAGTTTTTTAGACGTGTATTTTTAGCAGCTCTGAAAGTGTCTCGGGCATTCAAAATTTATTCTGGAAAAAATGCAAATTGCAGATGGACCGCAGTGTATGAAACGTGTAATTTCAGCAAAAACCAAACAACCAAACAACATTTCAAAATTAGAAAAAAAAAAAAAAAACGAAGCAGAAGCACACTGAATTAAGAATTCCCTGTTAATAAATTCCCATTTGCTAGCGAAATTAAAATCCATACTCATAAAGGAAATATAAGAGGTTAAATCCTGAATGCATGCTCCTGGCCACAGTTTGTTTAGATCTACTCATCACTGAAGTAAATCTGTCTTTAACGCACACTGAATAAAACATGGGATCGTATGCCAGCGACAGTGTAAGACACAAGAAATGAACACGAATACCCTTGAAAATTTAAAAAAGGAAAACCTCAGGGGAAAAGCAGCCATCACGAATGTATGCTCTGGAATGTGCTTAAAAGACCTCATTACTTGAGTGCAGCTCGCCTGCCCGCTCGATGGGGCAGCGCCATGCGTCTGGAAGCCTTTTGCCCCACAAACTGCACAAGGCAGCATGCAGTGCATGCAGCACATGGGTTTTTACACGCTGCAAGCCCAAGTGCTCTCCTCAGCTAAAAAATGTGAGGTTAATTATTTCCGGTTAATTAGCTTGCTTTATTTCCTTACCTGAATTGATCCCTCCTCCCTCTAAATGGAAAGCAGATGAATTTTTTTGCCTTTCGAGATTGAAACCAACACAATTCACAACATGTAGAGCACTGGCTGCATAGCCAAGGATTAATGCTGATTATCCTTAACGAGGGGCCATTTTAATCCACAGGGCCTACAGACGCTATATAGCCTATCAGCTAATATGTGTTCCTTCCAACTTGTTTCCTTTTTAAAGCACACGACAGCAGTGTGAAGGATACTAAGCTGTAAGACGCTCTGCTGTTGCATACTCTGTGTCCAAGGGAACTGAATCCAAGTTGGAACAGCACCTGTTGCTCTGCGCCGGGCAGGCAAAAGGCCAGATCGCTGTGCTTCCTGCTCCACTACACTATGTAATAGGCACCTATATTAAACTAGTAACTAAAAAACCATCATCTCTTTAAGGAATGATGAGTACATTCTACTGCTGTGTGCTACAAAAAAACTTCCAAAAGAAAGCTTTTTTGAAATAGATGCATAAATCTTCATGGAGACATCACGGAAGTTCCAGAAAGTCCCAAGCATGGTAATAAACACCAATTCATTCTGTGTCTCACAATGCACACGGTGTACCAGCTTCTGCAACCATGACTTCCACTCTGTTATGTCTTGGTCACTGCCACCGAGTAACAGCTCCTTCCTTGTCTCTGCAGTGAATTATTTACTTGTCAGCTTCAGAGCAGAGATTTTAGTCAGGACACCTTCTTGGGAAATAAGTCCTGTTTCCTAAATGGTGTGAACTAGCTGCCAGGGGAGGTTCAGGTTGGATATTAGGAAAAACTTCTTCTCTGAGAGAGTGATCAGGCATTGGGACAGGCTGCCCAGGGAGGTGGTGGAGTCTTTGTCCCTGGAAGTGTTCAAGAAACGTGTAGATGTGGCACGCAGGGGCACGATCTAGTTACAATAGTGATGTTGGGTTGATGGTTGGACTAGATGATCTTAGAGGTCTTTTCCAAACTTAATGAGTCTATGATTCTACAATATAGGGAAAAATGGCAGACACTCCGCGTCTGCAAGCTTCAGATGAACCTAATGGGTGGTCAATAGCACAAACACAACATAAAGTGTCATCGGTTTGCCTGTCTTCCCTGAATACAGGTCTATCCTTCTTGTTATGTCAACTTCATAGATCTTTTTTAGCCTCCAAGACCTGTGCACATCCCTGCCATGTCCATGCTGCACACTCGGATGGGAAATCCATTTGGTAACCCACTGGTATCAGCATGACTCCCAGCAGCACAACCTACATTGCAGCTGATTTCTGGAAGCCAGGCTGAAGACATTCTTTGAAAGGTAACTTCCACAGCTCTGATCTCAATGCAAACCTCTTTCTGTCTTCAACACTCGCCACAGTAGGAACATTCATTTCATTTTGCTTCATTTGCAGTCAGTGCAGTTACCAAATGGAGACTGTGGCTTTATTATGGCACGTGGTTGGAAGCCTATAGCAGAAGACTCACTGACCAAGACTTTTGCTATTATAAACTGTATATAAACACTCACTATAAATAGACTCAGCTGTCAAATCACACAATTCAAGTGAAGCTGTAAGTACAAAATGGAGGGATAACTCTGAACAATGCAAAATGCAGACTGTGACCTCTCTAACTTCTTTACAGGTAGAAAAGTAGAGAGAAATTTCTCATTGTTGCATAGAGGATGAGATTGCCTGAGGATCTCAGCAGGAACACCAGGTACTATACTCACCTCCTGCCTTAAGGTAGAAGAGTAGCTTGTAGTCTCCTCAAATGCACTCCAGCTCTCCACCAAGGAGCAGGAAGGCCAAAGTTTTCAAGTCGCAAACAGTTCATGTGATTTCATAAAGCTCCAAAGGTAGTTCAGATAAGAACTACAAGAAATACACAGCAGCTTCTTTTTGTGTGCAGCAGTATGCAAACAAGAGCTGCTGTGGAGGGGAGGCTGGATTACATCAGTACAAAACACAGAGAAGAATTTTTTTTTATTCAGGAATTAAAGAACCAAATATTTCTCTGCATTGCTATTACTTCTGAAATCATCTATCAGAAAACAAAAATATGATAGTTTTAAAAAAAAAAAAAAAGTGAGAAGTGAAGAATTTGTCTCAATATTCTTTGTCTTTCTTCTACACTACCCTTAAACTTTTTTGCTTGGGTATGTACATGACAACAGCAGAGGATCTCCTGGGGTATGAGCTGGTTAGCACTCATCCGCACGGGAAAAGACTGAAATGTTCATGCCTGCAGCACCAAAGCCTGGAGTGCCCGGATGAGCCAGTCTGAAGTGAAGAGTTCAGACACAGACATGGATTCACTCACATGCTCCAAACTGCCATAAAAACAGCTGCAGAAAGAGGAACCAAGGCAGAAACTGCAAAACAAACAATACAATACACCCTACCAAAACTTCTATAACCACACAAACATGTGAAAGAGCACCATGCCTTAGGAGCACAAGGCATACTGCCTATGCTGGGCAGTACTGCTGTGCTAGTCAGGCTGTTCTGCACCGTGGTTACATGCCAGGGATGCAAATATATTAATCCCTGAGACTGGTGCAGCTTTCTTCCATGTCACTTGTTGCCACGATGGAACCAGTCCACCATGGTGTGCCCTGCTGACACAGATTCAAACACGTGCAGAGACACTTCACAGGTCTGCCAGCTCCAGACAGTTTTTACATGACAGATTTCCATTCTGACCTGTGCAAACAGGGGTTAGAAACACCCACATAGTCATTCCCACCCTGCTTTCTAAGTGACATGAGCAAAAGAGAGTCACCATGCTTTTCTATTTGCAGAAAAGCCACGACTTGACTCCTTCAGCCTGTGCTTTGCCCTATCCATGAGGCTTTTCAGAGCTTGGAGGTATGTGGCCTCTTTGTAGCCCTTCTCCCAGGTAACTGAAAGAAAGGGCTGCTTTCCACATCTCTTAAAGCTGACAGTTCTTACTATGCACTGAAAGAAATATAATTCCTATGAAATGTTTGTAACCCGGGGGCAGACATCTTATTATGTCAAGTATTTACCCAAATTAATGTCTATGCCAGCAAATTTTTAAAAGTAACCTGCCTATATCAAACATAGGCAGAAACGGTTTGGCTTTGTAATAATGTTATCAGTCCTTCCTCCTTTCTCATGCTGCCTGCCAGCTGACTGGAGGAATCAAAAACCAGCCTGTTTCTCATCTGCCTACTTCAAATGAACAGCAGAAGCTGTTCCTCACACTCTGTAGGAACTGACCGAAATGTGTGTGCAGGGACTGGCAGGTGACACCAGGTTCACAGCCCAGCATGCGGGTGCTGGTACAACTGCATCCCGTTGGGTGTGCGAGCAGTTTCCAGCATACCATCTCCTCAAATAGGAACAGGATGCAGTTATGGAAGAACATCTATCATTGTGTATGTTTATTTTGATAATTAATGAGGGTAAACAAAAACTACACACCATTCAAGGAATCCAGTTACATATCTAAAACAACTATCTTTTTTTTTTTTTTAAATGTTTCCTTCCTTTTTCCTTTTATGAACTACAATATTCATGTTTAGTTTGTTTAATGGAAGAAAACAGCAAGTGTTCTACAAGTATGCAGTAAATTTACGTTTTTATTTATTTATTTATTATTTCTATGCACGCAGCTTCTGCTGGGAAAAAAATCAACTCTATGTTACTCCTACTTCTAGAAAAGGAAAAAGTGGGCACTTAGAGGCAACTTCAAACAAGGGGAGAAGAGAATTATCAATGTCATATGTCAGAACAACTTCCTCCTGTGGTTACAGTAGTATCAGAAAATGGGAAACAGCTCCCCAACTGCTTTTAGGTGAACAAGGGAGGCACTGAGTCCAGGGTCAGAGGAAACAATTTCCATGAAAAACAGATAAATGCAGCAGCTTGGCAGATTTTCCTTCTTGTAACAGCTAAATTCCCTCCCTCTTCTTTAGGAGAAAACGTCCCCTTTCACAAAGGGAGATGTCTCAAAAATCTTAACTGTCCTTGCATATTTACAGTTATATTTTCAAATGCATACTAAGATACCAAGTCATTTGTTAAAGCAGAAAGACCCAAGCAGACACCTCTTAGTCCAACACAACGAAAAACAACAGACATGCTCCTCCTCACTTCCCTCACAAGGTGACTGGAAGCATGGTTTTGTTTGTCTGGTCGTCCCAAATAACATCCTAGGCTTTCAGCACCTACACCCAGAGGTTATTGCTCCAGCCAGCTGCAGCACACTGCAGCAGATGCCCTCTGGTCACCAAGTCCTGCCGCTTGTGGAGGGTCCCCAAGCTCAAGTACCTCATTAATGAGCACCGCAGACAACCACAGACAACACTAGAGGGTGGAAAAGAAAGGCTTCTGACTTAACAAATGATGTCATCACTTCTGAAGCCCTGTGACCTTCCATACCAGCTCAGAGTCCTTTTATTTGCTCTCCAGGTTTTCCTCTGAGCTTGCACAGATCATGCTTTTTGACCTTCCTCACCATACCAGGGAATTAAAATAAACAAGAGAGTAAATTCTAAGAGAAGTTAAGCTCCCAATTAGATCAGGCGTTCAGACAGAGCAGCTATGGGGAGTGAGGAGGAGGAGGGAGAAACAAAAGCCCAGACCCAGGCAGTCATCACACTTGCCACCAACAGTGACACAGCAGTTCTGTCCACCTGCCTGCTGGCAAGCACCTGCATTTTCCAACAGCATTTCTCTGACAACCTGTTGTTACACCTGGAAAAGGCAGAGGCCCTTTTCTTTTCCTAGGCTGAGCCAAGTGGAATGGCTCCAGAATGAAGGGATCCAGAATGTGACCTGCAGACCGCTGCTGTCGTTACTTTCAGCTTTAAAGAAGTCCAACAAGTGTCAAGCATGACAGATCCTTACTTACAGTGGAGCTGAAAACATAAATTTAAAAAA
>VXAV01003806.1:104479-139204 GCA_013399715.1 Alectura lathami | reverse complement strand
AAAAAAAAAAAAAAAAGTAGACTTTTGTCTGAAATAAAATGAAGTCCATCACTCAGAAATCCAAAAGTGCTCAGTGATGGCATCCACAGCTGTATGAAACAGGAAGGTGTCCTGCTAGTAATGCCAGAACCAGAAGTGCTCAAATCACATTTTTCATTCACATTCAGCTTCACAATGCATGCACTAAAAAAAAAAAAAAAAAAAAAAAAAAAAAAACCACAACCAGACCTTCTCCTTTAACATGTTTCTCATGTTGAGACTGCAACCAGGGAGGCACAAAGGCTGTTGTTCAAAGGCTGCAGTCACTACCCCACCAGCCAGGAAGAGGGCACATGATGCATCTCAGATGTCTCCACAAGCATTTCTACTGGAAACAATTTTTTATTATGATATGTTAAAAGCCACAATTTCATTAAAACTATAGAGCCAGGAATAATTTTGGACGGAAAATTCTATTTTTCTATTTTCACAAAAACAGAGGATTAAAGAGTCCTTGCTCCCACTGCCCATGCGGAACAAAACAACACGCCAGCAGCACCCTTCTCCTCTCCCACAAAACAGCCTCTTGTTCAAAATGTTTTCCACTGCTGCAAACAAACGATTGTTTAGTGCCTCACCGGGTATGGTTTTGCAGTGTGACAAGTTAACAGCTGGCATTTTTGTGCACGCTGTTCTCAAGCTGAGGTCTAGCTGTAAATTTAGGCCTTGCTCTCTTGGCTTAGCACTTCACCAGATTTCACTGATACAAAAATGGCATCCCAAGATGAAAACGCAAGCTGTGGGCAGACACATAGAATACTCCAGATCTTTCCACACTACTTTAACAGTTACCAAGGATGTATCAATTTTAGCTGAGGATGCAATAAATTCAAGTAGGAGAGTCAGAGAAGGAACTAAGCAAAACCTTTAGAAGCAAACAGCCAATACAACTATGTGCTTTCCAGAAGATAAAAACCTTCTTCTGCAAGCAACCATTTTGTAAAAGCCTAGCTGTTGCTTCTTATGGATGGATTCATATCTTCTGGTCCAAAACTTCAGCTGAGGAATTCTTCTTAGCCATGTGACAAGATTTTACATGCGTGTCTTCTTGCACACACCAATTGCCACCTTTTTTCTTGGTCACGACTTCAACCTTGGGCCTTCTGCTTTGTGCAATTTGCTGAGAACTCTGTGTTAAAGTAAACATCCCACAGACATGTGTCCATCTCGGCTGCTTTAGAGAACCTCAGGCTGATGAGTACGGCCCTGGCTGTAGCACTAATATGTGGAATTAGCAGAGAGTGAGATATGGTACCATTTCATTTTAGTGTGGATTTTGACTAAGTGAATTTAACTGTGGAGTCAGTGATTTGTTATTTCCCCTGCTCAAGAGAAAAGGTCGTCTTCTATTGCTTGGGGATAAGGCTGTGATTTCCAAATGCTATTATTCATAATGCAGAAAAACATCTATTCCCTTGGCCTTGTTGAGAAGAAAACCTATTTTTGAAATTTATTTTTGTAAGACTTTTGGAAACAAGAAATTACTAATACAAGCAATTACAAGATTTTTTTTTTTTTTTTTTTAACTAAAAAGCTGAACATGAGTGTAAGCCTTGAACTGCTCAAAGTTTATCTCTCTCTGGCCATTCTTGGAAGAAAACAGAGAGCTTTCATTTGCCCTTTAAATTTACCTCTTCCCTGAAAGGTAATAAATTACAGTAAAGTCAGGGGAAAGACTTTTATTAAACACAGTCTAATTTCCATCATATGTAAAGAAACGGATTTACTAGAGGAATTTTCCTCCTTCAAAAATTTCTACATGCCATGCTTCCTTATTTTTCTTTTCAATATCCTCACCTGCCAAGTAACACTGAGAAGGGATTTGGTTTGGGGCTACAAGGCAACATTAGATAAGATCAACTGGAATTCATGTGCAGAAGTATAAATGGCAATATAATTGACCAGCTAAGTGTCAAAGAACACACACAGTATTGCTTCTACTACCTGCAGAAAAAAAAAACAAGAAAGGAAGTAAAAATCATCTGTCCAAATTACTGCATAAATATATATGCATTGCAGCTTAGATCCTTAGCAAGTCTGCATACTTCCATTACTTAAACTGAGAGCAGAAACCCATTTTTATAGTTTTTAATAGATCTTTATGAAAATTATCATCATTTTATAAAACAGCACAGTATCTAGTTAATACAGTAATCAAGATATATCAAGAAAATAAGAATATGGACACTTACATATATGAATATAAAAAGTACCTGTCCACCCTTGCTATGGATAACAGCCATCATGAAAATTCTATTTTTTTAATGACTTCACAGTTAAGTGCTGTGAAGTAGCAGCAATAAACAGTATCAGCAATAATCTGAAGACCTATAGGCTTCCATTTTCCTTCACCTATGTGCAAGCTGAAGGTACACTTTTTTTTTTTTTTTTACTCCAACATCAAAATATCATTAAGACAGAAAATAAAAAAAGGTACTACATAAGTAGTGACAGCCCTGGAAACCACCCTCACCCAACAGTATGTGTTCTCTATTTTCCTTAACGGAAGCTTCAGAGAAGTGATCACAACTGTTCTTAAGGACTTCCACTGAGAAAAGAGAAAGAAATCCAAGCAACTAAGAATCTTATAGGCCAAGATATGCCATTAAAAAAATCTTATGGGGTAATTTTATTGAAGATTTTACTTCTTCATGCACATATTTGACGATACAGCTCGAAAGCCTTGCAGTCATACTGCAGCTCCGAAAGCATTTATTATAAACTTTCTGTTCCCCCACACTCCACATACAATAGTAATAAGAATTAATCTCACAAACTCCAGGAGGAGCGCTCCATTTAGACTACGGTCATCAGATGCAATTTCCCAGTTTACTTGACTGTGGGTTAAATTCACAGTTTATGCACTTTTAAAATATACTTATCGAAAAACACTGGCACTGCGCATAACTGCCCCCTGTGTGTTAGAACAGAAGGTCATTGATGCTCAGGCTCGTATTGCCAGCGCCAGTCCCAGAGTTTATTGCCCTGTTTTTCCGCCAGGACTAAATCAATACACAAGCGACATTACTGTGACACAGGGGTCAGGCTGGGTTGGTGACTCTGAATGAATCCCCCCGTGCTGGCCACAGGGTAACCTGGTATTTATGGCTTCACACTCCCCCACTTCCAGAGAAGATGTGAAATGTGTCGCCCTCATCCAAACACTGTCTGGTTCTCACTCCTCAGCTCAGCTCTCCATGGAAAATGCAATAATGTTAGGAAAAAAACAACTGGACCCTACAGTTCTCCAAACAGGGCCACCACTGCCATGTGGAAGGACGTCTCCAAGAGAAGACAACAGGCTCATGGCCAGTTGTCCCAGGGAAAACACTGCTGCAGGCCATGTTTCTCTTCACGGCAGCATGACTCCTCAGGGAGATGGGGGACCAGTGAAGCTGTCTCCTTCCAGTCACAGGGCTCAGAGTTAAACTCTGGTTTCTCTGAAAGATCCTTTTGTCAGCTGCATTGTGCAACCAGAGCTGATGTTCACTTTGGACCACCAGAGTCAATTTCCATGGGCAGAGAAGGTCTGTCAAAGGTCAAGTGAAGCCATCACCAAGCTCTGTCCGGACAATATCATCTTGATATCAGCCCAAGACCATTTGGTGACTAGTGAAATACATTTAACAAAGCTTAGTAATGTTGAAGCCTTAAGGTTTGGAAGCCAATGAAGACAGGTCGTGCCTGTTAACCACCTGACACTGCAAGAGAGGTATAGAAACGAAGACATCCCTCTGGCAAAACTTAAGATGGTCTCATTGAGGCTGTAGCACTAACACTTGCTCTTCTCATTTTCTACTTTAGAAAGTAGAAGTCTATGATTTAGAAGTCATACTGCATGAGGAGAGGAAGCAGGAAAAGATGCAGACTGCATGTGAGAAGAGACAGCAAAGAGACTGAAAACATCTTTTAATAAATGTGCTTTCGTAGAACTCCATGACTTTGAGTAATCAATCAGCCTGAAAGGCTAAAGTTACCAATACTGCATTTTATTTGCTTTAGTTCCCTGTCTACAGCATGTTGAAACTTGGTGCATTATTACAGTTATTCGCTGCTTTCCATCCCCATTCAGTACCTAATTGTGAAAGAAAAGTGACAAAAGTACAAAAGAAAGTCTCTCATGCAATTAATAACTGTGGCAGAAAGAGAGGGCAGGAAAAAAGCTGTTACTGAGCAGTTTCACCCTTCCAGATGTTTATACTGAACTTCCAGATGTTTTCCTTGCATTTATTGCTTCATTACAGGAAGGCAAGGGACTGTCTTCAAACACTCCTTTAAATCAAAACAGTTTTGACAAGAGTAACCTTCACTTTTTTTATCCGTGCCTACATTAGTTTCCAAATTTTGCAGATTAAGCCACATTCCTACAAGCAAAGTGGATGGTCTTACAGGAGGGGAAGGCCTTAGTGTCTTCTTAGCTCCCAGAAACATAAAGGGTAAGCAATCAGGAATTCATTGTTTGCTCTGCCTGTGCCCTGGGGGTAGCTGCACTGCTCAGCTCAACAGGCATGCCTGGTTTTGGCCAACACCATTCACAACTAAGGCTAATTGGCAGGATTGATTGTAGAAGGGTTGTTACTATTTAAAATTTAGTTATAAAACCTCAGCATCACAATCTCAGAGACAGCAGTCTTCCACCCTGTCTCAAGGGCAGCTATTGACTAGTAACTGTGAAGGGACTGGGAAAACCACAATTTTAAACATTATGCAGGGGGACCACACACCAGGTTCAGTGTTTTTTCACCTTAATTATGTCTTCTGTATCATAATAGTGGCAAGAGAAAGGTTCTCAGACAAAAAAGCCCTACATGCTAGATAGAGAAGACTGCCCAAAGACGTGTATGGAGGTATAGGGAACAGTTATCCACCTTATGAAACCAGGAGCTGACAAATAAGGCAGGAGAACATACCGCCTGACCTTCCAATACCTGTGATCTATGCTGATACTTATCTACAAATGCAAGTACATAAGAGTGCATAAAACAGCCTTTCATGACTTACTTCAGGTCACAGAAACCTAAAGCAGAGCTAGCTTTTCATCCTTGAGCTCTGCAGGGTCATTTTGTTTGTTTGTTTGTTGGTGCTTTCATCACTTCTTGAAAGAACAGTTAGACATTGTCACTCTTTTTCAGACCAAGCTTGCAGCTGGCCCAAACAAATGCTTTCAGAATCTAAGGATGACTTCCACCGCAAAAAACAGCTTAGCTTTGTCCTTAAAAATAAGACACAAGAAAGGGGAGGACAGAAGGAATGATGCCAGCTTTCAGCTCTTGCATCCAATGGGTTTCTGCCTATTCCTTCGATTGTTCATTTCACTGTAACACATGGTAGTGGTGAAATGCAAAGTGTCACTGAGCTGTACGCCAAGCCAGACCCGATTTTATGGCCGTGTGCGGTAGTCAGATCAGTGCTGCCTCAGCACCAAAGCGCAGGAAAAAGGCATGCTCTCAAGAAAGAGCTTTATGTTCCTGGCTACATTTGAAAGATTTCAAAAGCTGCCTTGTTAGAAGGAAAAAAAAAAGGGCTCAACTATGAAATCACTTCCTTCTGTTTAAAATATTTCACTTTAGAAGAAAAAAAAAAAAAAAGCGACAACAAAAGAGCATTAGGAAAAAAATGAATAAAAATAAAAAAAAANGGAGGGGGGTGGGGGGGTCGGGGAATCTGTGCTTTGCCTCCGACGCATTCACAAGACTCGGCACCGCGGCTCTGCGGGATGACGCCGGGTGCCAGACCCCGACCGCTCCCGACGCACAATCGCCCGCTTGTGCACGGCCGG
Source organism: Alectura lathami (assembly GCA_013399715.1). Taxonomy (NCBI): domain Eukaryota; kingdom Metazoa; phylum Chordata; class Aves; order Galliformes; family Megapodiidae; genus Alectura; species Alectura lathami. The sequence goes on along the minus strand of VXAV01003806.1, from coordinate 133,386 downwards.
GGCGGGGGGCACGGCGCTCGGTGCACGCAGGGTGCGGGGCCGGGATGGAGGCAGCTCCGGTGTGGGCTCCTTCCCACGAACGTCAGTGTGCACGGAGAGACGGGGGGAGGCGACCTGCTGACACCCGCCTGGTTTAGCAGTCAAATGAACAGGCTGTCGCTGCCCCAGTTACAAGGGGGTTGCTCAGCAGCATTCTAACAAAGCTCCTAAAACAGGGATGGGTGTGCTTCCCTCTGCCAGTGCTCACAGGCGAGCCCAGCTCCCGATTTCCTTCGGTTCCCAGGGGTCCCACAGCAGGAATCGCACCAGCTCCTTCCCTGCTCAGCTGCTGACAGGGCAGGTCTCACACTGAAACGCTGCCTTGCCACTCAGAAACAGTCGGTGCCTGCCTCAAATGGTGATGTATGAGCCTGCTCTGCATCATTAAGTAAGGCAGGGGATCTTTTCTTCTCTATTATAGAGGCTTACTGATGCAGAAGAAGCCAGATAGCATGAGATAAACATTTAGCAAGCTGCTCCAGGCAGCCCTGGAGACCCACCTTTCTTGCTTTTCCCAGCGCAGAAGAAAACTCTCCCCCGGCATCACTGGGGATTGACTGCCTTTGGAAGGAGGCGCTTGGAAAATACAACGTTTGGAAATTAAATCTCTTGCTTGTGAAAATTTTAAAGCAGACTTCAAGCAGTGCAAGAGTACCAGTGGATCAGCAGGCTGGCTGCATGTCTTCTCCAAGCTCTGACCGCACCTAACCAGCACTTCCAGTTGATGCTCTGCTTTTGTTTCAGAACCAGAAAACAACTCTCCATTGGGAGTGATAATTCAGAGATATGGGACAGCACTCATGAGCTGGAAGGAAGATGCGAGCTCTTCTCGCTAGTACCCCGATGTACAAACATTTAACCTCCCTAAAGTCTTGGTGGCTGCCCCCATGCCTAGTTCCTGGCTTCATGCTGTTCTCTTTCATTTTTAAACAGTTGTTTTGCAGCCATCTTCATCTTGCAGCTGTGTCTGACAGCAAAATGAGGTGAAAGCGTTGCTGCTGCTTTATTCAGTAGCCATATGACTAACTCCTAGAGCCAAACTGACTGGAAGTTCCTTTGTCTGCCTCAGAGGGATTTAATACAGAAGTGCCTCTCACCATAACTGGTGTTTTATGCAGATACGGGGAGGTGCTATGGCAAACCTCAACACTGAATGAATTTACCTGAACAAGAAATAAAGTCCTGTTTGAAGGCAGTGGAAAACTTAACATGTCCTACCTCCAGTACTGACAATTTTTACTCCAAAATACCTAAACGAGGAATCAGAGATAGTACTGAACCACACCAGCAGTTAAACTTGAGTCACCTTCAGTCTGGCTAATGCTACCTAAACACTGGAGTTGTTCCACTGTTTTCAGAACAACAGCTGGAAAAAATAAGGCTCTAATTAGGAAAAATAATGGCTTCTTTAGGTTTTTTTTTGTACACCTCTAGTTGTGTATAGGGTGGCTGAAACAACTTCAGTGTGATCTCTGCTCATACCAACAGGAGAAGAGAGGAGTGCAGTCACTACTTACACTTCCAGCTAGTCCCATGTGTGTTTCGTATTAACTACCATTTGCAGTTTATTCAGTGACTTGAAGTTATTTATTCCTACAACTCTGCAGTTTACTGGTATCACTGATTACTATTTCCCACTCACTTTTTTTTTTTTTTTTTTTTAAGCCCAAACCAGCTCTTCTCGTCAGAAGGAAATACTTTACTGTGCTATAAACAGCAGTTCATTCACAAAGGAAATAAGGATCTGTTTCTTAAAAAGATGTCTGCAAAACCTAGCTTTTCTTTGTTTTCTTAACCTCATCTTGTCTTCTGTGAGGAGGGAGGTAGGGAGAGACAGGTTTTCAAACCAACAGAAGGTCAGAGGAAGTTTTATCCACCACTACAGCCTCTCATGCAAAACTCAGAGGTATTCTTTCCTTGAGAAAATCACGACACTTAGGAATACATCTTTTCAGTGTATGAACAGGCCAGTCAACTACACAGTTCATATTCTGGTTAAAGAGCAAATTACTAAAACAGAAAACTGCATATACGTTATTTAATACGAGTTGTCACAGTGACACACATCAAAGTCAACTATCAAAGCCAACTATAATCTTTCTTTGTGCAGTCAGTAACTGCTAGAAATCAAAAGTCACAGTATAAAGTCATGGAAATCAGGATGTTAAAGCAAGAACTCTGGCTAACTCTTGGTCTTGGCAGTCTGGGTATCATTGCATTTATTGACAGCTAGGGCAAGTTCACCGTGCAACAGAGGACATAATGGGTTGATACACAGCTGGGGACAAGAAGACAACCAGCACCATCCCTGCCTGCCTGCAGCTCACCATCATCTGCAGCAGCAAAAAGCAGAAGGAGCTGCAAAGAGAATCACCAGGGACTCGTACCCAGTATCCAAGCTGTGCTTTTGCATAAGAAAGCAGAGAGCCCAAGACCAAAACTAAATACACTCATCCACACAAAGACAGAAACCTTTAGACTCCAAACCTTACAGACCTTCCGGGCATTGTGCTAAAGCACACCATTGTACTAAAGCACTTGGTATCTTTCTGTGTAAATAAATGGGCCACACCTATTAGCAGAGATCTGAGCATACTGAACATGCAGTCCTGCTTAACATGTGAAATCCTTTTAACAAGAGCCTGTAGTTCCTCTTTTTTTTTTTTTTTTTTTTTTTTTTTTTCTCCAGACATGGAGTACTGCTTGTATACACACATAACTTTTTGGGTGGCAAAAGGAAACAATAGGTATTTCAGTGGATAACGGAGCCTCCTCTGTACTATATTTTAAGAGTGTAGCCATTTGGCTACATCTTCTGATGAAAAAGGGTGAATGTTGCCCAGGACAGGCTGCTACGATAGGTTTTAAAACCTGCATTGCTCCAAAAAGCCCTTATGTCTCAAGATCCTGTTATTCTAATCAGTTTCATGTCACAGGGCTGGGTGGCCAAGTCTCCATTTTCATAAATAAGCCTGATAATCCCCACAAGTACTGAAAGCTGGTCCTTCTTATTGCCCTCACCTCTTCTACTGTCTTCCAAATGCTGCTGACCTCCCACAAGCTGGACATGCATTATTGCAATCACCTGGTCAGAAACAGAAGCAGGAAGGTAGGGGGGATGAAGTAAACACTTACCAAGCACAATGACCACAGTCTTCAGGAGGCTCATCATGGTGTCCCGATTCCTGCGGGGTCCAGAACTGTGTCTGGACATTCTCATAGTCCTTTGGCGGACATACCCAAAGATATGAGCGTATAGGACCACCATGACCACAAAAGTGACCAGGTTGAAAATAGCCCAGAAGACCAGGTAGGAGTCACTATAGAGCGGTGCCATGTTGGAGCAGTGAGTGATATCACAAATACAGTTCCATCCAACACTTGGTATGGCGCCCATTACGATGGCCATAGTCCAGATAACAACAATTACCACCACCACTCGCCGGTTGCTCATCCGAGTATGTAGCTGCATGCGAAAGACTGTAATGTGCCGCTCGATAGCAATGGCCAACAGATTGGCCACAGAGGCTGTGAGGCTAGTGTCAATGAGGCCCTGACGGAGAAGCCAGGTGCTTACCGTCAGTCTTCTAGTGTTGGGTCCTGTGTTAAACATTAAGTAAAAGTAGGCCAGCCCTGCAAAAAAGTCCGCAGCAGCTAAGTTGGCCATTAAGTAATAAATAGGAAAGTGGAATCGGCGGTTGACATAAATAGCCACCATGACCAAGAGGTTGGCCAGCATGATGAAGATGCAGACGGTAATCCCCAAGCCCATTACGAGCTTGCTGACAGTGTTCCATTCAGTGGCTAGATATTTTCCACTCCGGTTATAAAAGAAGGCAATGGTTTCATTGTAGTAGCACTGTGGTTCACTCATGGCTGTGGACTGAAAGGAGAGAGGAAAAAAAGAGAGAAAAAGAACGACATCAGAACTGAAAACATATGATTGCCTCCACAGACAAGGCATGCACAGAGAGCAGGGAGAGGCACTGGAGGCAGGAAGGGAACATGCTTCAGAACAAATTTATTTTTTCAGAACAAATAGCGTTCCACAACTCACAAACAATTGCTCTGAGGAGTCTAGTAACTGCAACCAGATTAGAAACAACACGAAATGCTTCCATCTGCTCTGGGAGTGAGCATGATTTCTGACACAGTTGTAAATTCCATAGTAAACATAAGAGCTTCTGGCCAAGCAGACCTGCTGAAAAACTCACTCACAGAGAGTAGCATGCAATTCATATTTAAAAGAAGTTAACTCTGTTACAGAACACTTTATTTATGTTATTAGTGCATCACTTTATTTATGTTATTAGTGCATAAAACTATTGTTTGGCTGTAGCTGTGATATAAGATAAGATTCTCAAAGAAGAAGAAAATTTATCACACTTCCCTGGTAGTTTTCACTTACATCTCCATCAGGGGCATTTCTTGTTGTCTTAAAATGGGGAAGAACACCCTAAATTACGATCGTCAATATGCACTAAGAATGTAAATTCCCAGGGCCAGTGGCTGTGTCTGTCTGTATACCATGAACTGTGTTTATAAATAACAAAAGAAACCACTGAATTTCTATAAGCATTCTCCTTTTTCTCTGTCAGCCATGTTTCTAAACTGGGTTACAAATGCACTGTGCCTTTAAGTATAACTCATGCAAACTTGCTTATTTCAGTTAGAAGGAGGAGTAAGGCAAGGAAAGAAAAACAGTATTTGTCTTAGCAAGTGTTAAAATCAGCAGACCTTATTTCTTGCATTAAATATTATTACAGCTATGTCAGGAAATAGATGATTAATTTTCCTTGCAGAGTGCTCTGCTGAGCACAGCTATGGGTGCAACAAGGAAGCCCTGTACCCTGTGTGAATGTAAAAGTTCTGTATAAGAATACTGGCTAACAAGAAAATGCCTAATAAATTTTCTTCCTAAGTTCAATTATTCAAAGTGCAATTCCCAAAAAACACACCTCAAAAAAGAAACTCTTCTGAGTAACATATTGGTTCCTTGTTTATCAAGAAGGACTTAAAAATAAAATAATAATAGAAAGAAAACCAACGAGAAGTTGATTTCAGAAAAGCCTCTTTCTGAAGAGACTCAGGAGACCTTTCTCTAGTGTAACTGCTGTAAGACTCTGCCGACTGAAATTCATTTTTTGTTTTCTAAATGAAAAAAAAAAAAAAAGGAGAAGTTTTAGTAAGAAAGCAGGCAATAAGCCCAAACAAGTAAGAGATCAACAATATTATAAGAGAAGAATTTTCTTGCCATTAAAGCATGCCAACAACCAAAAAAAAAAAAATGTTTTGGACAGCTCCAGCCATTCTGCCAGAAATGCTTCAGCTAACGTAACCGTCACATTGAAACAAAAAATGTACACAATTAGGAAACAGAATTGGTAATTTCAGTAGTTGTACTCAAGTGAAAAGAGTATCTGACAAAGATTTCCTTAGAATTTCTTAGAGCTATTCCTCTTTGCTTTCATTTGCATCTATTTGTCGCCACAACTAAACTGATTCCAATAAAGCAATATACAAGACTTTCCATCCATATCCCAAATGTGCTGCATAACAGCTAGATTTGTGCTAAAGATAAAGGTTTTTCCAAAAACGATTTCACCTCCAACCTAAACATTGATCAGAAACATTTGCAAACCCAAGATAATTAAAAACTGGAGTAAATAGTATTTCTCAGCACACTGACTATAAAACTTTTATTGTTCCTCTAGGATACATCAACTCTTAGGTTAGAAAACTTTCAGTCTTAATTATTTAAGAATTTTAAAAAGTTCTCATGTAGGATTTCTCCACTGCCTAGAAAAACTGATTTACAAGGGATACTTAACAAAGGGAGACTTAGCTACAAGACATCTGGCTTCAATTCTTTGCTTAAGGACTGTGTGGTAATAACAGGTCAAGTATAAGAAGCCTTGAGGGAGGGAGGAAGTCATAGGAATGAATTAGTGGCCCTTATAAAAGCTTACCAACATCTGTATTAATTATGTGAATGGCCTGCGTTTTGCCCTCTATAGGATTATTTGGATGCCGTCTTACAGTTTCAATTGCATAGGAGGTCAGGACTCCAAACTCTAGTGAATGTTTGTGATCCAGAATAAATTCTCTCTTTGTCTATGTATTTACTGATCTAATTTTTTCTTGCAGATGGCTGCTGCCCATACTTAACAAATTTTGTCCCTCTGTTGCTCTTGCAGAGAGAGACAAATTACACCTAGCAGAACATATATTTTAAATTCAGAAACTTAAAATGTGGTGGATACTGATTTTATTTATTTCTATTGTTTAGATTTTATTTTCATATGGGCTTACACTGTGAAATACTCCCCTGATTTTGTAACATCCTCCCCACTCTCCTCATATGAAACCTGAAACAAGATGGTTAAGATGAGGCTCACTGTCATATGCATCATGTGCAGTGCATTTGTCTCATTCACAAAATGCCAACCCAGGGCTGACTGTGTGCAATGCACATAAGAGTATGTAAAATGCTAGGGAGTCAGCCCTGTTAGGTGTGGAACAGCACCGAAATAACTCCAGAGGAACAGCATGAGGCTCGCTGGTTTCTTCTCTCATTTTGAAGACACAGGAACAAAATGCTCTCTGCTCATGGAAGGGATTTTGAAAGAAGTTTTGTGTTCAGGGTGTGCTAATCTAGAGCCTGGAATCCTCCTTTATGAGCACTTTTTCAAACCCAGGGGAAAGAAGAGTATACCAGGACCTTAGTCGTGCAGGTTCTTGGCTTCTGAGAATTAAACTGGGAGTTGATTTATGTTCACCACTAGAGTTTCCAGACACCACCATAAATGGCCCTATTTGTGACAGTAATAAGGACAGGTCGCTGACAACAGTTCAGACCGGGGACTTCCAGATGATTGGCTTTCTCAGATGCTAGGAGATATCCTACAGGAAAGTTTTGACCTTGTAGGTCACAAACATATGGAGATCCCAAGGCATCCATTTATCCATGACACTGCTATCTGGCTGCAAAGGCTCAGGCAAATGGAAATACAACGTTATCTCTGAGCACTGAAAGTGTTAACATACCATAATGGCACATGCAAGCAAGCAGAGCCAGCCCCTCTCCTGCCCCACAGGAAAAGGGGCAGGGAAGTTTATATTTTAATTTCCTGAAGTTTCACTCAGTGTGTTTCATTGCCTAGGCAAGCCAGATGTGCGGTGCCCTGAGATTTACCTCATCCATTTAGTATATCTCAACAGAAGTTTAAAACAAACTGAGCTGTAAATTGCCCATGTTAACTAAGCCTCGAAGACACATCTGTGCAGGAAAACATCTGAATTATAAACTAACAAGACAGATAAAGGAAAATGGAATAATAACAGGCTGAAATCAAAGCCTCCTTTAACCATATAAAGTCGATTTAATACTCGAGACACAGTTGTCCCAAGCCAAAGAACAGAAAATCCTGAGTACATGAGGTTACATCTCTTAAAAACACAAGACCTAGTTACAACCACAACAGAATGCACATAGACCAGGAAATTCGGCACCGGGACTTCATAAATAAAACTCATTCTGCTTCTACAGCCAACACCTATTCATCTCTTGGTGAGAACATCTCCTTGGCACTGGCCTCTCTAGCCACAAACCGCTACTTGTGTCTCCTCGACTCCTCTCCTGTGGTGGTACAGGGCCATTCTGCTGGGTTGGCAGAGGGGAGACCAAGAAAAGCAATTTTTTCTCCATTATTTGGTGCTTGATTCATCCTGCTGCAGCCCCAGCCCCTCCAACACAGCTGAAAGAGAGATGTGAGTAACTGGCCTAAGGCATGGAGCAGCCTTGCCCATGGGATGATTCTGGGTGAGCAGCCCTTTGTCACCACTCTGAGGGAAGAGACTGGAGTGGAGAAGGCACTGGCTGTCTGGAGCAGAAAGGTGAGCGGGGAGCTTGGTGGTGAGTGACAGCCCACCTGGGCTGGGTGTGCACCTATGGATGCCTAGGGTGGAAGACACATGGACAAGCTTTCAACCATCACTGACCGATACTGTCTAAATGAAGTTAGCACAAAGTGCCTGAGGGGCAAAAGATCAGTTTATAAACCCCACTGCAACCTGAGAGTTTGCAGAGTTCCTTAGTTCACTTACTAAAGAAAAACCCCAAAGGACCCCTCCAGTAAAAACATGGGTGCACTTATTTTTTGTGGAGAGAAAAAGAGCTGAACATTCTTAGAATGCTAAGGTCTGACTTTTACAGAGCCTTTAAAACTTGGAAGCCACAAAAATCTTTCCATATTCAAGACAAAACTTCAAAATATTTTAACCCTAAGCCCTCCAAATACAGTCTGCTTCTCTCCTTTCCCCTTTACTGAATTAACCATGACATGCTGCTGATTTCTTAATTAAAACTCAAAGAAGAGATGAAAAGCTGTTTATCTGGCAAGGAAGCATGGTGAAGATGACAATTCTGTATACAATGAAAGGCCAAGTAGAAGGCAGAGACCTCAAATCTGCAGAAGTCATTCATCTTGCATGCAGTCGCCTTGAAGTTTGTGAGACTCAGAGGAGATTCAACCTATAGAGGATGAGTTTTTAATTCTGAGGTAGCTACCCTTGGAAGGTAGCTACCCTTGGATCCCAAAAATAATATTTATTGCTCTCTATGCTATCCAGAAATCCAGGAAGCATTTCAGAGGAAATATAGAATTGGGAATGGTACGTCAGGACTCCCAAACAGCAATAGGTGGCTTACAGCTCTACATTTAGTACAACAGTGAATGGAAAAACAATAACACTGCTTTGAATTTAGCTGAATACTCTGAAATTTACCAACATGCCAGGAAGGCTAGAGTTGAAAAACTTGGGGAAACTGCCAGTTTCAAAATCCTCCGAAAGGTTACCAATTAAGAATATCTTTGAAATAACCATAAAAGAGTAAGTATAGGAATAACTGAATCAATATGTAAATAATTTGTTAAGCTGCAATTGCTAAACCATGGGCTTTATATAAGTAAAATTGTAACAGATGAGAAAAAAATCCAACTTGCTTCTCCACTACTTAATGAAAAGCATAAACTGTTGTTCAAACTGCAGAATGCAGAGGAAACAAGAGGTTCAGAAAATAAAGGTGAAAAGATGGCGTTTCCTTTAAAGATGGAAGTAGAAGTCGATAAGAGTCATTTACCTAAAATATTATGTCCAAAATCAAGGAAGTCTTGAGACAAAGGTCCTGATTCATCACAGCCTTAACGCCTGCTATGCCTTATGCAATGATTTATATCAGTAAAACAAAAGTATAGAACACAACCACCAAGACACAACAGCTCTTCAAATACCCTTTCCAGAATTGCATCTTCCAAAGGAATTGTTTGATAGACTTGTATAAAACTTGTATGTTAGATTTGGTGGTTCAATCACAGCAAACCACCTCTTCATTTCATTGGAATCATTTTCCATTTCTCACAGCTGAAAAGGCAGGAGAAAATGAATCCCTTTGCAAAGGAACTCCTTTAATTCTGCTATGACATGATACAGAAAAAAATAACGTATAGATCTTGTGAGAACATCTTCAGAACACTTTGGTAGTAGACTGTATTGCTGAGTTTCAGATCTAATAAATGCCCCAGCTGGTAAAAAATTGAACAGAGAAGTCCTTAGCTATCCAGCAGCTTACCTGAAAAGGGAAACAAACCTATCTAAGCACACAAGGCACCAAAGAGACCTGGTCACCAGCACCACTGGAAAAAGCAGCAGTTTTACTGCTGGAAGGTATAATTCACAAGTGACACAGATCCTGTTGGAAGCTATGATTACAGCCTCCACAGATCGACTTTTAAACCAAGAAGGGTGTTGACCTTGCTTAGTGCTTATACACAGTTGATTACTACAAAATCAAATTCAGAAATAGCTGCCGTGGGCTAAAAAAACAGAATGGGTGAGAGCAGAAAGTTCAGCAAAGGCTAAAAATTCCTTTCTGCTGGAAGCTAACTAGTAGGTCTGAAATACCCAGACTCAACACTACAACTTTTCTGGATAGATAAATCAGGAGTCATGCAATGCACAGACTGAATTTTCCTTAGTGAAGAGCAGTGATGATGAGAAACACTGTTCCAACAGGCCCCCAGATTGCTAACTCTCTGGTTTCAAACTTCTGTGTCTTCTTCAGCTGCAGGAAAGAAGCACACACCTGCAGTACAATCCCTTTCACTGCGTAAGGAGATTTAGGAAATCAAAAAGCTGGAAGAACTGGAAAAAAACATCCAGTGGAAGACAGAGAGTGAACCCATCCCTACAGCAACCTACCAAATAATTTAGACATTGCTGTGCATTGCTCCTTTTCCACAGACCCAGCATTTTCAGCCCTACCTACGCGTTCTGATGGATATTTTCCAATTCAGGAGGAAGAGACGACCACTGGAATCAGGGCTCAGTTCCACATCATCACATTCCCCCTTGTAGTGCCAGGGTGGCTTGAGCACTGATCTCTGAAGACGTGTTCCCAGACCACCCAGCAGTTCTCTGCGGCCCCAGCGTTGCCTTCCAAGCTCCTCTCAAAGGGAGGTCACCGCTACAATGCAGAGGTTATTGCGAAAATGCACTAATAGGCTTCGCAACTAGGAGGGACAGGATTGGGCATGTCCTGTGGGTTGGAGAGCCTTTGCACCCCACACAGACTACCTTGCTGGGTATTTACAAAGCTCCTTGAGTTTCATTTTCTTCTGGAGGAGCTTTTGTGACAGGCAGCACTTCCCAGCTGTCCCTTCCCCCTGTCAGAGGGAGCTCACCAAGGCCTGGTATAGGCCCAGCTCCTCTGGTGCTGTGGGAAATATGGCAAGGTGATTATATTCCATCAGCTAATTTACTTACTGGAATATGCTGCTTCTTACAACTTCAAAATAGTCTGTGTTATGATACAGACCAGACTTCAGTACGTCCCCTGGTTCATCTGCTGCCCTCCTGCCTTACCCTCCACCTGAACACTGCAGCCAACATCTGGCCTGCTCTGACATTCTGCAGCGAGGGCAGCTCAGGACAGGCCTACCCAGCCTGGGATGAGCTTTTCTGGGAGAGATACAGCACACAGCGCTCTCTTCACGTTGCTTTAGAAGCCTTCACAGTGGAAGAAACCGGGGGTGGGGAACAAAAGAAAACAAAAAAGTAACAAACTAAACAAGCCTCCACAAAACCCACACCTCCAACATCCCAGCAAGCTGCCATGCATAATGAAATGCAGCACGCATCCTTCAGGCCCAGTTTGGAGCTCCGTGAGACAAGCTGGGGTTCAGCTCTTGGCTCCAGCAGCTGAAAGACTGGTCTTTTACGCTGAAAAAGTCCTGCAGCTACTGGGGCTATTTGCATCTCCAGGGCACACCTTCCATCACTCCTCACAGAGCAAACCAGCAAAGCAAACACTTGGGAGAGCTTAGCCTGCAAGCAAAATGCTTATTCAGAATTATGTTAATGAGAATTGCACACTTCATTGTGGGCTGGAAACCAAGATTTCAAAATGGAAACACTGCCCTGTGTTTACTGCTGCAAATACTTTTTTTTTTTTTTTTTCCCCTTGAAATATACATCAGATTGTCTTGGTTTCTTTTGTTTTGATGCACTCTTTTGTAAAATGTATAAACACAACAAAGAAAAACCTAAAAACCTTCCTTGCTTAGGGCTGTGTCAGCAATGGGTTCCCTATCCATAACTTGTCCATACAGTACTAAGCAGCTGCCTTTAAGGCAATGCTGGTCTATTTTGAACAAATCAGAGGTATATTTTGAGCACCAGATTTCATCTAGTATCATTAAAAAAAAAAAAAAAAGAGAAAAATTGGGAAAAAAAAAAAAGGACACTATTATTAAAGTTTCCCTATAGTGTCTGTACCTTGGTAGATGGATCTCTAATCAAAAAATCTTCGTTTCTTTCTGTCTGACCATTTCCTTTTTGTTGTCTGATTTACCTTAATTAGCACTCCCAGAGGTCTGTTTTGGTACAGAGGTTAATCTGTTTACTCACTTAGAAGGGGAGAAAAACACAGTGCCTGTGCCAGTAACAGAAATTCAGGCAGCAAATCCCAAATACGAAATATGTTGGGTTTTGCCAGGGAAAGGGATGACGACAGCTGTGTCACCCCACAAGAGCCTGTTCTTAGGCATCTTTGTAAAGAAGAAAAAGCTATCAAGGATGACCATTCTGTGGCATGGATAGCTTAAATCTCTTCCACTCTAATTTCAACAAAGGGAAGGGAAAATAAAGAAGCATTCAATGGCACTGAGTGGAAGAAGTGGTTTTTGGCTCTGGTAACCACACAGCCATGAAAGGCCACTATAATGGAAGCTGCTTTGGGTTTCTCTTTGGAACAGCTGCAAGGCAGTTATTTAAATTTATTCATTTACTCCTAGTATTTGGCTGGTAGAATCCATTGCTGGCAAAAGCAAAGAGAGTGATGAATTTTTGTTGTTTTCTTGTTTTAAGCATTTCTGAAGCACTGTTGGAAGTCTCTAGTTCATTAAGCAAGCAGGGCTCACATCATTTCATCTTCAAAGCTTTTACAGCAGAGTTCATCTCATGCCATTCACAAGAAGAGCAGATGCTAATCACTCCATAGAGTAAATTGCTCTGTTTAGATCACCACTTGTTACTTTTCCTCTTTGCAAAAACCAAAGCCCTCAGGCATACTAGATGTTTCCTACAGAATGCTTTAACTTTCTTCTTTACTGCATTATCAGTCTAACCAGGTTTCTGTTATCTTTTTGCATATGCAAAGCTGAAGTTGTCAGATCTATGCAAAAATATCCTGAAACTTAAAATATCCTGAAACTTAAAAACCAAAAAGTTTAGATTTTTTCTTGTTTCTCTCTCTTTAGTAACAGAATGACTAGTGTTTCATTTGAAATCAATAGATTCAGCCTTACAATAAAACTCCATCACCAAAAAAATTCAAAGCATATTCTAGCAATTTTTGTATTGATTGATTTCTTTGATATATTGGGAGTGCTGTCGTAAAATCATTTTCCATTCCAGATTTACTTTACTTATCCTTCACATTTAAACATGACCAAGATGCCTAAAGTCTGTGCTGTTATTCACCAGTCCTTATCTCTGGTAACAGGATGCTTGAGGGGGAGAGAAGGTTGGAGCAGACCTTCAGAGAGGCCAGTGTGTAGAGAAGGTATCAAGAGACACTACTGTGGAAAACAGGTGTCCCTTCGGCAGAACATTGTAGAGATCCATCAAAATATCTTCCTGAGTTGATACGTTGGCGAGAAGATTATCTTAAAAATGTAATAGCAATGTCACAACTGGTATCAAGAAAAAAAATCCAGTTTTCCAAAAATTTCCAAAAAAGGTTTCCAAAATGTGAGCCTTTTGTTATCTAACTCAGAAAACAATTCTCAAGAAAAATAACAATTGCAACTAAATTACCAGGAACTTCCCCACCCTGGTGCCACCATAAGCACTTGCAGGGTTTAGCCTAAGCCAAAACCTGCCAGAGTGGGCTTGGGACAGCAGAAAGCGCTGCTGAGGTCTCTGGAATTGTCCTGCGTATAACGGTCTATGCTTGCTTGGCTTGTCCCGGTGCAGTTAAAGGGCTGATGACAGGCAGAGGAAAATTTTTTTTTTGTGATGAGTACACATGCATACATACATACACATGCGTATGTACATAAAATAGCTAAGATTTATTTTTAATTCAAATGAAAGAAAACCAACTGTATGCTGAAAAAAAATGATAAAAGATAAAAAAAAGACTAAAGCAACTCAGAGGTAAAGTAGCAAAACACTTTTTTTTTTTATTATTTTTAATAAATGAGATGCCATCTAGCTCATGCAGAAAGCATGCAAGACTACTTCCAAGTTGGTTTGTTTTTTTTTCAGTCCTTAAAACATTAGCCTTTAAATGTCTTCTGCAGCAGGCTGTGATATCTACTCAGTTTTAAAAGAAAAAATGATGTGCTGCAGCAAAAATGGTATTTTAATGAATATATTTTTTCTAAACCATAACCAAAGCTAATTTGAATGTGAACGCAAATGCTAAAAGCAAGCCCATTCACTATGAAACTGCTTTACTTCAGTACTCCCATTTAATGATCTTCCTCTTTAGATATGTTTCATTGTCCTTTTCTGTTAAAAAGACTTTCCTTACTCTCAGAAACATACATGAATCCAGGCTGTTGTTTGGAGGTATTTCTCCTTTACACAGGTAGGAGCCCTGTATTAACCATCATATCCAGTATGATTTACTGAAATCTGTGGGGAATTTATGCATGTGTACAAGTCTTCGCATGTGGATATCATCTGTGAAACCAGAGTCTGTTTTTATAACATGAGGTTCAGAGAACTATTTTGTAACCCACACTGAGATATCAGTCTTTTCTGCGCTTCCTGTTGCCATTTCTTTTCTGCTCCTGAGTCAAATCTTGTGGAAGCATAGACCCTGCAACCCAGGCAAGAAGAGAAAAACATCTGCATTACCAGCCAATGACTAGTATTGTCTGTTTGTCTCTGGTCTTTGGGCTAGTGATCCTATGCAAGATTTACGCAGCAAAAACTTCCTGCAAACACTGCAAAAGTAAGCATTTATTGTAAATGCAACAGAACAGTGTCCATGCAGATTAGAAGGCCTTTTTCAATCAGGTCCTTTAAAAGTGATAGCTTTTCTCCCACTCATTCTTACACCACTGTTGATCTTACTTTCTCTTCAAGAAGGCATTTATCCTCAACAGCAACCCCTAGACAGTTGCACACATTTCTTACACACAAAGAAGCCTTTGAAGGGAGAACCCATGAAGACAGTGGTGCAAGGGCCTTTCAGATCATGCGAGGAGATGGCCTGAGGGAGCCCTTCTCCAGAAAGGGAGAAAAGTCCATCCGCAGCCTCGCATCCCAGGACACAGGCATACAGCATCTCCTTCCTACCAGGTGTCCTGACCTGATGCAGAGACACAAGATCCATCCCTTACCCTAACAGAGATGTGAAAAGCAACAAAAATAGTTTTAAAGTATACTACTTCTCCATTTGAAACCCAGGAGGAAGAGGGGCACAAAGAAGCCTCCTCTGATCAGAGTTCTAATTCAGCTCTACCACCCACGAGTGGGTAAGTTTTTTGTAGCTTCACAGGGTCCAGGGATCTTTGTGACCTAGTGTTCTCCTCAGCATGCACTGCTAAGAGTTGTAGTTCTCCTGAGTCAAAGGATCTTTGGGAAGAAAAAGGAAAGGAAAGGAAAGGAAAGGAAAGGAAAGGAAAGGAAAGGAAAGGAAAGGAAAGGAAAGGAAAGGAAAGGAAAGGAAAGGAAAGGAAAGGAAAGGAAAGGGGAAAAAGGGAAAAGGGAAAAGGGAAAAGGGAAAAGGGAAAAGGGAAAAGGGAAAAGGGAAAGGGGAAAGGGAAGGAGAGATGTTAGATCTCCAATTTTCTGACAGTATCATCTAACTTAATTAGTTGTGGTGCAATGTTCAGTAAAGCATATATCCCTAAAATTTTAAGTTGTTACAGGCACTTGGGTCTCAAGTCAAAGGGACTTTCCAAGATGAAATCTTAACTGGTATTAACATCCTTTTCCGTTTGCAATATTTACTTCACTAGAAGGCACAAGTATTGGTGTTCAGTACATAGAGCTGAAGAAATCACTTAGGTATTTAGAAATATCAAGTCTTGAACACACACTTTGATTCATGAAAGCAAGATTAGTGTGTTAGTAATTGTAAGTATATTATTATTTTTATTGTTGATTTTGGCTTAAAACCTTAGCTCTCCTGATAAGAGCACTGAACCTGAAATTTCCTGTGGTTTTATTCCAACTGAACCCCATCGTGACCTTCTTCTACTTTGTATTCATTACGCACAGTAAAATCAAACCACACTGCAGGGACCACCTATGTGGAAACATAAAGATCATAAAATGCCATATATTTTCTTCTACAAACAGTAGTATAGCACAGCAATGTCATGCCTCAAAGTATAACAACATTCTTAACAAATGATGAGTGTCTTTAATTCAAGGTTTCAGGGAAAATTCCCTCGATGACTCAGAAGTGGGAGAGGAAAAAAAAAGCTGGGATTCAACGGGGAAATAAAAAAGAGGTTCAGATAGTTCGGCTGTCAGAGTTTCACCGTGATCTCCTCACCTCAATCACCTCAGGCTGCGACATCATGGAGGACGGCACCAAATCGGTGGGTATATCCATTTTAGCTCAACACGTCCCCGTTGTCTTTGCACCCCTTCTCTATGCCCACAAAATTCTGGTAGGAGTACAGAGATGCTTCCTCAGATCCTAGTCATGCTGGCATTTGCTCCTAGCAGGAAAGAAAAGAAGTGGTTGAGAATAACAAGAAAACTGGGTATGCAGTCAACAACCAAGCTGCTGCAAAACTAGCCTGAGAGCTTGCACAACCCAACTGGCTTGCAAGACCATTTACAACAAAATCGCAGGAGGAGTTTCAAAGGGCACCATGTAATTTGGTCCAGAAGTGCAAAACAATTCACTCAACCACACAAACTAGAATTCACAGAAACTGAATGCAGCAAGAAGACTAATGTGCAGACCATGCACACATTTCCATGGAAAGATGGTCACTTGCAGAGTGCTAGAACCATGTTAACATTTTTTCCCCAGTGGAAGAAACAACAGGAAAACCTCACAGAAGACCATGCAAAGGATTAATTGATGGTAGCACACGTTTATTTTCTCAGTCGCTATGGTTTTATATTTCAGTGACCACACTAACATTTCTTCTGTGTTAACAAAAACAATTTAAGGGTTATGACAAGCCTATTGTAGGTAAATTTTAACCATACTTATTTTTTAGCAGACACATACTATGGGTGAATATACTGAATTGCTGTGTACAAAGGCTGAACAGATGATACAACAGAACAAAGTCATTTCCTTAACAATAATGTTTATCACGGCTAGATGAGCTTCAGTGTATGTTTCTATCCATATGTGCAAAGATATAAGGATAGAAAGTGGTAAATGGCCAAGAAATCAAGCCCAGTTAAAAATTCCAGACTTATGCTACTGCAGTTATTGATTTTTTTTTCCACAATCATGCCAGACACACACAACACCACCCACAAACTAGCCATGACAGAAGGGATTTTGGAGAGAGACCTATTGCTCACAGCAGCTACCACTTCTTACTCCTTAAGACATGGTGGAAAACCACCCCTGTAAAGTGTACTCAGCATCTATACAATACACCAAAAATGACCCCTGACCTAACTGGTATTTTTCAAACCGAGACCATGGCGCAAACACACAGACAATGCTAGCAGCTTTCCTGGCCTTGGGCTCATTTTTACAAAGCCAGCCCTTACTTCCACAGCCAAGACAGAGCAGATAAGTTGTGCTCCACATGCTCCTCTGAGTCAGTTTTGTCTTCTTGTGTGTCTTTGTGTGTGTGCAGTTCGTCCACACCCAGCCTTCACACACCACTCTGGAAATCATCCCTCCTTCTTAAAAAGCATCATCTTCAAATGGCTGCTTCACATTTCAACACATCCCAGCATGCCTGACGTCACATGTAGCTGACTGGTTCATCTTCCAAGCTCTAGGATCATTTTTTCCATCTTTATATAGCTTTCCAGTGACCCCTATTCTTTCCTACTCATCTCTTGCTAGTAGCCTTTAATTCTTTCCACTCCTTGCTCCAAATTTTTACTACTATGCTCATGAAGAGGACAGAAAATGGGGATTTAACATTCCTCCAAGAAAACCTTAGCTGGAAACCAAAGAACCAAGCTGCGGATCTTTCAGGCTTCCTATTTTCTTTTCCAAAACAGACTTTTGGTCTATTTTCTGAAATTCACTAATTTTTCCACTGTGCATGATGAAGGAAACATTAATACACTGTCAACTTGAAACTACTGCTTTTCTGACTAGGAAAGTTTTGATATTTGAGCTAGAAGATAGTAAAACTCCATCAACAGCCTCAAGATTGTCAGCTGGCAGATACTGTCACTGTCTTGTCAGCTGTCACAAATGTAACTTAAATAACATCTCATCAGATTTTTTGTTTCCATCCTTCTCAAAACATGCTAATGAGCAGCAATGACACTGCACCTACCTCACAGCAGCTCACTGCTTGTTTCTTTTTAAGTTTACTCCTTATTCCTGAATTCCTGCTGCTCTTGCATATTGAAGAAAAGAAAAAATATATTACAGATGAACCAGACTTTAGGGAGGACTATCTTGACCAAAACCAGATGTACGCTCAGAATCCTGCTTGCCATATATAAAAAGGAGAGAAAATGATCACTTTTACTAGGGATCAAAGAGCAAAAGGGAAAAATTGGAAAAAAAAAAAAAAAAAAGATCTTAAATATTTTCAGCCTTTAGCTAGCTCTGTGCAAGCTAGATACTACACCAAGGACAGAATAAGACTTATAATAGGCAACCAATACGTTAACACAGATGAGAAAAGAAATAAGTCTCCATTCATTTTTCACCATCTTTCCAGGGTACAGAAAACAAAGGATTAGTAAAAAACACCTTGGCATGACCATTTTGTGTATCCCCTTCTGCACCCAGCCCCATTTTCACTGCTTGCGCTGCACTGATCCCTCAGTTTGGGCAAAGAAAAGGTGGACTCTTCTCCATGCACCTTGTATGGCAAAAGGTGGGTCCACATGGTACAATAACAAAAATGCAAGATGCCAAAGATTAAAGCAAAACGTAATTCACCCATGATAACTTGAATGCCATTCACGCCATTAAACCATTAAATCCGTTGCTTCTTGTTGGTAAAATTTCAGGACTAAGGCAGCTGGATCTCTCCCCACCCAACAAAGCCCATGCATAGTTAGAGTGGGCAGACAGAAGAGGACTGGGGATGGGAAGGATGGGGTTGCTGCTGCTTTTGTGCTGTATTGAAGCTACTTGATCTCCTGAGCGCAACGTACGCAGTGATGAGGACTTTCTTCCAAATGTTTAGGCTCTTAAAAGCATTCCTGCTGAAACTGAGTTGGACTGCACAAAGGGACTCTCCCCCCACTCCCAACCCACACTGGCTCCTTCAGTAACTAAGTGCAGAGGAGACTGCTTTCACAGCAGTGCAGGTACAGGCTTCCTTCTTTCAAGCAAACAAAGGTGGCTCCTAACCTAATACCCGTGTGAGTTCAGTGCACAGTCCTGCGTTTTTCAGGAACTGCAAATAAAGGCAACAGGATCTCCCAGTGAACTTCACCAAGCAGCGTTACAACAGAAAATGTAATCTCTGCTAAAAAAGTCCATGACACAATAGCACAGGAGTGGCTTCTGACTAATGAGATTTTGATGGCGTACTGCCTACAACACAGTGAACAAAAATCCCAAAATCTGGAAACAGATTCCCACATACCACTCCCAAACACAGGAATTGCAGGTGTCGCATGTGAACACCACTCTGCTGCTGTCTTCTTTTGATAGATGCTGCTGTCTTTACTGAGGCCATTTAGAGAACTGCCAGCTGGGGAAAGACATTGGATCCGTATTTAAAATTAGTAAAATGAAGATTATAGAATTTCCTTTCCTTTGTGAAAGTTGCATGGATGAGGAGTGTGCACTCCTCAAATGAAATGTAGCTCTCAAATACATTTTGATTAAACATAATAATTTCTGGATCAGCTGTCTGAAAACACAGAACAGAGGAACAATGCGGTCCTATCATTACTTCAAGCAGTTAGGAGAAATGCAGTCATGCATCACAGAAACATCATCTTGATAGAACTATTTCTGAAATATCCATTACGATGACAAAAAATAATTACCCTCAAGCCCCTTCTCCCTCCCCTCTATTTCTTCAGAGACCTGCAATTTAGGGTTGATACGGTGATGCCAATAAATTCTGCATCACTACATGTCTCATCTGGACCACAAATGCACAGTGCTTCTGCTAGAATAAGGTGCTGGGACTGAAAGGCAAACTGGATTTTCAGAATCTGGGGCTGTCTCCTGTGTCAGATTGTATCAGTTTTTTTTTGCTTTGTTGCTGTTTTTCAGCTTTGTTTTTCTGCATACCTATCATAGCATCCTTTGGTACCACTGCTTCGCTTCACAGACTTCAAGAGTTTCTCAGCTAGGTGACTCGGGAGATACTGACTCAGTATGATCATGAAGCTGTTATATTTGGCTCAGCTAAGCAAGGCTGCCCTCCCTGACCATCTCTACTGAAGAAAAGCCTAACTTGCAGTTGTAAAGAGGACAATTTTAAATACTAATTGACCTCAGATGGCTAGGATCAGTAATCCCATCAAGGAAAACAAAACAAAACAAAAAAAATCAAGCAACATTTAGAAAGGCAAGAAAATTAGAAGAAAAGGTCTGATACAGAGATTCCACTTCCAGATGTCACTCCAGAGAGATTCCAGATTTCACGCGAGATCCCAAGACTTGCTGTCCAAGAGCCATCATCTGGTACCACTCACCTCTAGCAACCTTCTTCACCAAGCAATCCTTGCTTGTAAGCTTGAGCATGTTCAACACACAAATAAAAGCATGTCTCTGCCATGGCAGCCTTACAAGGCAGAAAAACACAGAAAAGTGGTCCAGGGGTAGGGCTGTAGCAATGACCCAACCTGTCTACTGCTTCACTTTGCCACTTGTTGAAGTGATGGTGATAGCACGGGACACCTCACGAGGAAGCTCTGGTTGTTTCTTGTCCCAAGCAGTTTCAATGAAAGCACATGCAGAAGGAGCAGTCCGCGCTGCTCCCTGCACTCTACAGGGTCTCTGTGCCCAAAAGAATGACCCACAACTCCATCCAGTGTTGTTGCACCAACAGGTCTGGTTTTGTTAGCACACGCAATACTTCTTCGCTGCCCACTTCAGCCTACAGAAGGCTTGTGATTTCTGCATCTCATACATATGGGATCCCATGTATTAACATGACCCTTCCCGTCTTTTGTCTTTGAGTTTAAAAAATCTGGTCTTCTCTTAAAAAAAGAAAGAGGGAGAGGGGGAATAATTTTACAACAAATACATGACATTTTTGTTACCTGCTACGGTCTCATGGAGTTGTAGCTCCCCTCTTCAGTGACTTCACTCAGCTAATGAAAGAACAACCACAGATACACTTTCTAGCACATGAAGTGAAAATGAAAGCAGAAAACTGTTTTCAATTTCATGCTGCTTAGAGAAGAGACCTTACTCTTATTCTCCTTTACTATAGTGACTGCTAGGAACTAATGCAAAAATTTTGGCTTTCTTTTGCATGTTGCAAAGCATTAGATCCTCTGCCTAACAGACAGATTACCTTTTTTGACTCCTTAGGTTACTTTAAGTAAAGTCTTCACCACCTCTGACATTGGAACTTCAAATAGTAGATGTACAGATTCATTTACATACATGCAATTCAGCTGCTTAAAACAGTTCAGAAAAAAAAAATTCACAGCGTCTCTTCAAACTTCTCTTCACATATATGGCTTTAAAGCAATAACAAAAAATCTGGAAAAAAAAAACAGATATGCCAACATGCTTTCATAAGTGAGCGGGTACGTGCCATTGTGAAGCAGCAGTCTCATCAGGCAGGTGCAGGGCAATCCATACCACAGGACTGCAGATAAGAAGTTGTAGGTCTCCCTAAAATTATTCCAGCAAGCTCCAAACTCTGCTCTCAGCAGTGACTTCAACAAAAACAGTTAGTGTCAGCAAACCTTTTTTGCACTTCGTTGTTTCCACATTCACCACCTCTCTACCAGCTAAAACGAGAGGAAAAGCCACACACCATCTCCCTGTCCTGTCACCACAGGACCTTCCTCCTCCCTGCCTCGCAGCATGCCTTGTGTAGTGTGTTAGCAAAGGTCTGGTTCTGTGTCAGGGACCAGCCTACTGCGTCTTGCAGCGAGTTCGGCGCAGAGTGAACTGTGACAAACACATCTGCAGAATGAGCTGCATAAGAGGCAGGGAGCTTCATTGAATGACCCGCCAAAGCATGCTGACAAGCCAAATTAATTCAAGTGGTTATGATCTCTACAACGCATATTTCCTCCCATTTCTGTCTTCTCTTGATATTCCAGGATGTGTTTTGCCTGCAGATGAAGATAACCTCCTGCGTCCTGAGCTAACTTGCTCAGTGATTAAAAACACCACAGTAAGTTAATAGCTGTGATTCAGTATTGAGTGAAAGCAGAAGAAAATAAAAAAAAAAAAAAGAGGAAATTTTCAGACAGATGGTGTAGTGTGGTGTTGTGATCTTACCTTAAATCCTTCTGAACAACCACAACAAGTTTGCTGGTCTTTTTCTTCTCAAAAAGACTCTACCCCTGTGGTCTCCCCTTAAGTATCTGGTGTCTCAGGGAAGGGACCTCCCGTTCTCTTCCCCTCAGCAGATGTGTCAATAGCTTGGAAGCTAGCATGACATTAACCATAGCTTTCAAACTTTGCTGGCAGTGCATGCATTTGAATGCATGTTTTCCTGCAGTTTCTGCAGCTTGCTTGACACCAGCTTGGCTCTTTCACCTGATGCCTCTCTCCAGCAAGCAGGAAAAAGGCTGTCTTTGCATCCACATCCCATTACTATAGCATACTACAGTTTTCTAAGCATCAGAATAATTCTAGTAATGACGCTGGTTAAACTAATTTAGTAGCAGTGAGTCTGAAAGAAATTACACTGCTGGTGTAAAAATGGTTTTGTAAATAACAGCATGGAAGGCAAATATCTAATTCTGATGTCACATAGGCACTGACTGCATCAAAACAGTATTTCTGCATGTGCTTGGAGAAGAAGATGTTTGCAACTATTCAGCATGTCTTCAGACCAAATGCCATCAAATGGCAAAAGTTACACACATCATTGCAGCCCACACAACACTACTCTCGCTGTCGCAGCGGAGAACAGTCACACTAACTTGCCTCCTCCCAAAGCCTTCCCGGCAGTCACTCCTCGTCAGGGCACAGATTACTTTAAAGAGCAGCAGAGCTATAGGACCTTGACCGTTCTTACAGAGTGCTTCTAAATAATAAAAGCACTGGAAGTGGTTTTGTGAGGTTTTACTCAGGGGTTGCAGGAGTGCCAAAAAAAAAAAAAAGGACAAAAAATGGACAAAGTCACTCTATCTCTAGTGCTGGCTTTATGGTCACCTGCTTGGAAACAGCCTCTGCCAGGAAGACTGGACATTTCTGTGTCCAGCTTCACTGTCTAGAAACACAGATTTTACAGTAATCAGCTAACACATGGAAAGGTTTGGGCACAATGATGGGAAATCTCTACCTTAAAATACTGTAAAAATGGAGAATGAAAGATACGTCATGGTCTCTTTCCCACTAGCAAGAGTTTGTATCGCAGAAGTTAAAACCAGCCCTAAGAACTTGGCCAAATTTTTCAGTCTGATAAGAAGGGCCAATAGGAGACTGAAGATCCAAAGAAACTGACCTGCTTATTTGGTTCTGCAGAAGCAATCTGCTGGAAACTGCCACTGACAGGAAATGTGGCAAAGTTTTCTGCGCTGCTGCTACTCTATCACATCACACATCACAGGCAAAAATTACGTCAAGCATGCGCCCAGACAGGCACTGACAACACAGGCTGCAAGATGCTTATGGAAATAACACCCTGTCCCCAGAATGCTGCACACATGTCGCCCAAACTGCAACTGGAAATGAATCCATATCCAGGAACATTTTTCCATCAGATCCCTGTGGAGAAATGAACTAGTCATTTATTTTTGGTAATCACTCACTTTGGCATTAAAAGCCAGTTATTTGCAGATACAGTTTAAGAGATGCAATATTTTTTCTTGCAGGCTGGGTGGGTTAATCCAACAGCACAGATTTCCACCCAGATAATTTCTGCTTCCAGAATGTCCATACCAGTGAAGTAACGCATTGTTTGTGCACAAACGTTTCCAGAGCCATTGTTGAAAAGGGGATGTATTCCCACCATGATACAACAAATTAACAACAGACAACATATAAAGCAGCTAAATAAAATATCATTAAGATTTAAAAGGAAGGAAGGAGACAGAAAGGGAGTAAGGGAGGGAGATATGCAACAAGAATAATGCTGCATTTTAGATGTTTCACTGTCATCAAGAAATTACTTGTTAGTAACAAATAACCTGGCAGCTACAATGGAGTGCTGACCTCGAAAAGCAGAATGGGGTAGTGCTAACCCTTCCCTCTCTCCTGTTTGGCTATAAAGTAAGGCAAATGGGGTTTTGCAATACTCCATCCAAGGATCTGGCCACCTCCCAAGGCAGGGAGCTGCAGGGGCAGTACCAGAGCTCCAGGTATGCGCACAGATGTCTGGAGCAAGCATCTGACAAAGAGCTGCTGTAGGAAGGCTGGCACACCCCTCCGCTGAAGGACAGCGAGGCCTCCAGCCCCACTGCTGCCCATCATGCCCAGGAACAGGAGTGCCCCAGACTGTGTCACAAGAGTGGAGATCCCCTCCTCCGGCTGCTCAGAAACATCCCTCTCATCCCATGCACATCATCTGCTTTCTGTCTCAGGCTTTTGCTTTCGGAGCACTTGTGACACCAGCAGCCAAAAAAGCAGAAGGACAGAACCTTTCACAAGTTCAGACCTAGCCCAACCACTGAACATGCCACAGCAGATACTGTTTACACTGCTGCTGCTCCGTCTTCAGAGTGAAGACTCCTGAACAATTATCTTGGAAGTGATTCAGCGTTTCCAAATACCCACAGAATCAGTGATTTTATTATTGTAGTGGTCTCCTCTAACTAATACACCTGTTTCTATGTTTGCATGATGCCTGCTCTGATTTGCCTTTTGTCAATCAAAGCATACATTCTGCATAACACATGTTATGACTACATCTTAGCCATCAACAGCAGCAAAAGCATGATGCATGTTTACCTGTGTAGCACCTTGCAAATTGCTCCACTGAGAACAGCTTTTAGCTTCTACATAGACCGAACTAAGATGAAAGAATCACAAAAAACACCTTGGAAAACTTAACTTCAACTTGCCCAGCCAGCTGAAAAGCATCTACCAAAAAAATTCAAATATGAGAGAGCTAACTTAATGAGATCAAATGGAGATGCAGAAGTCCAAGAGTGTATTATTAAAGCAAAAAGATCTTTTCTACTTTGCCGTCTGCCTTCAGCCAGCTCACACCTGTACACCTCAAAGAGTTTTAACAAGGTGCTGCAGGGGAGCCAGCAGCTACCAGCTACCTGCAGCTAGAAGAGACACCTTCCACTGCCTAAGTCTTTCATGTTCAGGAGCATAACACAGATGTTAGCCTTCCTTATACAAAGAAAAAGATTAATCAGTAATCAGAGGCTAGAAAGAAAATTATTTCAAGGCACTGAAAACAAAAAAATGTCCTTGCTCTCAGTAGGAGCCTTCCACAACACAATAATCAACAGAAGATCTCAAAACTATGTCGCTTGCACTCGCAGCCCAGCCTGTGCTTCAGAAAAATGACATCAGTCAAACCTCTCTGAATAGGGGTTCTGTGGCTAGCCAGGGAGAGATCATTGTTCTGGCCTCCAGAATTAATAATACAAGTACTCCAGGCCTGCTGCTAAATCTTTCCATGGCAGAACACAGCCAGCAACGAGCTGGGCAGGGAACGCACAGAGATGCGCCAGGTGGAGCCTCCTTACCCATGCGGAGCATCCTCACCAAGCCTGCAGAGACAGGGCTGGGTGGGACTGTCCCTTTCTCATTGCTGCTCCACTAAGCAGCAACTCTGTCATGTTATTCCTTTACCACACACTTTACTCATTTACAGCAGTAAAAGAGTAGCACTGTGCAGTGGCACATGCAGACATGGGTCAAGAGCTAAACCTTCCCCACCATCCCTCTGAGGCAACATCAGAGCCCCTGCCCATCCAAAAAATATCACCAAAGATCTATCTGAATACATATGTATATAAATACATGAAAGAAAAAAATCTCTATCCACAAATCTGCAATGCAAAAATTTCAGCAGACCGTACACTACCCTGAAGCATTTATCTTGCAGGGAAATCTGTTCCATATGCCAATCTGGCTTGCCTGTCACCATGTCTCATAACCCTTTGAAGATGACAAAAGCAGGCTGACCGCAGCTATGCACGGGGTTCCACCAAAGGGCAGACGGTTCAAGCGTCTGTAATTAACCTGTGCATTTCTGCCTTTCTCCCTCAGCTACTCTAATGCTGATCCCCAGAAGTCCCCTTCGGATGTCTTTCTGTGGCCACCATGTTCTGTGGCCACCATGAAGGCTCCTCAAAGAGAAAGTTATTCCTAAAATTGCAAGCTATTCATTGTTTTTGAAATTCTTTTAGCCTTGTTTTGTCTTTTTTTAGTTGTTTATTCTGGCAAACCAAGAGTCTGATCCTGTGCCCATAAAGTTCAAATGTATTTTGCTGATGACTTCGATGGCAGGCAACACAGGCAGAAGGATTCCTGCTTCCCAAGCATTTGCTACAGCTCCAGCCCTGCTGAATACAGAGAGCCCTGGCCCCACTTGCTCTGCTACACATACCCACACAATTTCCTGTTGTTTTGGTTACTCATGGCAAAAGGTGTTTGAGGGGATGGCTGGGAGATGTCACTGCAGTGTTGACAGAAGCAGAATGGATGCTGGTTGGGCCCACTGTGACATTTGCTTTCAGATTCATGGAAATGACCAAGAACATCTTGAAAGGAGAAAAACAAACATCTTCCCTCCCCTGTATCAGCAGTAGTAAGAGGATCACTTTAAAGGTCTTTTCTAAGACACATAAACATCCCTGAAGGCAGGAAACTAAACATTGCTGTATCTGATTTTAAAAAAGTGGGGAAAAAAAAAAATATATATATATATGTATTGGCCTTTCTACCTTTCTGTGTCCAAAATAATTAACTCCTTTGCCTCAGGATATTCTAGGGGACTTGCATCTTTATGATTCTGACTTCCGCAATTAGAAGTAAAAGTGACATTTTACTAACAAATAGAAAACACATTTTGAAAGGACAAACCCACGGTATTTGGCTTCATAACGTGAAATCATAAATGCACTCTCCCTAAATCTTGTAAATTATGGTACAAACTGGACTCACATCAGCTGCAGGCTAATCCACAAGGCATGCAGCAGCACACCAAGTTTCTCTGCATACTGCTTAAATGAGCTTCATAAAAACCATGAGGCACTCTTAATTTCAGTATTAATTAATACTGAAAATCATCATTTTCAGTAAAAGTGCCATCACTGTGCTGTCTACAACAAAATCATGCTCCTTTTCTCCACTGAACACAGGACACATTTTCTCACTCTGCTACATACTGAATGTTTTGAAATCTTATTTACCACTAGACAAAATTTGTCCCTGGTTTGCTTAGGCATTCTTTTTAAAAGTCTTTTTCATACTTCGCTGACCCAGGTCAGTTCACACTCTACACTGCAATTCCCTGACTTGCTCAGTTTCCTTTCCTGATTATTTTCATATTACTTTTGTTCTACACCCATCTCTTGGACAGTATTTTCTTGCCATTTCTAAATCCAAAACTATACTTCATCTTTTCTTGAAGCTTCCACATGAAGCTTCCACTTCACTGAAAAGCTTCTCCTAAGCTTTGCAAAAATTCTGCATGACATTTTCAGTTTTCTTATTTTGCTGCAGTTCCCCCTTTAAATCCAACATACTTTCCCCTTACCACCCAGAAACTCTAGACTTATTTCAGCCATTATCTACCAGCAATGTAGCTTTTCCTAATGGCTTCCATTGATGCCTGCAAATTGAAGACCACTTAGAGATGTTTTTTGCCACTCCTTAATGCCAGGGGTACTGGCACATGCATGTTTCTTTGGGTACATTAGGAACTTCTTCACCAGAATGACCTGTTCAACAAATGAACAGAAAAACCAATGATTCAACCAACCAAAAACGTTATTTAAAGCATCTGTACTAACCACAGCATCAGCTGCAAGAAGTGGTTGTCTGGAGCAGTAAGATAACCCTGGAAGTGAAATTTCTGACTTCCTTCCTTCAAGTACAAGGTTTAGGAAAACAGCAGAGTAACAAGTCATGCCATCACTGTATTTCAACATCATCTTGTTATAAACTTCATAAAAGAACCACCAGAAAACAACAGAAAAATATGAGTAGACACTGACTGCTGGAAAGTAACACCAGTCTGCTCTGGCTTACGTAAACAACTCACTACAATGTGGATGTTCTCTCAGAGCACAACCACAAGGACGCTGCTGTCATATGACAATGTTTTCATAATCTGCACTTTCATCCTAACGACTTCTAAAGTACCAAAAGCTTCTAAAATAAGCCATTTCCAAGCAGTTTCTGAAACTCTTTCAAAATGGTTTATTTCTACTGACAGACGTGTGTGAAGAGTTTAACTAACAGAAACGTTCAAAGTCACCATGGATAGCTCATCACTTATGATGCATCATTAACACTCACAGTATCACTGGGGGCGGGAGTGTGAAAAGAACAGTATGTTGCATGCTTCTGTCCTCCTCCTTATAAACAACAAACACCACCAAGCAAGGAGCTGCTCACTGAAACCATTCTGAATGCTGGCATTGTAAGCAGCAGCTTTCACAACACAGAGCCAAGTGGATGGCATGGCCTCACACAGGTAGTTGCAAGTCCCAGGGGTACTCTCATCCCTATTTTGCTTAGTAGTCAATAAATAAAAGACAACATTAGGCAGAGTCTTTTCTATGAAGGCATAAATTACCATATAATACCAGGATGCATTTCTACAGCTATCACTCCTCAAAGGGAAAACCAGCAAAAAGGGTGCTTCACAACAACTTACAAAAAGACTTCTAATATACATTTACAAAAAGAAAAAAACAGCATGACACAGTTCAGCACTTTAATGGATCAGCAACATAGACTCCATCTGCTAACCCTACCTGACCCAATCCACCTCTTGTTTCAAACACAAAGTAGTAGTAGTAGTCTGGCATTCTTCTGAAACAAGTTTGTATTTAAACATTCAGGCAATATCCTTTTCACTGGATAAAAAACATCTGGA
>VXAV01003806.1:80076-94417 GCA_013399715.1 Alectura lathami | reverse complement strand
CGTCCGGCCCCGCTGCGGCCCCGCTCGGCCCCGCAGGCCGGCTCGCTGGGCGCTGGTCCGGGGCTGCAAGTTCGGTGGCACTACCTGGAGTACGGGCTGCGGGCTGCCGGGGCGCTCGAAAGTGGTATGCAGATGTGCCTGGAGCGAGCGAGCTGCAGAACGCCCGGACCTCCTGTCGACTGCAGGAGTTGGGGAACGGCGCTTACAAGGAGGGTCGGTCTGTAGGGTCAGCAAAGCCCTACAGCTGGACAGAGGCAGGGGTGCACAATGGGTACTTTTCCAGGCTTAGAGGAGTTGCTTCATTACACGAAAACAGGTTCAAATGACTTTTTTTTTTTTTTTTTTTTTTCTCTCTCTCATGAGTTTTTATTGTCCAATAAAGGCCGATTTAGTTGGATTGCAGTAGCATCTAGAGGCCACTCGTGCATGTGCATGCATCTAGTGCAAGGGCAGTGCATGCTGCAGTTTCAGTGCTTCCTGGCTGAAGCGACCAGGTGTTTCTACACGCTTGTAGGAAGATTTTGAGAGAGATTACCTATAGCTAAATGCACCGGCTGTGCCTCCAGGAGCACAAAAACTTATAATAAAAGACCAAGCCCATTTAAGCCCTCCTGATGCTTCCCAGGGAATCAGAAACAGCAGAGGTAGCTCTCTTGAAGTCAGACCAGTACCTGTTTTATCACAGGCATTGTTGTTAGAAAGGCTTTTGGTGTCAGTGGGAGCAGATCTCTTGCTGTCATGGCTGGCTGGGAGCTGTTTCCTGCAGGGCAATTTTTCCTGAATGCTTTTTTTGAGAGACAACAAATGGATATATATGTGTTTGTTTGTGCATTTGAAGAAGACAAATGTTCAGGACCTGCACACCGCTGGACCTTTTTTCTGTGCTCAGCACTGTGCTTTAGCACAGAGTGGGACTCAGCATGCTGAAAAGTCTTGTAAAGCATTCAGCAAGCCATTAACTTGGCAAAATGTTTGATTTCTTCTTCTGTGTTCAAAGCAAGCTACCAGGTGTTTGCAGCCAAGGCCAGGAAGGTTATTGTGTCACACACTGTAATAGCTGGCTTAGCATCCACACACCAAGTACCAGGACGGTTCTTGATAGCTTCCCACCTATGCACAGGCTGCATCCAGTCTGAACAACTACACACTGAGAAGAGTAGGCTCAAATCACACAGCTGTCCTCCCCTTGAGAAGGAATTAGGACCACTTGCATGGCCTACTGTTTGAAAAGCAGGTCTTCAGAACATAAACACGATTCCCCTGATTCTGTAGCAATATATGCTTCATTAAACACAGGATTTACCTTGGCTGCACAGTGGGGTGGTGCAGGTAGGAAGGTGTTCTGTGGGAAGAGCTACTGCAGCCATGAAAAACTGTTTAACTTCCAGTGTCTCAACTAGGATGGTTACTCAGCTTTGCTGGTCAGTAGTGACTCCAGACAGTGAGGCTTACAGGAAAACAGCATTCCTAGCTGTGCTTGTGGGAAAAGGCTGTGCTGTGCTCAAGATGGAATTATATGAGCGTAAAATGATGGCATACATTTAAAAACAGGAGTATTTCTTAGTCCACAGAAGTTGTGAAACGATACAGTTAAAGCAGCAATAACTCTGTAGTTGCTTTGATTACTGTTAGCAACTTCAGGCAGCCTTACTTAGCCTGAAACAGTGACTTGTTATTTATTCAGGGCTAATGTAATTTATTAACTCTCAGTCCTCCTCTGTCGCCATGATTAGAAAATGTAGGCGACCTTCAGTAAGTCTTAGAAACAGTCAAATATCAAAGGGAAGTCACGTGGCACAGTGGAGTTTAATGAATGTAAGTTCTGTGAGGCTTGGCTATGCTGTACTGCAGTCTGTAACACGTTTCTGTAATCACATACAGATGTACTGAATCGCATTAGATAGGGAAGTACTTTTCACATCCTTCAGTCTGGAAAAAGTGTCTGTTTCAAGAACAAACCATATAAATTCCATGTGCTTGATTCTGTGAACCGATTCAAATAATAAATATGCTTAGCTTCTACGCACATTGATGTATTTACATTTAATTCTCAGCGTTTGTACAGTTTGAACTGTCTGCAAGATTAGTCATACAGGCCCTGAAAAAGACATCTCATTCCAGTTCAGTATGAGCCTGGAAAGTACCTATGGTGTTTTTAATTAAAAATAAAAATCCAGGGAATTTACAGTTAAGATGTCTCTTCAGTCTGGCGCTTCTCTATGCAGCATACTGTGGAGTTCTTTTTATAATGGTGGATAATTTTATTTCAGATTGGGAACATGCTGGGTCTTTCAGTGCAGTGGAAGGTTTGACGAAGTGTTCGCTGTGGCCACAATTGTTAGTATCATAGTGAATAAGTGAAAAGGTAAGTATTGGTGTCTCTGAGGCAGGAATAACTGGAGAACTTGAAAAATATTTTCAGTGTTCACCTTCAGTTGATTGGATGAAATGGCCTTATAAGTAAACAACTCTTCAAAATGTTCCGGTTTCGTGGAATACGGCAGCCCATGGTGCATTGCACATGTTACATTCTGAAGAGCAGCTACAGCAACACATGCAGAAGAAAGTGTTCTCTGGAGTTTGACATTTTATTCATTTGTTGTATATTTAATAACAGAATCCAATGCTCACCTACAAGGAGCCTGCTTGGAGAGGGTGCAGAGGAGTTTAAGCAGATTAGAACATTACCCCCAGCTGGAAAGCGTGCAGCTTTTCTGAGCAGCTTCAGATGGATCACTCCTGCAGAAAGCCAGCAGTACTATCCCCAGAGCTTCAGCATCTTTGTGTCATTGCAGTTCTGCTCTGGTTCAGTACTGTCTGGCCTCATGCAATGTGTTTAGAGGTGCTGCATGCAGCATTCTGTGAGCCATGAACTTAAAAACTTGGAAGGCTCTCAATCAAAAAGCAGCTTTTTCCATGCAAAGTCTTTCTCTCTGTGGCTCGTACTGCTCAGACCTGAGCACGTCCTGGTCTGCCTGCAGCATATCTGTCTGCTGGAAAGTTAACATGACTCTACCATGCCATGGGAGAAGGTATTCTGCCCATGCTCAGTCCAGAGGAGATGATTCTGCCCCACCACCTCCATGGCATGAGAATGTTCGGAGCGGCCTAATGCCAGGCAGGAGAGCAGCATCTCTCCAGGTGACTCGCTCTTGGTGAAAGGGGCACAGGGTTTGCTTTGTCTCTTGCACCATCCACGTTACCCTGAGATGATTGCACCAGGGAGTGAAAGATGCTTCAGGCAAGCTATTGTCAGACATGCAAAGGAGCTCAGCGTGTTACTGGAAAATCCAACTTTAATTTACATAGGACCGTAAGCCTCAGCATTATAGTTAATCATCTTTTGAGCCACGTAGCATCATGGGCTGGAGTACACAAGATCGGTGGCTGTGTGAAGTGCAGGATGCTTGCTTTGTTGGGGCTGTGGGGACAGGGGGGGAGGCTGGAAGGTGTTCAGCTGCATTGCAGCCTCTGCCCTGCTGGTCTCCAGTGCAGCTGGGCTGCAGCCACCATCCCTGTTTTGGGGAAGATGTGCATTTACGTAAGATGTCAGACAGCCCAAGTAGCTACCAGGACACTGCTACTCTCTTAGCATTTCATTAGCTTCACTAGCAAAAGTGATAGCTGCACTAACAACACTTGTTTTTTGGGGTGTTTGGGGATGGCTGGAGAGTGAGCGTTGTTGATTTGCCTCCTGGTCAAGTACAGAGCCCAGGTCTGCCACAGAAGTACAGAAATCTTCCTTCTATGAGGATGCAAGGAGACAGTGGAGAGCGTTAGCCCCAGCATGTGCAGCAGGATCCGCGGAGTGCACAGCTTTGACAGCCCTGCTGTGGCCACCCCTCTGGCTGCAGCTGTGTGCTCTGGCTGATGTACAGTCCTGCCCCTTAGCTAATACAGGCAGCACTCCGAGTGCATGATTTATCCCTCTCTGGCCTTTTACGTGGAGCTGAATGATGCTTTGCCACCAGTAAGTTAAACGCCATACTCCTTTAGAGAATAATAATGAAAAATAATGCTTGGAAAGGTCTGATGGATAGGTCTGTGCTATATATAACCTTGCACATCAGTCTGGTCTGTTTAAAGGTCAGGCCTTTGAAGGGTTGCTGGAGCTATCATTCGAAAAAAAAAAAAAATTAGAAAATGGTAGGTGAAAATTTCAGTTCTACATTAGAATTGCCTTTCACTGCAGCAACAATATGTATAATCAGTGCTGTTATTTTCATTGAGATATCGTTTGCTTCCTTCTCTTCTTTCCAGAGCTTTGGCACCAAGAACCACTAAAAATTTTCCAAAAGGTTCTGTGCCCACTGTGGAGTGGTGAACATACACATCCCCAGAGGAGATGTGGCTGAGGACTGAAGCATTAACTGAACAAAACTGAAATCAAACAAAAAAAAGACCCCCAAAACACAGGATAGGACCTGTAATATTAGCTGAACTGTAAAGAATTTGGATATATTCAGTTAATGAAAGCTTTTGCTTGAAGGTAAGATTGGGTCATTTATGTCTGCAAAATAACAGCCCCAGCACAGAACATATGAATGCCAGATGGCTGGTGGCTGGAACTGTTCCATTAATGAACTGATGCTTTCATTGTTCTGAATTTGATTTTGTAGCTTTTTGCTCATAATGATTTGATTGCACCATTAGAAACCTTCAATAACCTCTCGATAAATTATTCAGTCTTCTGAATGCAAAAGAGGAGATGCCTCTCAGCCTCCACTTTCCACTGGCCTCAGATGGGACCAGCAGGTGTGCAACACCTCTGGCAGTCAGGCTGATTAACACATTTCGTGCTGTTTCCTTAGTGCTGCTATTTAAATAATGTAGGCAGGACCCAAGCACAATATATTATTCCAAGGCACAGGTAAATTCATTCCAGGTAATGCTCTGTTAGAGTCAGCGGGGTTACCTGGTGATGAATATTCAGGACTAAAAAAAAACTTGGGTGTGTATTTAGGGAGAAATTCCTTCCAGATATGTGAAAACACATGAATGATGTCAGGCTCCGGGAGATACGCTCTTTTCCCAGAGCACACACCCTATTCATTAAGTATCATTCGTATTAAAATAATCTACCCAGCCTCCAGGTTTACTTAATGACCAGACTAGGAGCCCACTCCCTGGGTATGTTACCACAGGCACATTCCTTTTTCTGGGCTAAACCTCTGCCATAAAGTTGTTCTCAGCTCCAACACTTGACTCCACATGAAATGCAGCTCCACCATAGCTCTGAGGCCACCCCTTGTCACAGATGGACCTGTGCATTTGTCTGCATTTCTCTGTCTTCTGTAGCTCATCTCTGATCTCCATGTCTGAGCAGAGCTTATGGACAGGGAGCTTGGCAAAAGGGGAAAGAAAATCTTACCTATCAGGTTAGCAGCATGCAATAGTTTCCTACCAAAGCCTGACTTCTGCTGTACACCTGCTTTTGGTATGCTGGAGGGGCTGCAATCTCTACTGCCAACAGTAAAGCCGCTCTGTTCTTTCTTCTTTTACATCCTTGTCAGTTCTTTGAAAGTTGTGCTTAATAAGCAAGCTAAAAATAAAGCAAAATGAAATGAAACAAAGCTTGGGAAGAAAGAGGGAAAGCCCTCTTTCTGTGTAGAGGAGTGTGGCTGCAGACTGCTCTCAAGATCGTTTGAGGTATGCTCTGCTTTCTCTGTTCTCTAGAGTCACCTGTGCCCTCATTTTCACCTAGTTCCCACATCCCTCCCCTGAGGTTTTCTGGGACTAACCCTGATGCAGATTTTTAGGGTGGGATCACACTAAGAAAGAAGATGGCTGAGAGATATTTTGGAGGAGGAGACATCTCAAGGCTGTGCCTGCTACCATTGGGAGCAGGGCTCATGTCATCCATGTGCTGGCTGCTGGTGGGAGTTGGTGGCCACCACCCTGCCCTGGCATCGGTTGGCCCTGCACGCTCAGTGAAATGCCCCCTTTCTGCCTCATACAAGCACAGAGGAAAGACATGGGGTCGGCTCATCCTCCTTAGTTAATAATTGAGGGCCTGTCTGCCTACTGCAATCTGTTGTCATTCAGGGCTGAATCACTGCTTGTGTTTACAAACCCGCACACGATATTTACAGCATTTGTTTGCAAATGTTCCTGTCGTTCCTTTGTGCTGCCTTTGCAGGGAGACAGAGTAAGGGCGATGATAAAAAACAAGTAGAAAGTGTTTGTTTAATGTCAGTTGACTTCATCAACTAAAGCCATTTTAAACCTGATGGAAGTCTAGCCCTGTATTATTAACAGATGAACACAGCATCCCTCATATGTCTGCTTTTTTGAGCAGCTGCCAGAAGTTTACTGCCTCAAACCACGGTATTTAAAGATATCTGGATGTCCAGTTCTCATTTATTTTAGTAGGAAAAGGGTGTCCAAAGCACTGAGGAAGTTTTGGTGACTTCCACTGTAACTCGTTGGAGACATGCTCACACCGATTGTGACCTCCTCAACACAGAGAGAAACCAGAAATATCTTCAGCTCTGGCTTTTGAGTTGTGCCATGAAATGAATGTTGTTTTGGGTTTTAGTTTTGGTTTTGGGAGTGAAGAGCCTCCCAGGCAGGGCAGAGTGAAGGGCTGCTGCAGCAAGGGCAGGGAGGAGAAACAGGAGGACATACAGCTCCAGGGAGACCCATGTAGGAGCCCACACTGGAGCTGAGAAATGAGACGACCAAAAGCCAAGACATCCCAACACACCAGGCCCCTGTGCCACCCCTTGCTGCACAAAGGGAGGAAGAGAGAGGTCAGGAGCAAAACAGGTGTCTCAAATTCTCTGCAAGTTTGTGCACTTGTTTTTATTTTTCAATACCAGAATCAGTAATTAGAAGCTTGTTAATTGGAAATAAAATAAAATTGATTTTTTCTGCACATCAGGTTGAGCAGGACTAAATATACCTTAATTCAAGGCCTTACTCTACTATGGCTTAACATCTTCAAGCCAAGAATATGTAGATACCTTTTTATGGAAAACATGCCTTATCAGTCACCGGTTTTACACCAAAGGGTGTGTAGGCAAGGGAATGTCTGTGGCACATATAGCACTGGAGGTCAGACTAAATGAGTTTTCAAATACCTAAGTTGAATGAAAAAGGCCAGTCTGATTCTGCATGAGCCTGAGAAAGAAATATCCTCCCTTCCAGAAATCAATAACTATGTTAAATAAGGGGAAAAAGTGCAGTGCATTACAGGAGCAAGGCACTGACCTTCCCAGAGGTTAACAGGCAATGTGCAGAATGGAGATTTTTTCTTCATTAAGAGGAAATATGAGATTGTAATTAGAAAACAAGCTGTGCTGTATGTATATTGCCTTCTTCTGCTGTTTGAGAGAGCAGAATAGAGAAAGGAACCCACTAGTTTGGAGACTGAATTAACAATTACAAATTTAACAGTAAGTGATTAAAATAGGCTCTTTGGTTTTTTTTCCCCCAATAGGAGTTCAGAGACTGGTCTGCAGTTGTGTGTTTGGGTTTAATGTGAGTTGAATAGTCGTAATTTTAAAAATACGAGATTTTGGATTTTGGATTTTGGATTTTGATGGTACAAGTTTATGGAGAAGAACGTATGCTGTTCAAGCATGTACCCTAAATGGATACCACAAAAAGAGAAAACAGGAAAATTATAAACATACCACTGGAGATTGATCTGTTCAAACTGCCCTGGATACCTGTTCGTAAAAGAAAATTAGCCAAAATTAAGTCTCAATCTCAGCAGCTGTGCATGAAGGCTAAAACCAAAGATGTTTTCCTTTCTTTGAGGTAGGTCCATAAGCTCTATGAAGGTTAATGAGAATACAGAAGCATTTACCCAAAAAAGAGCTGGAGTTATAAATCATACAGTATTAAAATTCTCCAACAGAAGTTTGGTCTTTAACATCTAAAGCCTCCAGAGATACATTGAACCACTAGTTTTTTTTTGTTTTCTCAGCAAAAATTCTCATGGAAGCTGTGAAATGTTGAGGTTGAGTACAACAAAGAAGACTAAGGTGCAATGCTACTCAACATTATATACTGAGAGCCCTACCTCTGAAAAGCCTATGCTTGTGGCCACATACTTAACTTAAGTAGAGGCTTTAAAAGTCTAGCCCATCCTGACTCCTTTCTGCCAAAGTCAGGAAGAAAGTTTTAAGCCAGGGGTTTAATATGATCTCTTGTTAGTAGAAACAAATCCTGACTCAGGTGGCGTAATGCTTGAATCACTGGAAACAAATGTGTCATCGTGCCTCTTTCCATTCAGCTGGCATCTACATGACCAGATTCATAGCTGGAAAAAGATCAGAAATCCACCTCCTTTCCAGGCCAAATCATATGGATACCTTGCTCTGTGGTCACAGATCTACCACCCCAGCAGTGACTTTCTGACTCATAGCAAAAGATACGTATTTGACATCTTTAGGAAAATACCACATTGCAAGGATGAGAAAGAAGGACTTCCTCTATGTGTATGCCAGGAGCCATTTGTTCTTCTTCCAGACACATTTGAGGGTTATGAACAGCTGTATGACCAAACTGAAATCCACCCCTCACCCTGTCTGTTCTTCCCAGCTGAGGGAGAACACAAATAAATGGCAGCAGGTCTTCTCACAACCCAGACCAGGTGAGTACCTGGTCCCATAAGTACTGGATAAGAGAAGTTAGCGGCTTTTCTCCACCACACCAACAGTGCTTCCCCACTTGGTGAGCAGGGCAGAGTGGCCACTCCCAGGACTTGCATGTTTGGTACCCCATGTCCTCCTCAGTTGAGAGGCTAAGACAATGTAAAGGAAGGGTAACTATTTCTCCTTTAGGATGAGGAAAATTGTTGCAAGCATAGGTGACATCGGCTTCCAGAAGATCCACTGTGTATGTTCCCCAACAGGCAAATGGGAAATGATGCTGGTAATCTACCTGAAGCGCTAAGCAGGCGGGAGTGATAAACCTTTGGAAAAATCCTACAGCAAAATACTTGAAAATTCTGTTTATAAAAGAACTGGTATCATGTGCAGTCTTCATATTTAAAAGAAACAATCTGTACAACGTGTTACATAATCCTTTTAAATACCAGGAGTTATTGCAGCTTCATGAACCTTGCTAGGATAGCATTTGAATTGCATTGAAGGTCATATTCTCAGACAAATACTTCTGGACCCTGTTGCTTTTCCTTGCCTTTTGAGCAGTGACATATTCTCATCCTCAGTGTGATTCTATTTACTGCAATAAGTGAGAGAGATTATATTTGGTGGAGACCTAATATCTAACAAGAAGACCTCTGTAACGTTATTACACACAGTAACATGCCTGTCTTCTGTGAACTCCAGAAATCAGTTACTACTCCAAAGTACACAAATTGTGCTGGCAATGGTGAGTTAATGACTGAAGTCAAAATCAAGTTCTCAGTGTCAGGAGAGGGCTAACTTGAGTTAAGCAGCTTTACATGAAGCGGTCTACACCACTGTCTGCATGCTGAGGTAGCATGGCATGTGACTCACATTAGCACTTGAAGGGAGTGCGATACAGCAGAATCCCTTATCTTCAAACTAGCAGCATACCCTCATATTTCTGCACATTCCCAGTAAGGCTGGAGCAATGTGCTCATTGTGACTAAGGGCGGGTGGTTTCCAGATGCTCTTTTTGTCAGCCAGTCAAGCAGGGACTGCTCGCAGTGCTGCTCCTTGAATTGTGGTGCTCCTTACGCTGCTCATTCTGCAGAACAAACACCCATGCTCCCAGGATGAAATTTAAGAATGAGAGGCAGCAGGACTTCCATGTTCTGCTTCCTAGTGAGGCAGGAGCTTGGTATTTGTTAAGACAAAGATTCGCTGACTTTAGATTACTGGAATTACAAGATTCTGGGTACAAGATTTTCTCCGAAAGTAGGGAGCTCCATGTACAGAGCAGGAAGAGCTCATTTCAGCATCCTTGGCATGATGAGAATATTTCTTCCTTTCTCCCTTCCCATGCTAGTTTGTTGGTTTCCACTCTGCCTCCCAGGGTACACTAAGAACAGTAAATTTGTTTATCTTCTTCCCATGCATAGTTTGTGTCTAGAAGAGGATCCTCTCCAAGCAGTTAATGAGGGATTGCCTGTAAGATGCATCTGTCTTCTAAAAAATCATCACCCTGAGAAACTCCTGCCAACTAGGAGTGGTGGGGAAGAGGCTGGGGATGGAGCTGTGGAGGAGGAGGGTGGTTTGTGCAGCTCTGCAGGCTGTCTGGGAGCTGGAGACCTGTGTGGTCCCAGATCCTAGGACTGCTAGAAAGGTCAGGATCAGAGGCCTTAAGAAGGCTGGAGCAGAGCACAGAGCCCCCTTGGGATGGGGTGGAAACGAGAGTTTAGGAAAAGCTCTACAATTGATAGCTGCAGTCAGAAAAGGATGTAGTGCCTTCCACTCTCCTTTCAAATGCTCTGTTTAAAAGCATCTGTACAAAACTTGGTGACAGTAACAGCAAAGATTGTAAACATTTTGAGGCAGAGACTGTCTTTTTACACAGAGTAATATCAGTTTTGAGGGGAACCCATGAGTTCCCCTCAAAAACAAAATATAGCAATGCTGATGAAACACTGCCGCTCTGTAGATCTTGGCTTGTTGATCACATCTGAGTCCTGGGTTTGAGCTTCAAATGACACAAGAAGACCACTGGCAAGAGTATCATTTCTACTGGCCTCATGCCTTGCTACACACTATTGCTGATGCAGACATTGTCTGAGTTTCACTGAAGTTCTGAAGCAACTCGCACATCCCTACTGTAACGCTACAGACATGAGGTGGTGCTCTGTGATGAAATCATGGCCACCAGACTTGGCAATGGGTATGTCATGTCCAACCTGCAGCAGTGCAGAAGACAGCCCCTGTACCTCGTAAGAAGAGTGGGGACCTGAAGCCTGGACTGGCCTCCAAGGGCAACATGGTGCCTGATCTGGGCTGAGAGAGTGATCCCACGGCAGCTGAGGGCTGCTCAGCCGCCACTGCAGCTCTGCAGTGCGATGGCAGACTTAATGGTTGCAGAAAGCCAGGAAACTGTCGCATAAGCACAGCTGGAACCCATCAAGTCCCCCTCCGGGCCTGCAGCAAATCTTCGAGCAGCCTCACATTACACATCGCCCCTCCTCTGCCCCACACAGCCAGCACATTGCGGATTGCGTGGATGGAGGTTGCGGGCACTGAAGGTACAGGCCCAGTGATCAAACCTCCTGTGACACCTCCATTCAGGAGAGCTGTGCTAAGGAGGTGGATTTGGTTGGATTATGTTTAGTGTAAGAACTGGTCGCAGGAGTCTGGGAAGGCTAAATGCTGCTCTGAGATCATAAAATGGAGGTTTATGGAAAGATAGGAAGAAAACTGAATTTTGTCTGAACAAGTATCTAGTATAATAGAATTAAAATAAATAAGGCCTTGTGTCTGCATGGGTTTCATTGTTTCCTTTTACAAACAGCATTATCTGGAGAACATGCAAAAGTTTTGTTGACTGTAGCTACCTCCTCCTTTTAATCCTTTCTGTGCCACAGGAATAAGGGAGCAGCATAGTTAAGTTGTCTTCTTAATGAAAAGTTTTTTTTTTTCCCATACCTGAAAACTTCCCCTAAGATGAATACTTTAGAAGACAGCAAATTTCTTTTTTGTTTTTTGTAGAGAGTGGAGAATAAAACACAAAAACAATTTTTTTATAGAGAGTAAAACAATCCCTCTTCTCTCCTGCCAGCAGGAAAAGCCATATTTTGTCCCATAGTCATGACTGATTTTAGATTTCATGTTCAGATTTGATCAACACATGTCTAAAGCATTTGAGCAGTTCAGTGAAAGAGGGCAGCCTGGCAGCCCATGGCCAGAGTGACTCCTTGAAGCAGAAGTGTACATCCCCAAGGACACACATTTTTCCTCCTTATACGGGGGCCTTCCTTTCCGTCTGTATAACCACAGACCTCCTCTTCGTCCTCATCCAACTCTATACTTAAAAATGCTAGCCAACTGAGGCATACAAAGACTCTGTAAAAGTGCTTGTAAACTAAACATCTCTATCATTCTGAGTACTGTCTACAGTAAATTCCTTGGGGTTGTTTCCATGCATGAACACCTTCTTGTGGCTTTGAGAGGTGAGCACAGGATAAATAGAACCAGAGGGTGCCAGAGGGGAGCATCAGCAGCACACGTGAAAAAAACCATTACTCCTTTACAACAAATAGATGCATAAATAAACTCAAGCTGTAGCAGTGGTAAAGGGTTTGTGCCTTGGTTGGAAAAAACGCCAGAAAGTAATTATACATCTCAGCTATTTTGTTTAATCTTGAACTGAGTGGCAGCGAGCACTAGGTTGAATGAAAGTTCTAGTGGCTCGTAACTATTCAAGAGCTTGTCTCTATTAAAAGGCAATCTCTGCCTAGCTCTCTGCTTACTCTTTGCTGCATCCTACTCCTTTACTCATGAATCTGGAAATTATTTCTACTGCAGCAGCACCTATTCTGCCTTCTTCCTCCCAGCCTCCACCCATAGGGATCAAGGCTGTATTGAGCTAGGTAATGTATATGCTGGATCAGACGTTTATAGTCTCTATAGCTTTCAGTCTAAATAAACAAGATATGCAGAGAGTAGGAGGGAAGGAAGAGTTATATTCCTCATTAACAAATGAAGGATTTAGTGATTTGCTCAAAGTTGCAGATGTAATTTCTGTCAGAGCTAAGAATTGAAAACAGGGCTCTGGGAGTCCCAAGTGCCAGAATTAAGAAATTAGACTTCTGCAAAATTTGCTCAGCTCTGATTAAAAGATATAAAAATACACCTTCAAAATGAAACCCAAGGTTTTATATGCTTGACATAAATCAAAACATGAGCAAGTAAAATCCCTCCTTTCTCAAGCCCAGATTCCATATGCATGTACAGACATATACGGAGATGTATTCAGAGTTTAAATGGGTGAAGCTTGGTTTATTCCCTTGGAACTGTGCCTGTTTATACTGGGCTGAACTAGGGGTATTGTGTCTTTGACAACATGTGCCATTAATATTTATGTACATATGAATCTGCACCACAATTTCCAACTGTTGTCTGTTACACTGTTTTTCAGTTGTTTAAACTCTTCACCTTCCTGCTGAGTTCCTAATGAAACAGATTCCTAATACTCTGGTTTATGGTTTCTTTCTTTTCTTTCTTTCTTTCTTTCTTTCTTTCTTTCTTTCTTTCTTTCTTTCTTTCTTTCTTTCTTTCTTTCTTTCTTTCTTTCTTTTTTTCTTTCTTTCTTTCTTTCTTTTTTTCTTTCTTTCTTTCTTTCTTTCTTTCTTTCTTTCTTTCTTTCTTTCTTTCTTTGTTTCTCTCTCTCTTTCTTTCTTTCTTTCTTTCTCTCTTTCTTTTATTTCTTTCTTTCTCTCTTTCTTTTATTTCTTTCCTTTAGTTTTCTTTCTTTCCTTTAATTATCTTTTAATTTAGTTTATTTCTTCTTTTCATTCCTCCTTCCTTTCTTTTGTTTCTTTTCTTTCTTTTCTCTCTTATTTTTTTAAGGTTTGCAAGTACTGTTCAGCACTTTGAACAAAAGCTTTAGGAATAAATATATAATACTGCGGCTAATGCTTTGATGCTTCCTCATTCTGAGGTTCGTCTTTTGGTTTCAAGAGCAAAAACTGCAGAGCAAGAAGCTACTCAGCACAAATAAAGTTGGCAGAAGGAGCCATTAAGCAGAAACAGAACTCCTGTCTTTTGGCCAGAAGGCATTATAATTTTTGTGACAAAGGAGATCATATTGCACTGTTGTTCCTACAGTCACAATAAGAGGAACAGTCAGTTCTCAGAAATATGTGCTTTTATTTTAAGCAGTTTTGCACAGTGGAGAGAGCTGAGCTAACACTGCAGCTAGCTTTCTGCAAATAAAAAAACAGAAAAAAACTCGAGGGTCAGATCCTCCTACAATGAAGAGTAGATGCAGTCACCTAAGGTGGAGCATGTGCTGGAGAAACTCCCCCTTTACCACGCAATGGCTGTGACAGGAGGGAGAAAAAGAACACTGGAAGAAAAATTGATGTTGTCCAGAAACAGCGCAGTTTAAGCTGCATACAGGACAACTGGATGTCAACCCAGTGGGAAAGAGCTGCAGGAGCTTAGAGGCGTGGAAACCTTCTGAGCAAAGCTCATTGAAAAACTAGGAAAAAGAAAAAGGAAAAAAAAGAAAGTGGAAGAAGGTAGAGCAGGGAAAAACAAGGCAGAAAAGATATGTGAAGAAATACTGAAAATCTAATGGTTGAGGCAGAAACTGCAGTAAACACAGAGCTTTGTGCCCAGTGACAATCCGCAGGAGAAGAAAAAGGCCAATCAAAACCAAAGGTGGAAGCAGTCTCAGGTTTGGGTAGGAAAAAAAAAAAAAAAAAAAAAAA
>VXAV01003806.1:43325-71141 GCA_013399715.1 Alectura lathami | reverse complement strand
GATGCTTAGTGATGTTTTTACTGTTTGTTTCATTTTTTGTAGTTTCTTTCTTGAAACTGAGCAGCTGCATGCTACATTTATTTGGCTTATTTCTCTCCCACTATAACATT
The DNA here is from genome assembly GCA_013399715.1 of Alectura lathami. Taxonomy (NCBI): domain Eukaryota; kingdom Metazoa; phylum Chordata; class Aves; order Galliformes; family Megapodiidae; genus Alectura; species Alectura lathami. The sequence goes on along the minus strand of VXAV01003806.1, from coordinate 71,031 downwards.
AAACTTAATGTTGAACATTTCAATTGGAATTCCTACTTTAGCTCCTAGTTTTGTTATTTAAAGACCTCAGGGATACTCTCCTGAGCTCATTCTGTGGAGTCTCCTGAATGACATGCTTATTGCTGCTCCATAACTTCTGCCCTCCTGAATTTATGCTTATTTCAGAGTCATAGATAGAGTTTTGAATTAAATTTGTAATTTTTCATTGTCAAACCTAGTATCTACTTGCATAAACTTAATTTTGATAGATTTGCAGGGCACTTACTGTTTCTCCCCCCTTTCCAAGATGTAATCTTAATTCCAAGCATGGGGAGCAACCAGCAATATCTGAAATATTGACATTCTCATTTCCCTGAGAAACCTAAAGTATCTTGTCCCCAGAAATACTCTGGGATTTGCTTATCCAATTACACTCTAATTCTCCTTGTAGAGCTTCTAATTTATGAAGCTGTAAATATACTGCTTTAGCCATAAACAGTGTTCTTGCGGCGAAAATGCACAGAACATCTTTTCTAAACACTAAAGTCTTCAAGTATTACTGTGCCTAAAATTGTGCTTTCCAGCTGCACAATTACTTTGATCCATACTTTGGTGACACCGTTCTCATAGGTGATAGCCACTCCTGCTGTGATGCTCACCTCTTTGCATTTTTGCTGAGCACCTGAGCACCTGTTGGATTTGTTCTCCTGCACTCCTGTGAGATGTTGCACTGCTGTGCTGAGACTTGAGTTACTTCACCATGGCTACTAAGGGAGCATGTGCCAGTGCAAGTAATTGCTCCATAAATTCTATATCTAGGCACCCCCTTCCTTGGACACATGAGCTCCTTTGAGTGAATTCCAGGGACAACTGACAGAAGTGACCCTGACAGTAGGAATGTGTCCTGGTTTTAGCTGGGACAGAATTGATTTTCTCCATAGTGTGTGGTATGATGTTATGTTTTGGCATTAGGAGAAAAATAATGCTGATCACACGCCAATGCTTTCATTGTTGCTGAGCAGTGCTGCAGAGAGCCAAGGACATTTCAGTTTTTCACCTTCTCATATCATCCTGCCATTGAGGGGGCTGGGGCAGCACAAGGATATAGGAGGGGACAGAACGAGGACAGCTGCCCTAAACTGGCCAAGGGGTTATTCCATACCATATGACAACATATGAAAAGAACCCATAAAATTGTGGGAAGTTGGGTGGGGGCAGCCACTGCTTGGGGACTGGCTGGGGATTGGTCAGTGGGTGGTGAGAAATTGCATTATACACCACTTGTTTTGTAAATATTCATGTGTATATAGTTAGCATTACTGTTACTTGTCTTTTCCTTTTCTGTCTTTGTAAATTGTTTTATCTCAACCTGTGAGTTATACTTCTTTTTTTCTAATTCTCTCCGCCATCGCACTGGGAGTGGGGGGAGTGAGAGAAAGGCTGTGTGGTGCTGAGCTTCTTGCTGGGTTACACCACAACATAAGAGCCATAAAGAACCAAATTGTCCGTGTAATTTTGTTGGTTTTTAGCCATCGCCCTCCTTTAGCAAGCCCATGCACTGCCATGGGAGCCTATCCTACTGTCAGGCCCCTGCACAGTTAAGCTTTATCATGAGAACTGCAGAAATATCTCTAGGGCTGCTACAGGCTTTACCCTCATTTGATGGTCTCACCTGGTGCAAAATGGCTACGGATAAATCCAACACTGTTGAGTGGTGGAAGCTGACAGTGAATTTGTCTTTGGGTATTTTAGCAGTGGTTGGTGTTCAGATAACTCAGCAATTTAACTGCTGACATAAGGCATTATCTGGCTGATACATTACCAATATGGCAAACAGAAACCTGTATGCAGTCTGCTTATCTTTTCCTGTTCAACGTTGAGTACTTTTGGACTTGGGGAAGCAACTATCTGCTCTGTGCTACACTGTGCCAAATCATGCTTTGAAAGAGCATAAGCTAACACAACCCCTGACATCTTTGTTGACTTTTCCAGTAGCCCTTTGAGAAGGTAAATTTGCCTAAATGTGAAGTGAAAGTAAGTCTGTATGGCCAGAAAGCAAAACCTCCAGCAGCACTACTATACTTGCAGGCTGTCTGCGAAATGAAGTTACTGGGAGTGGGCTGGGACCCCTCTAGCTCTGCTGGACGAGTTCTGAACATGTTCCTGACCCACGGATATATTCCTGAATGCACCTGTGTACACAAAGGAGTCTTTACATTAAAATAAAAACACAGCCAATGCTCACACAGTGAACACCCCAAGGAATGACAACTTCCAGCTCAGAAGTGATGTCACGCATCAAGGATTATTTTGTTGCTTTATTCCCTTCTTTTTAGGCAGGGATATGACTCTGGGTACTGTACATAGTTAAGCATCTTGCAGCTGTTAATGTATTATCCTTATCTTTGTGAGACAGATAATGCTGCAAGGTTTCCTGTAAGATTTTCAGCTCAGCTGAGCTGCCTGAAACACAGACATCTCTCAACACAAGGGCTGAGTGCTCCTATGCTTGTGTTGTCACTCATTGCACAATACCCATGCACTAGTGCAGCACCTCCTGCACAGGTCTGAGCAGGGGTCCTGAGGACAAAAGTTCTGCCCGATGTCACACGTGCATCCCTGAAGCAGGATTCCACCATGCAGACAAGTGCCTTCTCCATGCACAGTCCAGTCACCACCTCTAGGTATTGCATGGATACTCAAGACCACTGAAGTAGCATGCAGTGATGGAGTGTGCGTCAGGTCAGATTTTGCTGCAGTGACCAAGCCTGGGCTGGGGAGGGGAGGTACTTTATTGAGAAAGAATCAAGAGGCTGCTAGATGTTTCTTTTCATCTTCTTTCCAGGTACACACATGAGGTAGGAAAGGCCTGAGTGCTGGCAAGGCTGGCTTTGAGTGTAGAAGAGGAATGTTTTAAAATTTATGATCAATTAAAAAAAAAAAAAAAACATTATCCCTATTTGCTTTCTTTGTCTATGAAACACTTAGCTGCTGAAAGGACACAAGAACAAAGTTTTCTCCTGCTATGTTCTTTTCTCCCAGTTACTGTTTCAAGATATTCTTCACAACAAAATAATTAGGGACAATTAAAACAAAGACTTTCTAAACAGCAAGATAACATCTAGAGGCATCTCATATCATCCACCTCCAGTGTAAGCTTTTACATGAGTGCCTTTTCTTCCTGAAGTTCTGCTTCCCTCTAGTTTTAGGTTTGGAGCATCCAGAATTTATTCAGAAAACAAGGCAGCTTAGCTCCTAGCAAAAAAAGCCATACTATATTTACATGGTCGGATGCAACAGCCATCTGACTGAAAGGCTGGAGACTCTTACAGTGAGGGACCTGACTAGTGCTTTCAACACATTATATAAAAACAATCTTTGTTGCTTTTGTTGCTTTTGACTACATAGACAAAACACAGCTCATTACAAAAATGAAGTAAAATCTGAAAACATCTGATGGGGCTTTGGCTCTTTTCTTTCCACACCTTACTGCTGGCTTTCAGGATGATTTCACAAAGCGGTTGGTGTCCTTGGTGCTCTGAACACCAAGCCGCTACTCCTATGCAAAACTGTCCCTGAAGGTTTCTACAGGCTTCCTGACACATCACCACACTTCTGCTAATGCAATAAGCCTAATTTGTTCCAAAGTGAAGTCCTCCTGTTATTCCTACCAGATTTGATTTCTTCTTCTCTTGATGACAGTACTGTACTCAGAAACCTTCAGATCTGCAGGTCTGTGAACACTTTCCTGAACATATCCATTTATTTATTTGGCCATACAAAATGTAAATATTACTCCTTTTGTAAAAATTCATGTGGCTCAAATCCAGTGGAAACTCTATAACAAGAACTGTTGAAACATAAAAAGAAAGAGATAATGAATAAATTAGTAAGTAAGTAAATAAATAAAGTATCTGTTATAGGATCCAAGAAAATGATCAGAGGAAAACCAGCTTATGTGGCTTTTTAAATAATGAAGACTTACAGATGCAAATCTACTTACACAGCCATTAAAAATAAGGCACTGTTATAAGCATGAAACCACTCTCTGGTCATTTTTTGTCTACTCCATCTGGTGTTCTGAGGTGGGTGCTATACTGTGGTGCTTTTGGTGCTTTTTTTTTTTTTTTTTAATGCTGTGGGGTACTTCAAAGAACTGCTGTTCTGCAGAGCCGTTTTCCTGTCAGTTTATGCTCTTGTAAATCTCTCTCTCAAATGACAGAGAGCTAGCTAAAATTGAAATCATATGTCTTTCCAATTGTAGCCAGTAAATGAGGATAAAGGCATTCCTGAATCCCATTAGAGGATCCCTGTGGTATTTCAGACATCTTGAGGTTGCTGTCATTAAGCCTGCCCCTGCTAAAGATCACTCCAGCATTGTAAGAAGCTCACCCTCGCAATTACACTCAGTGTGGCACTAATTGTCCCATAAGCCAGGCGGTCACAACAAAGGCAAGGGCACACTCTTGCTCCTGTAGCCTGAAAGGACAGGCCTCGGTCCTGTCAGCAGCCTGTGCAGGCTGGCAACCGCAGCCATTTGTGTGGCAGAGCAAACTCCCACTCGTGTGGAGGCCCACACCCCAGACAATGAACAGGTAATGGGTGAAATGCATAGGCAGTGGCAGAGAAGTAAGGGGAGGAGGCAGCAGAACGTAAGTGTGGTTTGAGACACGCCAGGTCAGCACATAGTGTGACATTGGGAAGTGATTATGTGAGGATATAAAGCAAATGCGACATTCACCAAAAGAGGAAGGAAGTGAGTCTTGGAGTACAGTATGCAGGGACACCTCATATCATGCAATTCTCTTTTATCGCAAGAAAACACGAATTCCGTGCATTTTGTCTGACTCTGTAGCCTATTTTGAGTTTCCAAATGTTATAGCATCATCTTTCAAATCACCTGTCGTCCTGTTTGCTTACTAACACCAGCGAACAAAAATGGCTTTCATTTGCAAAATGAGGTAGGGCCCAGCAATTGCTTGTGGTTATTGCAAAGTCGGTACGGGCTTCCCACACACAGAGCTGCACCACCCTGCGGGACCTCGCACCACACAAGGCAGCCTTGTGCATTAAGCCCTCTGGGGCTCGGGTCATGCTAGTTATTGGTTCCTCTGCAAACGTTGCTTCTGTGGGCCCTCCTCTCAGGGCAGCCATGCTTGCAGCTGTGACCTTGAACATCGCTCTCGGCTGTGCAGACCAGTAGTTAAAAAAAGGTTAATTAGTGTGGGTGAATTGTTCCACCCCACTCGCCTGTGGCTGCTTGACCTGGTGGGAGGGGAAATAGTTTTCCTGGTAAAACCAGATGTTTTGTTCGCTGAGCTGTGGCAACAGATGGAGGGGTTGTGGTATGGTGTGGTGTAAGGGGCAGTGCCTTCCTTGCCCTTCACTCCTCAGCACCCTCCAAAAAGACACCTCTCCCCAGGGCCCCAAACTCTTCCAGAAGACACAGCCCTCAGTCTGCACCCCACTGCCAATTGGCCTTGTCAGAAATCAGCTTTTGGCTAAGGGCAAAAGCTGAAGGACAGCATCATCCTTCCAAGGTATCGTGTTGACCTATGGTTCCTTTCTTTACACATGGAGGTGATGGCTGCCATTGACACTCAGCAAGTGGCTGATTATCGATGCAAGTAGTGCGTGCAAGTAACAAAAAGCTATTGAAAATATAAATAAATAAGAATTTTTTATTGAATGGTGTGTTGCTTCCTCCTTATTTTCCCCAAGGAATCTAGTGTTGTGTTCTGGAACATAAAAATGTTCCTTACCTTACCTTTCCTTTTTTTTTTTTTTTTAGATACTAAGCTACATTTTAGATTTTTTTTCCTTCCTGGCTGAAGGCATTTTTCTTGCTTCAGCTGCAAGTATTCAGCTAATGATTTTCTGATTAGCCACCATTACCACAGATAAATGGATGCAGTAAGGCTTCCACCAAACTAAATTAGCAAAGCAAATGCACATGTTAGCCTTTCATCCTGTGTTTTGGAAATCCCATACAAGAGTGCAATCTTGTGAAAAGAAGCCTGCAAGTCTGAGGTCACAAGGAAGGTAAAGTTAAGGGCCACAGACACTATTGGTTACCTACAATACTGAGAACCGTGACTCAACCTTTAGAGCATTATGATAATCTTTGGGAGTATAAACTGCTTATAGAATTGTGCTTCTTGATGTATTGCTCACAAATTATTTCTTCTCCTTTGTGGTGTTTTGTTTTGTTTTGTTTTTTTTTTTCCAGCCAGATTACAGCAGAAAAATTCTTCAGGGAACAGAGTGAGAGAATTAACTACCTTATGAGGTTCCTCAGCATTTCTGAAGCCATCACCTACACCTTACCTCCTGGGGAGGTAAGACTAGAATTTTCCTTGGGGCTTTTTTGTTCTTCTGGTGCAAAGCTTACAGTGTCACCACTGGTAGGCAGAAGACAGTGGCAAAGACGCACAGGAAAAGGTCCAAAGGCAAAAGAGAAGAAAAAGAGGTTTCAAAATACAGCCCGTATCTGAACTAGAACTTCTCACATACTTATTTTACTTTAATATTCTTGGATGTGATTGCATGAAAATGCTTGTTTCCCTGTATCACCTGCTTTGCACAGGCAGTATTTTCCAAAATATAACTTATTCTTCGTTTCCTGAATCTTGCCATGAACTACATGGTAGCAATGCCATAGCCCTTACAAGTGGCATTGAACAGTGTGCTCTGCAGACCATATAACAGCATTAGGTCCAAGTTAGATATATGTTCAGTATAATGAGAAGTATACTTTCAAATATAATGACTTCCCACATCTCTGAAAGTGAGAAACTGTAAAGCTGGAAGAGGCTTAAGTGGCATGGGTAAAGTTCAGACTGAGACTTGAGTATTCCCAAAGGCTGGTCGTGTTTGGATACAGAATCTTCAATTAGAGCATTGAAACTGCAGTGAACTCTAAATTTAGTTTCAAATATAACACTGAACTCTCTTAAATTTCCTTTGGATGTGAATCTTGGTCTGTGTCCATTTCTGTTGAGCAGCTCTGGCAAAACCTAAGTACCTCAAACTGTGCTTGGTGAACCTTGTGTCTGTTTCTGCCCTCTACTGGAAATGGACCTTGTGGCACCCTGCAGCCACAGCAAACAGGAAATACTGGCAGAAAAATATTTCCTCACATGCACATGGCTGACTACAATTATCTTCTGCTTTTATGACTGCTGAACTGTTTCACCTGTAAAACCACTATTTTGGATGTCAATACCAGAACAGAAATAGCCTGTGAAATTGTAAGCCTGAAGCAATCTTGTGAACCCTGTAAAGATTTCAAGAGTGACCCATTGGGAAATAATTCTTAAAAATTACACATCATCACTTCTACATTCTGTGGTGCAGTGTGGATTAGTTCATAAACTAATGAACTAAACGAGAGGAGGGGCAGTCACATGTGGGTCACTAATTGGAGTATCTCTTCTTTTCTACTGGGGTGGGATTCATGAGCCTGCTATCAACAGCCCTGCCAGCAATTGCCAGGTATCCTCTAACTTATGGTTGCTATTGCATCACTCTACTGGCTTGTGGCTATGTCAGCCTGCCTGAGAAAGGACGAAAGTATTTTTTGAGAGCTCTGGGAAAGAAGAAAGCAAACCTGTTTTGGAAAGTTGGCAAAGTTGCAGGGGCTCGGACCTCTCTGCAGCTCTCTCCTTGTGTTTTGGTTTCCTTTTCTTGGTGTGCCATGTACCCCAACATGTCTAGGAGGCATCACGAACTTGTAGCAATCCCAAAGCAAGCAGTCACTGCAAGGAAAACTGTCCCAATCTGAAGAGCTGCTGTATGAGCTAACAGCTGTATTACACTTTCCTACTTAACATCAAACGAAAATTAAGACTTGTTGTCTTGTTAAGAATGTAATTTGTCGACAAACAGAAGGCAATACCATAGTCTTGCATCTAAAAGTCTGAGTTGGGCTATCTGGAGCCTTAGTAATTTTCTGTTTGTTACTGTATCCCTGCTTGCAGAAACTACAGGCTTTTCCCAATTTGTTGTTTAAATAGAAACTCCACTCTGCCTTCCTTCCCTTCTTTGTAGCAGGCTCCTCTCTCTTCTATCAGCCCTTGCAGGGCTTGCAGAGATGAATTCCCTTGCAGGAAGAGTGAAAAGTATCAAAGCAATTAGGAGGTGAGTGGTTAATCTTCATGAAGCTTCGCAACTGGTGTCACTTATCATCACTCAAAACATCTTCAGCTTAATTAGGCCAGTGCTTCTGGTTCTCTGATCTGGCCTCAGCTTACATGCCCAGTTCTTGCAGCTGCTTGTAAGTTTAAAGTCTTTGCAGAAAGCTTTAGTTTTCCTGAGGTGGTAGCAGAATACATGTTCAAGCTGATGCCTGTGATGAGCAGCATAGTGGAAGCAGGCAGAAGGCAGAGAGTCGAGAAGACTTGTGGGAAAACTTCTAGCCTGACAAAAACCCACAGTGCATTTTCCAAAAGCAAAACACAAACAAAACCTCACTGTCTTCACAGTCTGCAAGCATCATGAAACATAGGGGAGAAGGTCAGTCTCTCTGATCGCTGCCTGTAGAGCCTCTCCTGCAGCCCTAATTGCTGTCCTGGTGGTGACTGGAAGGAGACATGGGGCTGAGTCACGCACTGAGCTGTTTGCAGTATCACACTGTGGTTCAGTGGAAGCCTTGTGCATGACAGCTTATCTTCAAGCGGCATGCTCTCAGCATTTGCAGTTACATCAAATGCTTTTTAGGGCTGTAATTTTTCCCCTGTTCCCAGAGAGGGAGGAAAGTGACTACAGAGCTACACCCAGATGCAGCATGGCTAATGAATGCACGCTGAGGTCAGCCATGGTTTGCATGATGCAACAGGGCACTTTCTCACTCTCCTTCCGCCCCAGGACACTGAAAGCTCATGCCTATTTCACAGGTCTGTGCCCAAACCAATGGTCATCAGACACTCCTCTTCCCCTAGATTACTGAACATTTCTCACTTCTGCTCCCCTCCTTCAGGTGCTACCCCACCAGCTCAGGGCTGATGCAAGTGTCAGCCTATCCCTGAAGAGATGACGCTGCCTTGTTTAACTTCAACTTACTTCACTTAATCTGGAACAAGCATTTTCCTTTACAGTTTTATTCCCCCTGCCCCCTCCTCTCTCTCCACACTTCACCCCATCCCAAAAAGGACTGGAGAGGGATTCATTTCCAGCTGTGCAGGAAAGGGAAGAGAGCAAAACAATCCACAGTGCTGCCAAATTTCAGCTGAAAGATGACATTGCAGTTACTGAGCTGTAAATGCAGGTGAAATGCTGCTCTGTTACCAAGGAATGGTTAAAGTGAAAGCCAAACTCTGCCTATACCAGTAAAGGCAGCTGCAGTTTCGTGAATTCAACATCATTTTGCACTAGAGCGTGGGGAATGCCTTGCTCAGACTGCATAGATAAAAGGGCTGAAGCAGGAGAAAATGCCCCCATTTCTGCAAAGACCACTTTGTCCTGGGCAGGAGCTTATTGTTGGCCTTGAGTTAGAAAGAACCCAGTCTTATGCTGATGGGTTTCACATGGCAATGAATGAGGGGACTGCAGTGTTACAACAGATGGAGCTAGGGGGAAGATGTACATTGCTTATCAACAGTATGTGAGCCAGCACTGGGGAAAACTAATCTGCAGTTACAGTCATAGTTTTGCCCTGAACAAATGCCTTGTTTAATTCAAACTTATACTGAGCTCTGCCTCACCTAAAATTTGTCCTTTTTTTTTTTTTTTTTTTTTTCCCAGAAGTTCACGCTACAGCAGCATGTGGAAAATCAGAGTACTGTCAGCCTGCTTTTCAACAAAACATTTCTCCCTGCTCCTTGGTTCAGATCTTACCCTAAGAGCAGGACGGGGTGATGCCACATGGGTCAAAGCCCCTCAATTGGGCTGATCACTTGTTCCTTCTGGCAGACTCATCCTATTGCTCCAAGTGCTTTTCAGGCACTGCCCTGGTCAGGCATATGAGATGTCTCTGTAACCCAAGAAGTACCCAGCATGTCTCGTTCAGAGCAGGAAGATCCAGCTGCTGTGGGCTTGGCCAAATGTGCGGGAGCCAGTGGATGACTATGCCACACCAGGTCTGAAGGCCACCCTGCCTCTGGGCAGGAATTCCTCCTGCCTGTGGGGACAGATCTGACACTCATCTTCCAGGCTGACTTTCTCGTCTTCAAGACAGCATTAATTCCCAGAAAACTGCACGTGGCTGTGGCTGAAATACCAAGAGTGTGATTCTTTCTCAGGGATTTGCTGCCTCCATGCTGCGCTCCAGCTGTGCTTTCATGGCAGATGACATCAGCAGTGCTCCTCAAGCCCAGCATATAATATTCTCAAAGCAATACAGAAACTAATTAATTCCAAGTGTGCCCCTAATTTCCTGACACAGCTTGTATCTGCCTTTACTTCTGCACATTTAGGAACCAAGTCTTCTTCTTTCTCCTCATCCTAAGTGGTCTTGAAGTAAGCAACATTAAATAAACATGCAAGGTTGTATATATTCCCTACAGAGTGCATGGGGTTTTTGCAATGTGGATCTCATTAAGATCAAATGGGCTAAAGGAACAGCAAGCCTGGCATTGAGTAATAAAATAATCATGATAGTCCTTGTGTAAACCAAAGATTTTGGAGGAATTTACCACCAAACTCAACATTCCAAAAAGTGTCCTTTAGTTTTGTACATGTATCTACAGCACTTTTGTGATTTCAGAATCTGTCTCACACTGAATACAAACTCCTAGGGACATGAAAAAGCAGGAGTCATCAATGTCATGCCAATCCTGCAGCCGTTTGATCAAAACTCAGCAGAATGGATAAGAACTCTTCAGAAAAATCAGCAATTCCTAGAGCACATCTGAAAAAACCAATCCCACCAAGATTGCATCCATTTTAGGGCTTGTTGTAGATACAAACGCATTTGAACCACTCTTAACAAAAGTTAAATATCTCACAAAGTAATTATACAACACAATAAGAAATGAAATTCGTTAAATTGATGTAATGTTACTGGAAGTATACTGTGGCACTATGACCCTGGACTGATTGCCTATCATCACAAAAGTTGTTTTCCTACCTTGTCTGGAGCACAACCCTCACCTGTGAATCCCTCTCTGCCCATGAAATTGTTTCTGGAACTATGTGTACAGCTGTAGCACAAGAGAATTCCTGCGTCTGACATTGTAGCCTTCAGAATGACATGCAGAAGCTGTCAAAAGTGGTTTAATAAATTTGCTCCAAAATTCTGGTTGATAATAGAAAGAGGAAAATCAATTTGACAAGGACACTTTTTTTCTCCATTTTTTTTTTTTTCCTCCAACAGCTGCATTTCTCTTGCTCATCCTATGTCTCCATTCAGCTGTTTGCTTGAGGCTACACTGAATGAATGAACATGAATGAAGCTCCAGGAAATGCATTTTTCCATAGTTTCTGCTGTTCAGTGGCGGATAAAAGCTTAAAAATGTGGGTAAAGTAATTGCTACGTAGTTCACAACTGTAAAATAAAGAGAAGGGAAGTTGCTACAGAGTGGTCAAAGAGGTTGCTCAGGGTCCTTTCTCCTAAGCAGAATCCAGCCATACTCTGCATTTGTGGGTGCTTGGTAAGACTGGCAGTAGCTCGACTGGGGTGACTTTGACACTTGAAAAAACATGGGTAGATGATGCCTGCTGGAGGTTATTAACCTGTGTGCTGCCTTACCTGCGATTGAGTATCCTCTTCATGAGGCTATAGCACATTCCTATACAGTGCATCATGCACAACATGCTTTTTGTGGTGTTGGCCTGCAAAGATCCTAGCTGCAAAGAAGGCACACTGTCTTTTTTTTTGGTGCTGGCATAACCTCAGCCTCCAGCCCCAGTTCTTTTTCTTCATTAGTGCTTGAGTGAATTCAGTGGGCCTGAAACCTGGATTTTTCCCTTCAGTTTTAGGAGTTCCTGGTACCACCCAGTACCAATGCAGCCTTCCACACAAACCGTGCTGTTTAAGAGTGCTTTGCGACTTCTGAGTTCAAACACAGATCTCCCAGCCCCCACAGTCACAATGCTGCAGGCTAGCTGTGAAGAAGGTGAATTACCTCAAGCTAATAGCTGCAGCTACATCTCCTTCCAAGTAATTAATGGGGAGGAGGGAAGAGACATTTTCCAGACTCCAGCTGTGAGGTAAGAGTTGGCTTCCCTGGGTGCAGAAGCTGCTGGAGAGGTTCCCGCCCTTGTGAGGCTGGGCTCCGTGGAGCAAGGACTCCAGGCCAAGTGAGCAGCCTGCTGCACAGCGTGCGGTGTGCTACACCAGCACTAATGAAGGAAAAGAAGTGGGGCTGGAGGCTGGGGTTATGCCAGCACCAGGAAAGGCAGTGTGCCTTGTTTGCAGCTAGGGGCTTTGGCAGGAGGAGATAAGTGAATGATCACCCAGCACTGGGCTCCAGTTATGAGCCACCAGCTTCTAGAACACTGTTGCAACATTCAATAGCAATTTTTTTAAAAAACCTGTTCCCAGGGCTTTCCATCACAGTGGAAAACATCATTTGCCAAGCCTTTAATCCACATCTACCTCAGACTGTAGAGAGTCCTGATCTAGGACCTTCCTTGGGTCACGATGCCAAACACTCCTTCCACTGAGTGGGAAATTACTGCAAGGTCTGATCCCATAGCTGGGATATTGCCCACGAGGAAGATTAACAATAGCCCCCAAAATGCTGAAGGCTTGCATGTGAGGTAAAGAATGGAGTCTGGAGGTGGCTTCTTTTTTTTCTCTCTGTTCTAGTATCTGTACTGATACTCTTGCAAAAAACTCTGAAAGATGTTTTAACTATACAAACATAGGCTGAAATCAAATACTCATACCCACATTAAGTGGGATATAACATCTGTTTTCTTCAGGAAGGCCAGGAACCAGCCCTGAGGAGGACCATCCCCTCAGAATCCACTGAAGAAATGATGTATGTGAAGAGTGGTGTGCAGAACAAATGGGAGCTGCTGCCTGTGGGTCTGGAAGCCTGGTGCTCACAAGGAAGTTAGTAGTAATGGTCTAAAAGTCCGAGGGGTGCAGAAGAATGTGGCATAAGCATAGATTAAGCTGTCAAGAAGAGAGGTGAATATTTATGTGCTCTTGGGGTGCAGTGGGGCCCATATTTGAAAAATAACTCAGTGCATTCAATAGTTCAAGCACTTAGAGACATGATCTCTGAAGTCTTATTGCACTTCTATATGTACATTATTTTTTATTCCAAAACCACAGTTGTATGAAACCTAAAAATAGCTATTACACAAATTACATTATCTTCTGTTCAGTCTTCCATTAAGGTAATCAAGCCCTAGGCTATACTGTATGTTAAACTTTGGATAGGCTTACTTCCTCCTCCCTATATTTTTCCTTATTTTGCTGATACTGTAAGTTTTTTTCCCCTGGAATATTATTAATTAAAATAAATATTTTAAATTTATCCTTTCTCAAATATCTAAAGAGTGCTGGAGCAGCTGTTTTAATTAGCTTCCTTCTAAAATCTCCATTGTAGTTGATGCATTCTTTGAGCCACTTCTGAAATTCGTGACTTGCTCTTTTCCCCTTGAATATTTTGCTCTGTTTCCTCCATTGCTTCTTCCCTGAGGAACTATCAGGCAGACTTTTCTAGTATGAGGTTAGAGTGGGTAAGACATTCCTCAGGAAGTAGTGAGCATTGCTGCCATCATTCTGCCCTTGTGCTAAAGCCCATCTACAGCATGGACCTGAGGGATCTCCTGTGGTGGGACATGTTCAAGAGGTGACACCAGGCTGGAGACTTTTCCTGTTACTAACACACCTGTCCACCATCAAAATGCTGCTGGCATGGATATTGCAAGTAAATAAAAATAGTCACCTGACTTTTTTCAAAATAAAAGAAGTGCTGCAAGGCACCACAGACAATAAAGTATCATAAACAATAGCAGTCATCTTGACAGACACTTTCAGTGACTTCATCAAGTATTACTCATGTCCAGTCTCTCACTTCTTGACCATACCATTAGTTCAATAGTAACATTTGAGTTCCATATCTGTATCTTGTGGCTTTTGGACCACTTCTTCTGACAATCCACTTATGTCTACAAGCCCAAACTTCTGTACCCCACTTTGATACGATTCTCTATATTGTCACAGTCTGTTGCAGGCAAACTATACACACACTCCAGTGATATTAAAAAGATATTTGGACCAGCTAACAATGATAGTAATTGGCATTACTCAGTCCTTGCACACATTGCAGATGATATTTGCAAGCCTTCTACCTACCTAAAACATCTTTTTCCTCTTTAATAAGTATGAAATAGTTCTATCAGACAGATGCACTTTTCACCTCTGCTAACCTACCCCATCCCATCAGTGAAATGCACAATGGCAAAAGAGAAGTTATACAACGTTACACAGTTCATTTACAGAGTGATATAAAGACGTGCAGTTCAGGTAGGAAAGGTTTAAGGCAAAGCTGAAGAACATACAAAAACCTCCAGATCATGGGCTGCCACACAGCCTAAAATCAATGAATGCTTTTTTTGAAGTTCAGAAGCAGACTCTAACCTTGGTCAAATACAGGCCTGTTGTCACAGAAATAGCTCATGCTTTTTACAAAGCATAAGCTACTGCGTGCATTGCTGGGATGGAAAAAAGTTAGGTGTGTCTTGTTGTTTACTAAGATTTCCCACAGGATTATGTGCTTGTCTAAAGCTGAATTCTCGGCAAAACTAGTAGGAACCCTGGACATGTAGGAGTCATAAGGCTGAAGTAATTGCTGATTACAACATGCTACATTACAACATGAAAATGCCGAGGACAGGGGTTTTTGAAGCTATTAGCAACATTCAGTTCAGATACAATTCTGTGTCACGGAAACATTTGTCTGGGAATTTCCTGAGAATTCTGAATAGATGTTGTAACTCTAAGGACGTCCCTTGGCTGAGGAGGATCTGATTAGAGATCATCTAGGCAAACTCAACAGACATAAATCCATGGGCCCTGATTGGATGCACCCATGAGTGTTGAGGGAGCTGGCAGAAGTGATAACCAAACAACTCTCTATCATCTATGAAAGGTCATGGAGAACGGGAAAGGTGATCCTTAGACTGGAGAAAAGCCAACGACACTTCATTTTTCCAAAAGGGCAAGAAAGAGGACCTGGGAAACTATAGGCCAGTCCCCCCCCCCCCGATCTCTGGGAAGGTGATGCAGATGACATTGTGGATGTCATCTCCAAGAAAGTGGAAGATAACAAGTTTATCGGGGTAGTCAGCATGGATTCACCAAGGGGAAATCATGCTTGACCAATCTGGTAGCCTTCTAGGATGTCACAACTGGCTGGGTAGATGAAGGGAGACCAGTGGATGTTGTCTACCTTGACTTCAGTAAGTGTCTGAAGCAAGTGTCTTCAAAAGACGCTATCTCCAACAATATCCTCATAGGAAAACGTAGGAAGTGTGGGTTAGGTGAAGGGACATTGAAGTGGATTGAGAACTGGCTGACTGGCAGAGCTTGGAGGGCTGTTGTTAGTGGCATGGAGTCTAGTTGGAGGCCTGTAACTAGTGATGTTCCACAGGGGTCAGTACTGGGTCCAATCTTATTTAACATCAATGATCTGGATGAAGGGATAGAGTGCACTCTCAGCAAATTCGCTGATGATACAAAGCTGGAAGGAGTGGCTGATACACCAGGAGGCTGTGCTGCCCTTCAGCGAGACCTGGACAGGCTGGACAGTTGGGCAGAGAGGAACCTGATGAGGTTTATCAAGAGCAGGTGTAAAGTCCTACACCTGGAACAACTGCACCCATCAGTACAGTCTGGGGGCTGATCTTCTGGAAAGCAGCTCTGTGGCGAAGAACCTAGGTGTCCTGGTGGGCAACAGGTCAGGCATGAGCCGTCAGCGTGTCCCTGTGGCCAAGAAGGCCAATGGGATCCTGGGGTGCATTAAATAGAGCATGGCCAGCAGGGCGAGGGTGGTCATCCTCCCCCTCTGTCTGCCCTGGTGAGGCCACATGTGGGGCACTGTGACCAGTTCTGGGCTCCCCAGTTCAAGAAAGACAGGGAACTGCTCTCCTGCTTTGGGGCATCCTACCAGTTCCTTGTCCTCTCCCGGCCCAGAAGTTCCAGCGAGTCTCTCACCAGCCCCATGTACTATGTTTTCTCACAGTTACAGCAAAAAGAAAAAAATCCTCCTAGCTTCAGTCTTATCTTCCTATGAAGAAAAATTTTTGGATTAAAATGAAAATTAATTCCTCCAAACACACTCCCTGCCACAAGTCGGAAACAGTTAATTATTCTGTAGTATAATTCTATAGTCATTTGTAGGAGAGACTAGGTATTATTTTCTAAATAGTTTATGAGTCCTTTGTCTCAGCCTTTCACAAAGTGGAGGGGCCAATGCACGCTCCTGCCAAAGCAGCCTCATCTCCACACAGAAAGCAGACTGATTCTTTTTGTGTCTTCTCTCACTGTTAACACCTCTTCAAGCTCTCCCAAAAATGCAAGTCTTCTGACAATGTAGCTAAATTGGTTTTCTTTTCTGAAGTGAAATAAAGCTATTGCTGTTTGCCAAAAAAGTACTTAAATGATAAATGGACTCTCACAGATACAGAGCAACCAGAAGTTGTAGCTGCCCAGGAGAAGAAACAATGCAGCAACTTCAATGGGGGGTGAAGATCATTGGTGAAGCCTCCCGCATTTTGGCTGCAAAAGTCTCAGTTTCATGATCCCTTCCCTCTGTCCTTTTTCTGCAGACAAGCAGCTGGTACTGATTAGCCTCGAGGAATGCTCTTCCCCTAGGCTGCGTAGAAGTGAGCATTGTGTATAAAGCCTGCAGTCAGCACGAAGAAAGGAAAGGACTACACAGCAAAGATTACGGAATAATGGCTATTGGTCCATTTCCTACCTATATGATATATTCAGAGATATTTTCTGATTGGTTTGTGTTTGTTTCAGCTTCTCTTTTAAAACAAATGCATTTTAGAGAGAGCAGCCACTGTACCAACCCAGAGAGACAGTTTGCGTTAAACTGTTTTTGTTCGTAAAGCTATATTCATAATACTTGCAAAATACAGTCTTCCCAGCAGCAGCAATAGCTGTCTGGAGGAAAAGGTTGCTTCTTTATCTGTGTCCCCTCCCTTATTCCTTTGTTGCCACCTTCCTGTGCCACAGGTAATAATCAAAAAGTCTTTGGTTATGGAAATGGACGATTAAACTAACTTCGACATGCGCTTAGTTTCTGGTCCATTGTTTCTCCTTCAGACATACAAGAGAGCTTGTGTGGGTGTCATCTCATCTGCTTTTGGGCCAGTACTTGATCAGTTTGTCTAATATAAGGGCATCACTTGTACTAGTAACCCTTGTATTGTTAATAATTGGCAAGGTCATGCTCAGTTAATATATACTCAGCAACAGTGGATCCAAACACATATGATTTTGTAAAAAAAGACAAACAGTGAGATGTGCCAGATACATGTTTAGCATATATAGCACATCACTGGACAACCAGAAGGAATCTGTTCAGTTATGAATGTTACATTTCTTTTGCCTCACATGGCAATGAAGATCTTTCAGACATAAGGTATAGACTTTAGGGATGGCTGCTTGAACTTGATATTGGAGTAGGAAAGTCAGCAGAAGATGGGAAAATTCTTTTTCAGAACTGAATAAACAAGGTTAAGGAATTCCCATAAGCATTGTTTTCAGAATGGAAAAACATAATGGATGTTTTATGTCTGCATGTTCATTTTTCATGTATTATTTCTCACTTTTGGAATAGGAAGTTTTCAAAACAGAAGTATACATACCAATTTTAATTGCATTCAGGCGGAAAAACCCTGTGAAGTCTAGTAATGAATGAGTAACATAGGAGGGAAAATAAATAAATAAATAAATAAAGTGGGAGAATAGAGAAAATAGGATTAATAAGAGAATAGAAAAATAAGATAAAAAAAAAANTAAGAAAAAAAAAAAAAAAAAAAGATTAGTAATGGACAGGGATGCTTAATGCACCATCATGATTCTGACATTTCAAGAAACTTGGCTTGGCAAATCATACTGAGCCTCCTGAAAGACAGTTTTTCTGTTCTTGTGAGTGAACCATGCTTCTAACAGAACTCTAATCTAGACGTGGGCCAGAGCCCTGAATGCACACCAGCTCTAGGAGAGACAGGCATTTCAATAAGTTGGTTTCAGCAGCTTTCTCAGGCATTACCCCTCCTGCCATATTAAAGAAGCAATGGGGAGCAGACCAACTCACCAGGCCATTTGATTTCTATTCTAGGCCATGGCATTTTGTCAGCTGCTCAAAAATTTATGCAATGTCAGACAAGTGCTATCAGATGCAAACAACAGATGAACAATCTTTTTCCAGGCCAGTTTTGGAAGAAGACCTCAATGCTTATAGCCATTCTCAGAATCATCTCCTGGGGACAAAGGGTCAAACTTCAGACAAAATCATTTCCTCGAATCTTGTCCTAAAATGGCTGTGTCACTTCTGGTGTGGCTATCCACCATCAGAAAAAGACGGATGTGGTTTTGAACTACTATTCCCTATATGAAGGCCAGGTTCACAGCAGTAATAGAATTATTCTCTTTCAGATCCTGTACAAGGTAAATAACATAATACTGAGACACTGTTCTCTGATGCTAGTCCTGCTCCTGTTAACAGAAATTTCACTTCTTTCTGGAAAAAGGTGCCATCAAATATGCACATTTCAGATATACCTCAGCATGCAGGATTTATTCCTAAATTGAAGAGCTAAACACTTTAAACACTTCTCCACTGGCACAGAGCTTAATACCTCAGGTATCACGTTCACACACAAACAAAAAAGAAGTGAAACAAACAAGCACATTTTAATTGTATTCCATACCTTTTTGCTCAAAAGCTGAGGGTCTGTTTTTTTTTTTTTTTTTTTTTTTTTTTTTTTTTTTTTAAGGCTAATCTCTCTATCTACAAACCTGCGTTATCTGGGAAACATTTTCTGCTTGAAAACCACTTCCTCTCCCCAATAACAGGTTTGATAATGTTTCCATTGACATCAGTAGTATATCTACTATTCAAGATTGAACAGCCATAGGCCTTTGGGTGTATGTGTGGACATGCATGTATCCAGGCTTTTTATTCTGAACAAATAAAAGAGATATAAGATGGTAAGGAAGGTCATCTATCTTCCTAAGGTGTTTCATCTATGTTCATTGGGTTACTTTATAAAAAGATAATATAGATGTAAGACAGCAGAATCACAGAATCATAGGAGTTGGATAATAGCATCTTTTCTCCAAGAATCTACAGTTTTATTTTAGTTACACAACCAGCCTTTCAAAAAGCAACACAGGAACTATAAACTAACCACTGCCAAGAAAGGTCATGGCCCAGATGCAGCCCTTTGAAAACATGCACACCAAGGTCAGCAGTTGTACTTAACATCTGTGAGTTATTCCACAAAGACATCTAAGGCCATATGTATTTTCATGCTTAGAAACTAATCCATTATCATATTTCTAGGAAATACACAAGCACTTCCTCCAGGCTCCTCCATTCTTAGAAAACGACAAAGTTATTGTTGTCTACTAATTTGAGGCAAAGGAAGACGTCCCTTGCCATAGATCCAGAAGATAAGGAGAAGCTTCTCCTGGGAGAAAGAATAGCTGTAGGGCTGCTGATCCAACAACAGACATCTTTAAGCATCTGTAGTAAAGAGCACTGAGGCTACCCAAAGCCCAGTTTTACCAAGCAGGAATTAAGGACCACAGGCAAGGAGAGTGTGATTCTCCCAGGATCACCCACATCTGTGTCAGAGCCAGAGGAGCTGTCTGCCTGATGAACCAGAGTGATAACAGCGATATTCCAGATATGCAGAGGTATTGCTTAGCTGTTAGCTCCTCCCTCCAGAATCTCTCAGGGAGAGACAGAAGGAGGCATGCCAGCCCTGCCAGAAACTTTTTCCCTCAGACTCCTGCCTAGCAAAGGAAAGCTGTGAAAGAAATATCAATGGGAAGATGAGATTTCTGCTGTTATCCTTCCAGTCCCAACTGTCCAAATAATTCAAGAATATTAGAGATATTACTGAAAATTCTGGCTTAAGTTTTTTTCTGGTGTAACTACAGCACCACCAATGGAAGCAGAGCTTCTGTACCTGAAATAAATTTATTATGTCCAGACAACATAGCCAATAAGGTGGGCAGAGCATAGTCAGACAGGGGTTTCACAGTACAGTCACAGTAGTGTCTTTACCTTACAAAAGAACAAATAAATCTACTTGAAAGATAGAGTGAAGGCCAAAAACATTAAAGTTGATTAAAATTGCACTCAGAAAAGTCTGTTGCTTGGGGTGAAATACCTGCTTAACAACTGCTGTGCCTTGCTGGGAAAAGCACACTCTGCCTCCAGGAGTGACACTGAGCTGGTGGTGCTGAGCCTTGTCTGCTTATCGGAGAATGTCAGTGAGGGTTTTCACCTGCACGTGTGGGATCCAAACTAGAACTTTGGTTTTCAGGCAGCTGAATCTCTTATTGGAATTATGCAAACATTCTTTCAGATTTAAAATGAATTCTGCTTGTGACAGTGATTCGGCTCAGGTTCATGTGAGAAAGTCTGCTGTGACTCCCCAGCATATGCTCACAATGGGGACCTTGTCAGCATGCTTGTTCAGCAGTCCCTGCAGCTAGGAAGTTTTGCTGCAAAAAGGAAGAATAAATCACCCACGGCCTCACTTGCTTTATGGCTTGTATTGTTTTTCCGGTTGTGCCGCAGAACAAACAACCACGAAACAGAAGCCAAGAGAGGCTTCATTGCAGTGCAACAGAAGAACATCTCACAACACAGAAGCTCTGTACTGCTGGTCTTAAAAATGATTTGGGGACTTTATTCATACTTAGCGCGGAAGTTGTACATGACAATTCAGAGCAAAATAAACAGAGTTTTCTGCAAGGCTTAGGTGGGAAAAACCGCCCTGGCCCTACTGCCTGGCCTCCTGCTCCATCCAGACATCTGGTGGACAATGACCACAACCTCAAGTGGAAAGCAAAACTTTTATATTCCATCCAGCTGCCCTGCAAACTCTAGTGAAACTGGGCTCAGTGCCGAGTATGGTGGAGCTGCTGCTGCTTTGATGCTGCTCCTCCACCCAGTGGCAAAATTCCTGGGGCTGGCTTGTGTCTGGCCTCTTTCTTGCCACACTCCTCCCCTTCCACTTCCCAGCTTTTGCAGCAGTTCTTATGGCCAAATCGGTTGGCTTTTTCGTGTTATCAGGGGACTGTCATAGCGTAAACATTTGCTTTTAACAGAAATATTCCAACAACATCCTTTTTGCAAGCTCACATTTCCCTGGCTTCCTTTTCAGATCAACCCACCTCAGAGAATAGCCTTCCCTTCCCCTTGAACCTGAAAGATTTTCCCAAAAGGCTGCCACAGTTCCTAGTGCAGGACTGACGCACATTTCACGAGATGGCAGAGGTGCTGAATGTCCTGGCTCTGAGGTCCTGGGTGAACTTCAGCAGCCGTCCTGTTTGTCATCTGTTTTGAGTCAGTGCTTATCTGAGCTCTGATCCTAGAATTCAGTTCACATTCAGTCCAGAAGATGAAAGGAAGTGATGCCGCTGGACAAAAATAATTTTCTGTATAAAATGGACCTGCCTTTTTGCAGGCAGCTGAGATGAAGGAGAAGTGAGTTAAGTGTGGTAAGAAACATCTGCTTGTGCTGAACGTGAAATGTCAAGTTGAAGAACAGTACTTCAGTATTTCAGATAAGAAATGCCACGGCATACATTTGTATATATGAACTTCATCCTTATTACATGGTAGCACAGGTTTCAGTGAGGGGGATGGGTAAGAAAATCCTGTCTCTGGCAAGCCCAATGGCTTGACAGGGCAGCACACGTGACCTAATTTTGCAGACAGCTTTGTGTCTCTTGTTGAAGGTCTTGCAAATGAGTGCACATGAAGAAAAAGCGGAGTCTGAGTAATCCAGGCAGGAATGCAGCTTGTTACAGGAATGCAGAGAGCCTGCTTACTTCAGTGTGGGTCTCCCCACCCCAGTGGGGTTGTGACTGGTCCAGGTGCTGGCCACACTGGTGTTGTTGCATGGGGATGGGAGCAAGGAGCTGAATGATGCCCTGTTGTCAGGCCTGGCTCCTTCCCCTCACCTCCCACACCATTTGTGGGGATGTGAGCAGCAAGGTTGGCTTGCTGAGCTGCAGCTGAGATCCTCACCCTGTGCCATTCCTTGTGAAGTTTCACTGCTTACAGTCTCTCCAGACCTGGAGAAGGCTTCTATCATATTGCATGTCCCAGGCTTACCCTCCTGCTACCACCACACAAGCAAAGAAAGGCTAAACAGAGTCACAGAATCACAGAATCATGGAATATTCCAAATCTGATCATTGACTTGAACTCCTGGCTCTGCACTCCACTTGGATCTAATTCTTTTGAGAAGCAGACAAACTCAAAATGAAGAAGAGATGTGAATACAGAAACGCAGCGTTACAAGAGGAGAATAACCAAAAGATACCCCAAAAACTGCTCTGTCATATCTTGATGGAAGTAGTCCATTAGTACAATCTTTTTCAAGTGCCACACTGAGAAACAGAGTAAAGGCACATATTTCAATGTATCTTTAGAGTTAACCTCTTGGCTCTTGGTGCCAGATGGCATTTTAATCTCCGTTATCAAAGACACTGTCTTTTTTTTTTTTTTTTTTTTTTTTTTTTTTTCTGTATGGAAGCAATATCAAATGACACAAAGGAGCATGCACAGTGAGTGATGTGTGCCATTCACTGGGCCTTAATAAGGGGAGTTCCTTGGTGGTCCTTTTATTTTTCTGCCAAACCCAGCCATGACTGGAAGGTGCTTTCTACAGGACCTGCCTGAGTCCAATATAGGCTTTCTTCCTGAAGTCTTGTCTCATACACCTTGGAAATTACTCTTTTTCTACTCTATTCTTTTCTGATACTGACTTGTTGCTCACAAGTTGTTATCCAACAACTTTGTGACTGTCATCGCAGAAATGGCATGTAATTCAGTATGACTACAGTCTGAAATCCATTTTTGCCATCTTTCAACCTGTGCCCTTTTCAGATACCTCATGCAGCAGGAATGGCAAAAGTAAGTGTGACATTTAACTCCTTGTCCTTGGGAATGGTAGCTGTTTGGCTACAGCAAGGCACACTGGCCCTGGATTTTAGTACAGGTATTTTTGGTGTTTGCAGTGCAGTTGGCTGAGGCTTAGGGGTTGTTGTAGTGTGAACCCCATTCTATTTTCTCTAATTCTTCAGATGTTTTTGTTGCTTTGTGTTAAAGGATATTTAACATTCATACTAGAGTTAGGGTTCAGCATTTGAATTGTAGTTCAAAGTTTGGATGAAAAAGATTGACTGCGGATCTTGCACACACAGGAATTTTTAATTGTTTCAAATTCTCAGCTTTCATGTAGATACATAGACTCAAAAATTGGTCTTCCATGTTAGAAATCCCCACATTACGTTTGCACCCACTATATAAAAGAATTGTTCAGCTGTTTCCAAAAGAGATGTATGTATTAACTTTCAAGCTTGGAGTTCATAGGTATCATTAGACTGGGAAGGAATAACAAAAGCCTCAAATTAGGTTCTTTTTTCAGAAAATCTATACCAGAATGAAACACAGATACTATCCCAGGGCTATTTCCAACAACAGTTCTTGCTATACTTTAACTTTTCTGTTTCCTAAAAGTTCTGAGACCCAGACGGGGACTAGTATTTCCATAACGAATGTAGAAAATTTGTGACTAGCCACTACATGTTTCTACATGTACCTTTCATTTGGTAAAGCTTGGATCCATAATTGGCCTTTGGTTTTAAGCAGCTTTCTGAAATGGTCCACCAGGCTCAGTTAGGTGCTTTCCCTAATAATTGCTTTATTACCTTTTGGGATCTTGAACACTTTGTTGCCATTAAATTAAGTCTGGAGTTCAGAATGTTGCTGTAATTATTAAAAAGCTCTGGCAACAAGAAGGCAGTAAGTTGTCTACAATGAGAATTTGAGGACTAATGTCCAAAAGTCTGCCTGTTGTATTTCTCAGCTGTCTTGAGAGTGAAGCTGTATCTCGGGGTATTAGAAGAGTTATGGGTTAGTTTAATACTACAAAAAAAATATATAAAGTCCTGTCAGGATCACACTTGTGTTTGGGCCATTTTACAAATCTTTAAATTAGTGCTGGGATAGGTAGCCCACAGTCATGGTCGGAAATCAAAACAAAATTCTGAGCTGGGGTTAGAAGCTTAGAATACATCATTAGGTTGAATTAAAGAAGAGTGCAAGAGTTGACCCCCTCACTACTTTCAGCCCACAAAGTATTTGAGGATCAAGAGGTTCATTCAGCATTAACCAGATGATATAGTTATGGGAAAGAGTGGAGATAATCACAAAATACATGCACTGCAGGCTGCTCTGTGCAGGAGGCCTGTCTACAAGACCAGCTTTCTGGCTTCCTGAGGGTCTCCAGGTACAGAAGGGCAGGGATGGACTGAGGGTTAGGAAAGACTTTAGTCAGGGCCATGAGAGACCCTTAAGTTATGCTTGCAAGCAAGTTCAGTATGGGTGCCACCCTACCTTGTGATTAATTTCTTTTAAAGTTGAACTTGACTATAGCTAAGACCCTGGGCTAGCAGAAGGGGCCAGACTGGAGGGGTGCATTAGCAAAAGGTATATTCAGGACATACGGCCAGCCTAAGGGCATAAATGGTCCCAGCATCCCCTCCCAGCTTTCTGCTTGACACTGCAGGAAGAGTGCTAGACACTCCCTGCAGTCAAAGAGTATTACTGAAACTGGATTTAGAAATACAGCTAGATTTTGGACTGGGATAAACTGGCAAGCTGGAGAAGACATAGGAAGATCTAGTGTCATCATCCCAAAGCTAGGACAGTAGAGGCCCATTTCAAGGCACACTTTGACCTATAGGTGACAGTGACCCCAGCCTCTTGGGAAGGTATAGGCCTCCAGTACAACTCCCATTTCCTTTACTCCACAAGCACCAGAAGAGAGCTCGGAAGGGGCTATAGAGAGACTAGCGGCTGTCCAGGTTAGGGTTCAGAGCAGGAGAAAGCAATAAGCAAAGCCAACAGGCAAGAGGCAAGTATCAGCCACAAGCTCAACCTTGTCTCTTTGCATTTCTAATTTTGGCTCCTGTTGCCATTCATGTTCTTCCTTTCCTTTTCCTAACAGAGTATCACCAATAATCTAGGACACAGCCCTAGATCAAGCCTCACCCACCCCGCAAACCTCAGATCTAAAAACATGCAGCAAGCCACATAAGGTCCTAACTTAAGTCACTAAGCTTTTCTCAGTCCTTTTATTTTTATTTTTATTTTCTATTTTTTTTTTTCCTTAGAGCCTGAACTTCAGCCTTAGTCACAGCTCTTATGTGTCTGGTGACCTCTGTGAAATCCAAGCCTCAACATCATCCAGTGTTAAGGATTTTTAGAAACTTGAACTCTAGTTCAGTGGCACTAAAGCAGAATACTTAATACTTCCTTCCTGGTTTCTTCCTTCACATACTGTGAAGATAATTCCAACACTAGCAATGCTATAAATTCAAACCCTAGCCTATTGATAGGCTTCCTCTTAAAATACATTGGAAATAATGGCAATACTATCTTTCAACATATCTAGTGACCTACTTTGATTTTATTCTTCTACCCAGTTTGTCACCTGAACCAACACCTAATACTATTCTCAATCTAAACTATGCAATGCCCATGAAACCCAGATGTAAAAGATGTTATGGAATCAGGCATTACAGCTACCACACCCAAAGCAAGATTATCTGGCAATTTTAAATAATGTTTTTGCTTTAACTTTTCAATGTTACTTTCTTGATCCTAACCCTAGTATACACATCAAAGACAAAAAAGTAACTTTCCACTAGCTAAAATACTCCTATCACCTCACGTCTAAAGTTCTCAAAGCCAAAGTCCTAATTATAACCCCAGACTTAGCTTATGGACCACTAAAAATAGAATACCTAAAAGTAGCCCTGTAACTGATGCCTCTTTCTCTACAACTCCATTTGGAAACTTGTTCTGCATATCCTCACCAGAGGTGAGCATTCATTTCTAGCTGCCTAAATCCCATTTGGATGCTTGGTCATAATCCTGTTGTACTAGTGATTTTCTTAAACAGAAAATACGGATCCAGTCTGATCCCAGCTCTCAGCACAAGGAGATGCTCCATTCTGATATTCCCATTTCTTCATACCTCCTTAAATCCTAATAGCAACTCCAGAGAATTATGACAATATGAAACCCAAAATGCAAATGTACTCTTAGGACAAATTCAAACAACCGCCCCAAATGTAATCTGCTCTGAGGTCCTTCCTTCCCTTATATCCCATCCATATTTTCCAGACTGATCCCTCACCAGAGCTACAACCCCTCTTCTAGATTCAGTATTAACATTAGGTCTCTTACCCCTGTGAAACTTTCACCTTAACATTCCTAATTCGAGCAAAGTAAAAGTTTTGCCACCTCTGTGAACATTCTACCTTTTACTTCTGCACTGGTTTGTCTCCCTGAAGCCCAAAGACTGATTGCAGGCTACCCTGATATTAGCCATAGTCCTGCATCACCTATACATGCAAGATATGGTTTTCTCTGAGGAAGATCACTAACCAGGTTCTCAACCCTAGCCTCAGACTAAAGCTCATGTCATCTAAGAGCTCTAAATCTAAAAGATTAGGACAACATACTTTTGCTCATTTACTCAGCGTGGTAGCAAGTTTTGCTCATACTTGCAGATTCAGTCTTGTTCAATGCCTTGCTGCTCGTGTGACTGGGGCTCTCTATAAACAAAACAATGTTTATACGAACGATGTAAACCACTTATGTAAACCATGATACACTTTGTGCACTATTCCTTACAGTACTTGCACAAAGTGAACAAAGAAAGAAGGCTGAGACATCCTATTCATCCAGCTGTAACAAAAGGAAAGCTCTGCTGCTTCTAGTAAGGCCTTCTAGTACGAAATGTGGAAAACTAAATTGTCCTAATGTGGATACCACAACAAAAAAGCGAGGTCTTGAGCACGTGTTTCTGGATTGCTGGTCACAGCCAACTGCCCCTGGGATCCGTGACTCTGAGAACGAAGGTTTGCTGTATGGCCTCGACACAACTAAGCAGGCCACAACTCAGAGGGATCGCAAACACACAGGAAATATTATGTCTGTGGTGCATATGACAACATAAAGTGAAAAAAATGGAGGTTTAAAATATATTTTTGAAAGAGGCATCCTCTTTTCAAATTGTCGACATGTGTATTCACCTAAAGCTTTTATGAATCTGCTACAAGTTACTGCATGGGGAAAAAACAAGTAAGCATCTGTATTGGATCCTAAGAAAAGGTGGTCTTCCAGGTTGTCAGATAAGGCACCGAAGAGATGATGCAGTCCAGTCACAGGAAATCNCACCCATGGTTTACTTTCATTTACAACACTTAGCATGTTCATGTTTGGATTTGGACTGGGCGATACGTCTTTTCTAATATCCATGCTAGAAAGTTCTCTATATTGTCTGGAAAATAACAGAAGCTTTTACTTCGGCAGACTTTTCATTGTGAAGAATAGTTTGCAGAATATTTGTGCAGTTTCGCTTACCTTATGTGTGACCTACAGTTTACCCAGTGCATTAAAAAAACAGTAAAAAGGCTGGGGTATTGCTCATACCTGTTTAAAAAAAAAAAAAAAAAAAAAGAAGATTTTACTAGTAACACTGGTAGAAG
>VXAV01003806.1:0-40410 GCA_013399715.1 Alectura lathami | reverse complement strand
TTTCATTTAGGAGTATTTTATTTTTATTCCTGGTCTTATCAACAAGATGACATCACTGAATTACACACCCATCAGACAGATTCAGACAGAAGATAACACTGGTCTGAAGAACAGTGCTACCCTTGTACACCCTGGTGCATCCCATGTTACGACAGTGCTGGCATCCAGGGTTGTAGCTCAGCTGATCAGATATCTTGTAAAAGTCAAACCTGGATAAAAAGTTTGTTCTAAATAATTACTATGTTTGGGTTAATTGTATTTCTCTTTTTGTGGGTGATGTTTATGCACATCTGCTCCAACAAGTTTCAGTTTCTCACTAACACAAAAGGTTTATTCCAAAAGCAACTGAGTTTTTCTTCATTCTTTCTTCCAACATGATGTTTATTTTATGCTTTTCAATGCAGCCAGAAGATGTGCCAGCACTACAAAAAGACACTGTTCTTCCAGATTTGAAAGGAAATTCAGTCATTACCAGTTTAAAGATACGAGCACATTTGCTAAAAGAAACATCCACCAAACCAATATATCTTTGTCATTTCAGTTAAGTACTTCATGAGTCAGACATCTGGTCCTCACTGGATGCCTCTGCATATGCTCTTTGTTCAGTGGGCCGAAACAATCTCAAGGCTGTTTGCAAAAACTGCAGAGCAAGCCCTGTCTTCTCCATCTGGGATGAGAAAATCATGCACGAGGTGAGGATCCTTTCCCCTATGTTGTGTAGCACAACCCACATGGCATTTCTCTGAGATAATCCATACATTTGTCACTGGTTTAGGTTATTATCCTCCCTGAGTAACGGTAAAAAAGAATGGGAAAACCTGCAGAAAAGGGCTTCATTCAGGAATAGAAGCTTTCTTTTCTGAGGATCCCCAGAGTGGTTTCAGTGTCACTGACTTTACAGTGTTTTCGAGACAGAAACTAACAATGATAAGGATGACAGAGGTACCCCACCAACTTTACTGAAAGAACTATTTTGATTCAAAACACTTAGGCTGCATTTACAAACCACTTACTGGGGCCTGATTTCCGTCGCTTTGATGTCAATATGCTTAGTTTGAAACTCTGTGTAAATCAAACTCCGTTTCAACCCCAGGAAACATGGGGAAGGTGCCAACAAAGGGAAGCTCCTTGCAGGCTTGCAGGGAAGTGTGGCTGTTAAATCCACGATGTGCAGAGAGCAGGCCCGTGCAGCTCTGGGTGGGTGGATGTAACACAGGTAAGTGTCTCAGTGCAACTCAGCTTTGGTATTTGAGCCATGTCTCCCCGAGGAATTCTGAGATATCACAACTCCACCTCAAGAAGACTGAGGTACCTTGGGAATTGAACCTTGTTTTCTCAACAAAAATGCAGATCCTACAGCCAGCCCCAGCTTAGCTGCTCCTGCGAAGACCGCTCGTGAAGTATACCCAGACTAACTTTATGAACACCTGCCAAAAATTATCCCCTCATCTACACTTGCTGAGGTGCTCTTTCCTAGGATGACAGCAGTGCCAAGGCTGATAGTTTCTTCCTGTCCTCTGCTATCTCAAAACTTGTCCTCAAACAAGCCTTAGCTGTTTGCCTGCATGCACTAATGTTGATTGTGCCTTCAGTACTTTTCCACCCTTTTGTGTCGCCACATCCTCAGAGACAGAAATAAAAGTAATTGTTCACATTTTTGCTATTAGTCTCCATTGCTGTCATAGAAGTACTTGTGATTTTGTATTTTAAGGGCTGCGCTCAGACTCTAGGCCCCTGACAATAACATTTGCCGGGTCTGTCCCTACTGGAGGAGCTCAGGATCTTCCACCTTTTTGCAGCAATATCCACTCCTCCCACAGACCTGATCAAAAGCTCTGATAAGTGACCACAGCTGTGACCCTCTGATCTTTAATATGAGTAAGAGGCTTTGATGATGAGGGAGTCAGTGCAGGTTTTCAGGATATACACTGTGGCAGCTAATTGCCTTTCAGCAGGTTGAGAGGCTTTGAAAATTAGGGACAACAGCCAGAAAGGGCTTCTTCAGGGAACTGCTTCAGTTTTCTGTTCACCGGTCCTCTTCATGAGCTCATGTGCTTGGGTGTGCAATAGTTATCCCATTCCAGACCATTACGTGATGGATGACTATAATTGATCCAGACCAAATACATAAATTACTTTATTACTTACAGACCTTCTTGTGGCATTAGCAGGTACTGTAATCAAAAAAGTTATATGCTAACTACTATATTGACTAATCTATTAGCTATACCAACTATAGTCCACTGTCTATAAACCATAGACAAATTAACTTCAGACTAATATATTAACTATATTAACATCTGTTTTCTATCCATTTCTGTCTAAGCTGATACACTGAGCAGATAATCCCTCAACAAGCTTTGGATTCAAATTCTTCAAAACATCTCACAAGCTGCAGCCTTTAACACCGTCCTTTCACAGCCACCAGGAAAATTACAAGATTAGTGACGGAACAGCTCCAATTACAACAAAACCAAACCCCAATTTTATTATTGATTAAGCATCCCATGCTTGTGTGCAGAGATACCTGAAAAGCCTCCGCAGCATTAGTACATATATGTCTCCACAAAGAACAAGCCACTCGAAGCTTGATTCTGATTTAGGCGCGATCTCTCTAAACAAGGTATCTTTAAATAACTGCAGTAACCACTCTGATCAGGCTGGATTGTTCTGGCTGCAGATGACCAGTGTGGGTGACTTTATTTTAAAGCTTCAGCGTGTCCATTTCTACCTGGAGGGCACCAGCAACACCAGTGGGTAAGATGCAGTGTGAGGGAGGTGTCTCAGGTGAAGAAGCAAGTGTTGCTTGTTGGTCCGACCCACGCAATCCCTCTGTTTCACAATATTTTCCCATACGTGCCTGTTTGTGTCTTCCTATTTTATTCTTCCATCACTATCTCCTTATGCTGGCTTTTGTTTTCTGCTTTAACCAGCACCATGCACGGCGTGGATGTAGCCTACAAGGGACAATCCAGGGCATGGGCTGTATACAAACAAGTGGTGACAGCAAGAGCAGTCCAACACCTCCACCGACTGCAGACAGTGCCAAACCCTGAAATATCAGCGTCAGGTCTGAGGGCACCCTGGCCATGGTTTCCATCCTGACTGCAAAAGGAGATGCAGGACAGTCGGCCTTTAGTTCCCCTGGTTGCTGTCCAGACCGTAAACATTGCTCAATAAGAAAGTGTGAGAATGCTTCTGGTACAAGAAAAAAAAAATAATGCCAGCCAAATGAATGCAAACACTACTACAAACACAGCTTTGCACCTATGCAGGTGCTTCAGTACTCCTGTTGAATATTCCTAGATTGAAAAGTGGCTTTTTCTGGCTTTCCAGGCAGTTCTGTAACTGTATCGTGGTGGCAAGTCCTGAACAAACTTCTAAAACAGCAATACATTAACGCTTCCAGCACAGCTCCCCAATGACTGAGGAGCTATGAAGGGAAAATAGTATTTTTTCCTTTTTATAGCAATGCTTTTTGCCAAACTTGCATCTCCAAAAAGATTGTTAAGTGTGGACAAAAAGTCCCAAGAAATGCACATGCTGTTTCACTTCCTGACATGCTCTGAATTGCTTTTACAAACACACCTACTAGCTAAATTAGAGGACATGAGCTCCGGCAAATTATAGAGCGTGCTCAGACACACCGGCCTGCTCCTCATCGTCAGAGGTCAGTTTGCTTTGAAATAGAGCCAGGCTTTCCCTCTTTCATCCACATTTTCTAACGCCCCTTTTTCCTTTCTATTTATGCCCCTCTCTTCCTTTTCAGTCTCTTGCAGCCTCTCTCTCCTTGTGGGAGGGTGCACAGAACGGATGTGTTGCATTCAAAAAAGTAAAACAAAAAGTTTTGTCTGGACTGGAGCTGGCTGCAGCATGGGATTTCCATGCACAGGCTTTGCTGCCTGCACTTGTGTCTCCCCACGGGCACAGCATTGCCTCCAGAGGGCTCAGGCCTCTGCACAAAAGCATCCATTTTGGCTGTGCTTCCTTTGCTCGGTTGCCTGCACATCACTGGGGTTTTGGGGAGTCCTGCATCAGCTTTGTGTTCATGGTGAGACAGAAATGCTGGCTTTTCTGAGCCTCCAGTGGAAAAACACACAGCAGAACTGCAGAAAATGGCACCAGAAGTCCCAGTAAGTGAAGGACCAGCTGCTGGATGCTAGACGGAACTCTTGTGACAGAATACAGGAAAAATACCTGTTTTATATAATTGTTAGCTAGATTGTCTGTCACAGAAATGCAGTGTCTTTAAAAAAAAAAAATAATAATATGTAGTGTTTATACGGCCTTTTCTTTTCTAGATTTTTCCAAGGACAAATATAGAATAAAGTTAGCAAATAAATATCTTTATGTATATTCTAACCATGGTAACTTCCATAGAAGCAGCAAGCAAAAATATTCTTACTGTCATTTGCAGTAGGCTTTGAGTTGGCTTTGAGTTTAGGATAAATTTTAGGTTACATTTTTAGCAGGTTCTTAGCTGTGTGAGCAAACCAAGTGCAGCTGGAGGTGTGCAGAGGCAGTTTTCAGTAGATTCATCCTAACAGCAGCACTGAGACTGCTCTAAGTTATGTTTGTGTTTACCCAGAAATTTAATTATCAGAGATGGCAGCAAACATCATTACATTTTGAAAAGTCTTCCTATGACATCCTGTACTACTAGCGGAAGCATTTCTTCTTTTGTAACAAGAGTTGCAAAGCAAGAGGATTTGTTGAGCAGAGGAGTCAAACGCAAGCTGGATCTAGGAGCAAATGTTGCCACGCAATACCTCCAGCCCAAACTGAAATGCTTCACTACTGCAAAAGAGAGCTGCATACATCCAGTAAATATGAACAAAATTGATAATTTTGTTGAATTGAAAAAAATGAAGAACAAAATTAATAATTATTAAAAGTAAAGCTATGGTCTTGGACACCAGAAAGGAGGAAATTGAGAAATAAAACAAGTAGGTGGGGTCAGCACATTTGAAAGAATTTGGTCAAAACTGAAAGTGGAGGCCCTTTCCCCAGAAATTATTTAAAGTGACTGAACCTAGAAGCAGCACCAACAAACAAAGCGGCTCTTTTCGAAGAGCCCTTCACGATGTGACTGGCACCTGCATTGCTTCCAGCAGCCACAGTGTGAAGCTGGTGAAAGGCTCTGAGTGTAGCTCCCGACGCAGCAGATGTGTGCTCCTACTTGCTGATAGTGGTGTTTCCAGGGCAGGATCGCACTTCATGTCCAGCTGCCAGTCCCACACCAGCAGCTCCAGGTCTCAGTGCTACCACTCACTGAGCAACGCTAACACTGGTCGGCAGGCCAATGCTCAAGTGCTACCATCTGCATCCACTAACCTGTGGCAGGAGCCAAACAGTTGGGAAATTGATGACACAAATGAGCTAGATGCAAGTAATTCATTAATCATGTATCTGCAACCACAAGAAAATAACCTTTAAATAACCCCTTCCTCACCAGAGCAGCCCATGTTTCCAGAGCTCCAAGGACACCTGAAATGTCTGCAAGCACCTGGGAAGTACAGAAACAAAGGAAAAAAAAAAAAATCCAATAAGTTGCCTGGCAGCTAAGTCACATGTACATTCTGTACATGACAAAAAAAAAAAAAAAAAAAAAAAAAAAAAAAGGAGAAGAAATAAAAATCCAAACAAATGGTTACAGCCTTTTCGCAGATCATCTTTTTTGGGGGGGTAAGATTTCACAGAACCAGTGTCTTTGCCAATCTGATCTGACAATCTGTATTGCTTTTTTTTTTTTTTCCCCCAATTATTTTAGGGCTCTCAGACATAGTTATTAAATGAAATTATCTTGTAATTACATAGTACTCTTATAAATTGCCGTCAGTGCAGCCTGTTAGCCCTGCTTTCACAGACATCAAGGCAGCTCTGCCATGTCACGTGCCTTGTTCAAGTACTTCAGTCACAGTTGTTTGTACATCATTCCCGGTTGTTGCATGAAAACAAGATGCCATTATCATTACCTTATGAATTACAATTAGTTGGGACACCCTGAACACCTTACGCTTCACCGTGGAATGTAAGTGGAACAAGAACACTGACTGCAGATGGAACATTTGCCCATCCTCAATGATCAGCATCAGGATAGCCCATAAAAAAGCCTGAGGATAACAAAATAACTCACAGGCTTCTCTAAGGAGCCTACCCCACCTTGTATGCGGAGGCGTCAGAAGGACTAATTTGGGAAGGCAATGCCCCGATGATGGGCATGGACACAGGGCACCCCAGGGAGCAAGCAACAGGGTGGGGAGGGGGCTGCAGAGCTGCAGAGCTGGGCAGGGGTGTGAGGAGGGCCCAGTGCGGATCCTTTGAAGACAGCTTAAATGAAAAACATATGTGAGGCTGTGCCCTTGTCCCGCAGGAGGGCAGAGGTCAGAGGAGCATGGAGGGGAGAGGAAAGGAAAAGAAGAGAGGTTGAGGTTTTCTCTCTCCTCTGCCCTACCCCTTCCTTCAGCTATCAGTGCGCTTTCCTCCATTACTCAAGAGGCTGTATTAAAAGAGGGAAAAAAGAGAAAGTAGAAAGATGAAAAGCAATTTTTTGAAAAACTAAGAGGAATGAAAACTTCCATTGTTTAATTTCTTTTCCTGGGCTGCTCCTCTGGTACGCAGCTACTGCAGGGCTGCAGAATCGCCTTCGACCTCAGTGCATACTGCTCCTTCACTCTCCCCTCTCTATTGTGCAGGTGGGGTGAATGGGCAGCTGCTGGCTGCTCCACGTGCAACAGGGGAGCAGGAGCATGTCCTGATTGTCTCTTTTCTTGCAGTTGCAGATAAAGCCTGCACTCTAGTGGATTGACTCCATAGAAAAGAAAGTGTCATCTGTTTATTGATTTGCAGGATACAGAGAATCCAGAAATGCTTTCCAGAAATGCTGGGCTCTGGTCTAGCTCTGCCTCTTGAGGACCATGCAGACAGCAGATCCCAGCAGACACAGAGCACCTTCTGAAGTCTTACCCCCAACCCAGCCCTCAGCTCCTCAGGGAAGTTCAGAGATTTTGGCAGCCCTGGAGTCCCGGGCCATGTGCTGGGCACTGATCAGGTGAAGGTATCTGTCCATATTTGCACACAGAAAGACAGTCTTCCATTGATTACTTTGCTGAGGAATCTCAGGATTGTAATTCATTCTAGCAGAAATGTTACACGTAATAGACCAGTCCTCCAGCTATCCTGATTATGAATAGATCCTCTCAAGTTTGTGGAGTCTGTCTGATAAAAAACAGATGAGGATCTGGTCCACCATGCTCACAGAAACATACCCCTGATTAGGCCCAGGCAAATCACTCAAGCTAGAATATTTGTTTGACACTTGCAATTTGCTTCTTATGCAGTTTGAAGTCTCCTGGCAAATTTCCAAATGGAGGTAGCAAGGCTCCCTCCTGAAGGGCCTGGTTCCAGAACGCTTTGGAAGGGCTTCCAAGCTCATGGCAGGGGTCGTGCCCACACTGAACATAAACATTTTGAGTCTATAAAGCACTGAGCTTTTACTGGGAAGTAAACATCTCTTAACTTTGGGCTTGTTCTTAGGTCCTTTGCCAAATCTGGGCTTAAAATATTTACTAATACAATGGGGAGTTGGAGACAGTCAAAGTGAATTGTGAATGCTTGAGCAACCCTTGTTATGCTGTGTCCCCATCTCTTATTTTTGCCTAAAAGCACAATATCAGGCCTCAGTTAATGGGGGCCAAGAGCTAAATGTTCAATTAGTAAGTATCATAACAGGAACTTCCCTGCATGCACTTAATTTCTATTAAAAAAAAAAAAAAGAAAAAAAACCCGAACAGAAACAATGCTGGTTCCATTGTGTACAGGTTTCACAAGTGGGAAGATTTCCAGTTCCGTCCTCCAGCATTTCAGCCCAAATAATTTTGCCTGGCACAAGTAAGAGGCACCCTCAACAACCAATATACCCTTTATTTATTGATTTAGTTATTTCCATGCATGCAGCCACACACTCTCCTTCTGTGCATGATGGGAATAGTGGGCTGCTCCTCCAGCACCTCTAAAGCTTGTCATCCATCCCCAGCTAGATTGAACAGAGAGTGTCTCCTTTCATGCGTGTTTCATGAAAATAGGCAGCAGGTAGAAGCAAAAAAGCTCTACTATTGTCCTTGCTAAGGGAAAAGTTGTGACTCAGTTGGCTCCTGCTCTTGGACAGGGGGAGTCGTCAGCAAACAGCTGCTCCGAGTATCCCACATGCCTGGAAAAAATAAGCAGGAATCACATTTTATGTGACAAGATTTTGTGTCCTGAATTCTCGTGCGTCTAATGAGGCTTATGCTGAGATTCAGGCTTCCCTTCAGACAAGTCATGCAAAAGACCTGTATCCCATGCAGATGCTGGCATTCCACATGGCAGAACCTGCACAGCAGTTCTAATAGAACTCAGGCAAAAAGTCAAAATTTGCAAAACAGAAATGATCTGAAAGGGAGGTTGCTGGAGATTAGCTCCACTGCTTATGAGTTACTTTAGGTTACCTCAGAATGTAGATTTCACAACTGACAGAGTGGAAAGTTAAAACCTGAGACAAGCTAGAGATGACTGGAAAGAAATATACTAGCCCCTCAGTCAACATGAGTTGCAGGAGGTGATGCCACACAAAGTGTACTGCTCGTTCTCTAGCTGGGTTTCCCCTTAGGGCTTTCATGGTTTTCAAACTTCTCCTATTAGGAAGCTCTCTGCTGGTGTAGCAGAAAGCGTCAAATTCTTCCAAGCTATCCAAAATTTGCATTTGAGATGTCCCCATCTTGCTTTGTGATATACAAAAAACTGGATTGCATCAGGTCTAATAATTAGAATGACGAGAGACTTGCATTTAAATTTGACATATCTCTGCCAACAGTAGCACTATCAAAACTGCATTACCTATTGCTGTAAATAAAAGAAAAAAAAAAATTAAAAAAAAAGGTAGCAGAATTGTACAGGAAGGCAGCATTTAACAGATGAGATGTTGCCCTTGGTACTTATGTCATTCCCAAATTAAATACAGCAGCCTCTCTTTCTTAATGATCTGGCCTCTTCTATTTAACAGAATTTGAATGTTCGTTTGTTGTTGTAACCTGACCTCTCTGGTATTAATTTTCTGTCAGCTCTGTGGAGCAGTGGAGAACCTCGAAGTTGTGCTGCTGACAAGAGCTACTGTGGTCACTGTGGGGAGCCAGGAATTCAAGGAGCAAAGTCGATGTAATCTGCTTGTATCTGGCTCAGTGCAATTTCTAGTTGCTTTATGCAAAGCCAGACATTGTTAGCTATTCATCAGCTACAAAAACAGGATGCAGAGACATAGGCTGGTCAGTGTCCCAAGCAAGATGAGCTGTGTTTTAAATTAGAAGGTTTGAATCCATTATCAGTCATGCTCCAGGTTCTGACTCAGCTGATAACAGTCAGCCATCGCCATTCATTTTCCAAAATTTTGTATGGCTGCTAATCAACATCAAGAAACTGCAATGATTTAAGTAACTGCCTAAGACTTTTTTCCCCCATATTAATATTTCCTACTCCTGATCATTTGGCTCAAAATGGGTAATCAGAGACAGTTTTTCCAAAGCTGGAAATATTATTCCCTTTCCTCTTCCTTCCATTCCTTGCTGCTAACTAACTCCAGCCGATGTTAAATGAGTTGCACATGGTGTACATGGGCTCTTTAAACACACTGCCAAACTGCAGGTAGACTTCAGGTGCATAGACCAACCCCTCTTCCCACTTCACCCTTCTAACCTTGTGACACAGTTTGATAATGCCATAGAGTCTGAGATCTTCCACACATGATGGCTTCACATCAGAAAACAGCAAGTTTTCCAGGGCTATTCTCAAGGATCCATCACTGGACCTACGGCTTTTGGAACTGGCTGGTATTATTGTAGAGCAGAAGCAGCTCTGGGGTGCTGGTTGCTGACAACATGAGTCTGGAACATCCTGCACAGTGCTTGCCATCAGGTGTTGACACACTGTGATGGGCCCTTTGTGGGGCAATCTGGGAGCTCTGCTTCACTGGGTGAGGAAGGAATGGCTCAGATAATGTGGTGCCAACAGAGGAGCAAGTGGCGCAGGAGGCTCTGTCCACTCTGTATTGATCCTGTTCACACTGCCTTGTCTCTGCGGGAAAACTTCAAAGCTGCAGTAATTCTTACTTTCGTGAAAATGATGTACAATGACGTCCTCCTCCACTGCAGGGGAACAATGAAACACTGGATAGACCCTATTTACAGTGCAAATGAGTATAATTTCTGATCTGGATACTTCAGTCTTACAGCAAAACTTCAGTTTTCATTTTCTTTACTTTTTTTTTTTTTTTTTTTTTCCCCAGAAAAAAACAGAATGAATGAGTTTTTTTCAGCAGCTGTTTTCCCTCAAGGAAAATTATCAGAAATTTCCAGTCATCTTGTGGTGTTGGTGGCTGATACTATTCAGAAAATTAGTAATGTGGATTAAGAATCCTTACTGATATCCATGCTCATAACGAAGCCAAAAGATCGAATGAAATTGTTCCTATCAGGATACTATGAGAAGTGTTTTCTGACCACTGACCAAGACATTTTGTCTTGTTTATACGCAGGCTTTAAGCTCCATGAGGCAGTCTCTTCTAACCCATGCAAATAATACTGTGAGGCTCTTATGTTGGCTCAGACTCCACGTGTTTTCCTAATACATTGTAAAATGCTGCTATAGTACAGATAAGTGCTTTTCAACACTGGGAAAGTTCCTGTCCAGCTGGACAGAGATGTGCTGCTCCAGTTGAAGGCTATCTCCAAGCAATCCCATCTGATGAGGTGGGACTGACCCCCAGGGACATTTCCAGGATCCTGGTCATGTAATGTGAGGAACAGCTATTAGCTGCCCTGAACACATCTCATGGATCCGGTGTGGCAGAAGAGGAGGACTGCAAATGACATTTTGATATCCATGACCCTTTACTTGCTTTTTGTCACTTTCACAATATAAAACACAGGCCATACAAACACACCACCACCGCTCTTGTGACTGTTGTTCCAGATATTAAAATGCTTGTTCTAAGCACAGAATAATATCTCATTGGACTTGGTTTCCGGGCAAATCTTACTTCACTCTCAAAGTTTTCTTTTTTCTTCCTGGGGAGTAGAAACACCTTCCCAAAAGGCTAGTGTCAAA
Organism: Alectura lathami; assembly: GCA_013399715.1. Classification (NCBI taxonomy): domain Eukaryota; kingdom Metazoa; phylum Chordata; class Aves; order Galliformes; family Megapodiidae; genus Alectura; species Alectura lathami. The sequence continues at coordinate 29,274 of VXAV01003806.1, read as the reverse complement.
TTATATGGTTGGCTTCAGTGCCACTTTGCTCCTAAAACTAGGGTTTTGTTTGTTTGTTTGTTTTTAATTTGTATGTATTGTGGTCCTTCCTGCCTAGCAGTAACTCCTGCATACAGGCAGCCAAAAGCAGGCTGTCTCTGGCAAACTGTGACATGAAGACTTCACAGATACACATGAGAAAATAAAGAAGCCCTAAGAAGTATTTAGGAAGTTCTGAAGGTATGATGAGAGTCCTCTGTTCCTGACGCAATGGTGAAGAAAAATCCCAGCTCTTAGAGCGGGAAGAAGGCTCATGCTCGAGCCCAGGGATGAGCTCCCAGTGATGTCCATGCCAGTGGTCTTCAGGCTGGGGAATAAAAACATCCATGGGTCTCAAATTACAGGATGGGAGGAGATTATTAAGGAGATGCTAATGTCATGACAATAATATTTTTTTCTTCTGCCATGGATGATTTCCCACCCAGGAAGAAGTGCTCAGCAAAGTCCACATACACGTTACAAAGTTAGAAGGGCTGTGTGGTGGTCACAGCCAGGGCCAACCGGAGACACCCAGCAGCTCCCCAGTGCAGCCCTCAGCTTCCTCTCGCTGCTTTCTGAGCTGAACACCAGCCACACCTCGCAACGGAGGGAGGAGGAGGAGGAGGAAGAAATAATCAGAAGCTCATGTAGGCATTAACCCCAGATCTGCTGAGCCTTTTCGTAGGCAGCAGTATGGGGGGACTGCCTGACCGTAGGAGAGAGGTGAGACAAACCACTCAGCCTAAGGACTTGCCCTCTGTATGTGCACAGAAATGTGCTGAAATTTCCTGCCAGGGAGCAGAAGAATCCAGTACCAGCTCACATGGGTGGTTTGGTGCTGGGCACTTCTGAAAGCACGTTATATCATTTGTGTTTGGTGAAGAAGATGGCATTGTTGATTGCTTTACAAGAGAGTGTTTTCCATCCAGCTTCATATGATGTTTAAATTGGGTGTACATTTTTCTTTGGCTCACCACCTGTGGAGATAGCCATCCTGTAGACAAGATGACATCTGGAGACCTCAGCAAAGGACAGCAGTTGGGACAAAGCTCCTTCCCTTCCCTTGCTTTTGATTCTCACTATTTCTGTGCAGGGATGGTCTACCACCTTCTGCTGATAGAGCTTAACACAGCTTGGGTTTCCACTGGGGAATTGCAGTTTATGCCTATTGTGCAAATGATCATCTTTAATTTCTGCTCCTCTCACTTACAGAGTCAAGCAAAGGCAAGGTGACTCCTTCCTGTTAATTAGCAAACTCTGGGACATCCACTGGTGACCACCAACAAGAATGCTAAATACACCTCAGCCTCCTTCAGCAGAGGTATTTGGTGACTTTGTTCACCAGCAGGTATTTGGATCCTGCTCTGCTAGGTATTTTGATACTGGTCCATCTGTTAAAGGAATATGTCTTCCAACTCCCTTGGTTTTTAATGTAGAACACCTGGGTCTTCTTTCCTGTCATAGTTTCTCCTTTTCTTTTTTCCCCTGTAGACTAAGTTGATGAATGAAACATCTGCTTTTTTCCTGAGTTTGTCCTGTTGCTGTCCAAAAGCTTTGCAGACACCTTAGCACACGTATAGCAAATAATTCCAGATTCTCACACATGTGGGTGCACACACAAAAAATCAGCACAATTCCCTTCATCTGAACATACTGTCTCATCCTGGACTTCAGTTTCAACCAAGAGACCCGATGAACTGTAGATTACCTGAGTCAGACAACTTGTCTGACCGACTGCAAATAATTTTCCTGTTACTGAGAATGCCCTTGGGCCTCTATGTCTTCTCACAGAATAAAACTGTTTCCATCTGCATTAAAAGGTTGATTTTTGACAGATTTCTTCTTTGGACACTATTTAAAGAAGACCAGAGAATATTCCCTGCATTCCTGCATACCATGTTTGCAAGTAGTTTACTTCCAAAAGAGTCAAGTTAAAAAGTTTTGATAAAATGTTTAAGTACAGAAAAAGAAAAAAAAAACTTTTATATTTTCTTCCCCTAAACAGGAGCCTGAGGCCAACAGCAAGGACTAGAAAAAAAAGTCCTCTAAAATTTGTTAAGGCTTGGGGGCATGCTTTTAGATGTTATCTTGCTTGGTAATACAGAGGGTATGAAACTGCCTGTGGAAACAACAGAAGTCTACAGGCAGCTGAGACGTGTGCCCTTTCATTCTCCGTCAGGCTGACCCAGCTAACTTTGGGAACCGTTCTCGTGTACCAAGGAAATGCAGGGCGAAATCCTGTACTCTCCAAATGAACTAACCAGTGCATTCCCTTCAGCCAAAGGGATAATCCTTCTTGTCTCTTCTCAGCCTTACCCAGTGCATGAGGATGAAGTCCTGATGGTTAGAGGAAAAGGTTTTGTTCTCTTTGTTAGCTTTTGCCTTTCACTTTAGGAGGAAAATTTTACGAGTCCAAGCACTTCACAGAATGAAATATCATACAACCTAGAAACATAAATATCTTTCATAATTTTAAATCCTGATAAGAAGTACTGTAAGTGCAATTTTAACAAGATAACCAGTGTTTTGCTTTCCATTAATCCTTGAAGCACCTCCCCTTGGGACAGCTTTTGAACCAAAAATGCATTACTGCACATCTCATTAATACCACGTGCTTATCCTCAGTAAAAAGAGCTTCTGTCCTACAGCCTTTTGGCACAGGGATCCCATCTGGGCAGCAGGAGTAAGAGCAGCCCACGGGTTTCCTTCTGTCTGCCCTCAGCAGCAGCCTTGGCAGGCACAGAAAAGGGGACATTGCAGAACCAGGATGTGCAGGAAGCACCAGGAGAGAGCTTTGTTACTTGGGTTCACATGTAACTGAGTATTGTGTGCTTCAGAAGACAATTAGAAATAATCAGAACTGATTAAATTGTAGTACCACTTGCTGTAGAAGTTACAAAATCCGTAGATTTTAGAGGTCAAACAGAACCATAAGATCATCTGTACTGATTTGCAATGCAGAAACATCCAGTTTCATGAAGCAACACTAACAGCAAGACTAACAGCTTGTTTATGAGTAAAAAAGAAATTCCAAGAATAAAACTGTCTTGAAGACAAACAGGTATCCCATCAGCCCTGATTATTCACCCCTTCATTCCACCCTGGTAACCAAGTACTTTATTTGTGGTTTTATTAAGTTTTAGCTTGCCATGCTGGCTAGTCTCCATGTTTAATTCACCTGATAAAATCAGGGGAAATTCAAGAGGTTACACAGACACCGAAAGTAGCTGGGGCACTCAGACTACTGCTCAGAAGAGTTATATGGCCCATTTCATAATTTCCTGAGCTACTTTGGAACGGGTCCTGCAGACACACAGCTGGGCTGTATTTCAGTAATTAAAGGCACAGGGCATGATTAATGTTTACTGGCTCAGAAGCCGATTCCCAGAGGCACCAGCTGCCTGCCTCTGGAAGCAATAGCTTCACACACTGGAGTGCAGTGGGTATGAGGCTATGTATTTGCCGACTCGTCTTCCTCTTGTGGACCATCCCACAGGCCAAATGCTCAGCACGTTTCTATCAGAAAAGTCAGTGCCAAATTTGTGCCTGCATTGTTATGTCTGTTACAAAATAAAAAGATGATCTGGAACACAACAAATATAATTTCTTCCTAAACCCAAGCTGTCCAGACTTTTCCACAGAAGCTTATCACTATCTGACTAATGTTAACATAAGTGAGCATCATATATTTGCTTGTTCCAGCATCATGTCAGTTCATTTTAAAAACTGATTCTTTCTTTTTTCCAGCAACAAGCTTTCTAATTGCGAAGTATTTCCTGGTAAATTCACATAACCGGAAAGCTGTGTGTTTGTAAATCACTTTTTAGGCAAGGTCTCCCATGGACAGAGTGGTTTTACAACACACAAGCTGGACAGTGGGCTGGTTCCTGCAGACACGGAACTCAACCACTTGCCTGCTGGCTTCAGCAGAGTCCTCTAAGGCCTTGCAACAAGCTCAAGCACTCTGAGCTGGTATTAAGGCATCCTGCAGATTGCAGACTTCCAAGTCTTTATGTCAGATAAATTCTTTGCTGTTTCAGGCATTCCTGATGCAGTTTATACACACAAGAAATGAATTCTCAAGGAAGCATAGATACTTTGACTAGACAAGATAAAGTTTAGTCCATGTTTGCAAGTATTTTCCCTTTTTTTCATGTTTTTCAATGCTAAAAAAAAAGTCTTAAAAATCATACATCCAACCAAACTGATGTAACACTAAAGTTAAAGATTTGTACTTGTTACTAAGACAGGATAGGTTTCTTGCACACTGATACAATTCCACACTTTCCGTCTCAGCGCAGACTCAGACCTAGCTTGAAGTGTGCTATAACTCAAAGGCTATAGTGGTCTCAGGAGTCACATGAGCCTGGCCTTTGACTGGAACAAAGTGCTGCTGATTGTGCTTCTGCTTTGGTGACAAGCACCAGCAGAGGTAATTTTCTCCTCTAAAACATCTTGGTTGCTATAACAAAGAGCTGAAAAATCTGGATTAGGTCTGTGAGCATTCAAGAGAGGATTTCCAGAGAGTATGTCAGGTTCAGTCCCAGTAAGTTGGAAAGGCAAGTATATGTTTGCAGATCTTCTACCTAATGTGGCTTCTCTTCCCATTAACCTTCATCTATCTTAATATCCTAAAAGCAAACAAATAAACAAAAACCTCAAAAGATTTTTTTTTTTCAAAATGAGGTAGAACTTACAGTGTAAACATAACATGTAGAAACTTTAAGGCTCAAAAAAGTATCTACACATAGAAGTTGAAGAGACAACAAAACAGTCTTGTACGCTGCTTGTTGTGAGTAATTTTATCAGGATTTCACCATGGATGGTGAAAGCTTTGCCTGTGCATGTAAATAGCAAATAAAATTATAAAATAATAAAAAATCGCAACAGTTTTCTGAGAGTCTAATAAAACACTCTCAAACATGGAGGCTGGATAAGAAAACTGCATTACTGGAAACTCACAACTGCAGATTTGAAAATAAATGTGCTTGTCAGTACAAATTTATTTGCTGTTTTATATACTAAAAATCTTCTTAATAATAATTAGGATGTTAGACAATGTTGTGTATTTGTCCAGCTATCTAACTACAATCCATCTGTTGGTAGCTCTGTGGCTTCTTAGTGGTTGCTTACTTTTCTCAGTAATAATTTTCACCCTTCAGGGGAAGCTACTGTACTTGCCTTGCACACATACACGAGATTACAAAATAAACATATAAACAACCTCCCAAATCCTGCTGTATGGCCCAGAGTTCGCTTGTAAGGATCAAGCTGTAGAAGTCCGCTCCCTTGCTCAGAAGAAGGGCCTCTCTGAGAGCGGCCAAGGCCTAATGTGGCTTAGGCAGGGGAAGTGTGTGCATGCCAAGGACCCTGAAGTCACTGCTTACTTCAAAGCTGTAACCTGAGCTTCCCCAGTGACTCTGCAATAAATCGAATAAACCAGGCTAAGGGAGCACGGGAGGCAGGGCAGGCAAGCGAAAGAAAGGGAAAGAAAGAAAATGCTGTAACAATGAAACATCCAGGAGACAAAGCTGTCCTGGTACGGGTCAACAACGGTTAAATTACAGCTGTTGTCTTCAATGGTGCTTGCTTTCTTCATCCAAAGAATTGCAGTGATAACAGCCTCCACTCCCTCTAATACAGGTAGCATCATGATGCTTAGGAGCGACATTGGTCACGCTGTGTAAATTTCCTCACACCCTATTTCTTCCCAGTCTAATTCCTTGCTGTTATTCTTTTCCTTCCCAACATGAACTGCCCTGCATATGGCACATTCCTGAGAGTTTTATTTTTTATAATAAAAACAGAGGAAGATGTTACACAGAGACCAGCAGGTAACACCTTACCATGACATTCATTTCAGCCTAGGTCTCCAGAAGCCTCACAGAAGAAAGGCATAGTGGAGGACAACAGAGCAGAAGCTAGCCAAGGTGCATAAGTTTTGAATTCCACTGAAGACCAAACCTTGGAGCTCACTCACCTAGAAGCAGAACACTGGACCTGGATTTACAGGTGACTTGCAAAATATGATAGTATACAAACTTACACCATGCATTACCTTTTAATAAACATAGAAAGAAAAATATCTCACCCATGAGTGAGGAAAAACTAAGCTCACATATACTGCATAATCAGATCGATTGCTCAGTGGCATCTGGCTGAACTACTTTGTACTTGCAGATAATCAGATGCTTCAGGGAGGTTCCTTATTTTGTTATACTGAATAGAGGTGACTGGATAATCTGAGCTAGGACTTTATATAGCACATAACAGAACATTTCAATTGTTCAAAGTATTTTTCCTTCCTGTGAGGCTGATAACTGTTTTATCATCATTTTATTCATCAGGGATGACACTGATGTAGGATGCATGGGAGAATATTGGATCTGTTAAAGTTAAATGACGTTTTTACTCAAGCAGAAGTCTATCAGTTCCTTGAAGCAATGCAGGAAGCTAGAGAGGGAACAGTGAGGGGGAACAGGGTGTCCCTGCATCTTTACAATTGTACTTACACATATACTGTAAAATCCAACTCATGACATCATGCAGCATTTTTGTTCTTCTGCACACATGCAGAATTAACTTGATTTCCACTTATAAGAATGTCCAAGACTGAAACTTGTGAGCAAACAAGGTACCATTACTCACTGTCAGCTGTTTATCATTCCCACATGGACAAAGTTTATCAATCAGACAGGAAACAGACTCAGCTCTGCTCCCTGTCCATTAGGTAGACTGCAGCATGCATAAAGAAACATTATGGTAGCTCCTAATGCTTCTGAGATGATGTGCAGAATGAGATTTTTTCAGAGAAGTTACACGGTGGGCAACTATTAACAATGAATGGATATTAAATAATTCATTTCCTATACATTTGCTATGAACAAATCAGGATGAATTTGCTCAAAAATTATTAAATGTCAGCTGCACAGGACATAAAGACAAACTGGGCTTTACCAGAATTTTGATACCATTTTCCTTTCCATAGATTCTTTAGGAGCATTGGCAAAGTACCTTTTCCTGAAACAAAAGTACTTTAATGGAGCAAAAATATTCTGGGCTCAGCTCAATTGAAATGAGTTTCTGTGATCTCCTCAGGGTTCGCGGTAAATGCCTCCTTGTTTGGGAGACAAGCTACGCTCTCCACAGCGGTCAGGACAAGCAGGCTTATTCAGTGTGCATTCATCTTTCCCCTAGTGAACCTCACCCTCCATCTCCACACTGCTATGACATCCCAAATATAAGGCTGTAAGTGAGAAAGTCGACTCATGTAAACTCACCCTGCTTTCTGACAAATGAACCTTGCAGATCACGCAGGGCAATAGATAGTTCAAGGGGAGTGAGTTTTGCAGTGAAACCAGCCCTATGGTCATGACTATTCTTTCCAACTGGAATATATAAAAAGAAGAGTTTAATAACTTTAATGTATGTAAAAATTAATTAGGATGTTCGGGGGAGTCTCGAGATCATTTATAGTTCACTTCTGAGTGTTAGGAAAAAAAAAGAATAATGAGTGGGTAGGCAGTAAATTATCAAATCATTGTTCAGCAAATCAGGACAAGGGAATTAAGAAGAGAAGGAGTAAAATTCATAAGGATTTGTTTTACTGAGTATTTTCCAACTAAGCTGAAGGTTACTACTTTCCCCGTAAGTTGGGAGTAAAAACTGTAGCTGGTCCTCTTCTTTAAATGAGATTGGTGATGTGTGTTATTCATAACCTTTTTCTCCAATACTGTTGTAAACGTTGGCAGAAGTGCATAATATAGTGATGACTGCAAAAGATGAGAAGCACCGGAATTCTGGCCAATGCTTCATCCTTACCTGCACCTGTGCAAGGAGGTTATTGCAGCTCCAGACATTAGTACACTAGGCATCAAGACACACAGGATGCAGGGCACTCCTGGGCAACTTTCCATGTCAAAGAAGGAAATGATAACATGAGTCTTTCCTCCACGTGTGCTGTCACAATCCCAGCTGCTGGCCAAAAACCCCTGCCCGAGAGAAATGGGGATGGCTGGCTGCAGCCCGTCAGCTGCTGGCCTACAGCAATTGAGAAGTCACTTGTTGTTTCACCAGATGTGTTGCCTTTTAAAGATCAGAGGGAATTTTGAGGGGTGGGGGCCAGCCTTTTTCACTTCCTGTTAGCAAATAACAGTGGAAATTCCCTCCCCAGGCATCAAGAGCAAAATTTGGAGGCTGTCTGCATGCTTGCAATGAATGGCTATCAGCCCTCCCCAGCTTCCTCGACTTAATTGCCCCAGGTGGCTGAGTTCAGAGAGAAGGGAACCCTGGAGAACAAATTTTCACTCCAGTCCTTCCTCCAGAGTGCATTCACTGCCAGCAGGCAATGCCATGTGTACCAGCACTTGCCTGTGCATCCCCATGAACCTAACACTGATCCTGCTGAAGTGCTGTCACAGCATGGCTGGAGATGAGCCCAGGATCACAGAGTGTTTAAGAGGTGACTGCCCCTGCAAATGCCCTTTGCCAGTTCAGTAGAGCTCACACATCCGTCTGCTCCTCCACCCTACAGTGCCAGCAGAAGGAAATTCAAGTCACATCCTGACCCTCTTTAGAACAAAATCTGGCATGGTAGTGAAAAACCATTTTTATGCTCTTTAGAATAAGACACCGGATTTTGTATTGAATTGGCTGAAATATGCATTCTTTTTTGCTGACTGTATGCTAAATGGAGTAACTCCCAGCACAGGAAGGGAGATGACAGTTAAGGGTAGTAACTTATCAAACTTCTGCCCCAGTATTCCTCTGATCTTGTTTTTCACACACTTGCCAAATCTCTTTTTTTTTTTTTTTCTTTGCCTAAGGTGGGTGGTATATTGCTTTCTTCTTAAATGTGCAAATATTTAAAAATACCAACACGATTTAGAAGCTCATGGAGATCTTTCTCTGAGAGCATGTGGAATACTAGCTGTTAAACGGTTACAATCAATTTTAAAATTGGTCTGGGATGTTAAAGCCACTAGTACACGTTTGGAGAGGATCCTCTGAAATCATATATGCAAGTAAAAGAATCCACAGCTTCTGAAAGAATTAGTGAGAAAGAAATAACAAGCAACATGTATAATAATAACGTAGGAAATAATGTTGAAATCAGCAGTAAGGAAAGAATATTTGGTCCAATTCCACCATACACCAGGGCATGATTTTTAAATCTCAGCTCAATGTTTTTTGGAGGATGAAATTGAGCAGGGAAGCCTGACACCAGTTGTTCTTAGATGCCTGATGTTTTGATGGTGTCTTTTGCGTGGTACAGCTAACTCTGTGAATCACAGCACTAAACAAACAAGAAAAAAAAAAAAAAAAAAATCCTGCAGAGAATATGCTCACTTAATTCTGAAGTTCTAAGCATTTTTGATAGTATTGTTTCACTGACTCAAGTTTTATACTCCTATGCTGCTTACAGCAGAATTTTCTTTGGCAGGTTTACTTCCTTCTTGCTGGTAAAAGTTAAGCCAAAGTCTACTTGATAATTTAAAATATAAAACAAAACAAACAAACATCATCACAACAACAGAAAAAAAAATAAATACCAACAACAAAACACTGTCCTGCTGCATATACTCTTTATAAGTATTCTCAGATGCATCTTTTCCCAAAATAAAAAATGTAAATTGTTGAGATTACTTATAATTTAGAGGAGAAGATAAATGATTGAAAGAAATAATTTAACTTGAATCTTCATTTTTATTTTAAAGCCAGGAATACATTTTAATGCCAATAGAAACTCAAGAAACTAAGCCCCACTTTTGAAAACAACATCTGTGTGCCTCCACTCAGTTTGTTGTCAAACTGGTTTAAGTACTTGTAAAGATGGAGCCACGCAGGCGTAAATTTCACTGCTTAGTGTGCTGGGAGTTTCTAATTTCTGAAGAACTAAGGCTCTAAAAGGTGAGGTGGCCCAAAGCCCTTTAATGATTTTCAACTCTGGGGCCTGACCTATGTGTGAGGATGGCGAGAAGAGCTCCCATCACTCTCCAAAGGCCGCTGAACCACCCCAGAGAAAACACAGCTGCTTATGAAGCAGTTGCTGCTCCACCACAGGGTGCAGACCAGAAGGTAAATCAGCATAGGTTTCCGCTTCATGTGGAGCTTTGTGCTCCATGGGTAGTGCAGCTGCTGGCAGAAGCAGCTGAGCTGCCTCAGCAGTGGGCTGGGTATGTGAATGGACAGCTGGGGCAGAACTGCTGCAAACACCTCAGCGTAAATCAGTGCTGTTTGCAGATTCCAGGATNTTCATATCTGCTCAGGAGGCCATGGAGTTCCAGATGAAAAAAAAAAAAAAAAAAAAAAAAAAGGCAATTTTTTTTGGTTTGTATTAAAATAAAATACAAGATTTAAGTGTCGTATTTCTACCTGGCTGTAACCTACAGACCATGTTTTGTCTTATGCAGGTTTAGATTTCCAATGTGGTAACAGGCAAAAGCTACCCCTCCTCCTTAGTTCACTTTGTTAATTTATTGTGAAAATGAACCAATGAGTCATGACTACTCCAATGAAAACTGCATTGGTCAAAATGTTCTTTGGAGATGCAGCTCTCCTCACAAATCTTTCAACAGGAAGTTTTTAATCACTCTTGCTTATACTGGCCAATGGCTTTACTTTTAATCTTTGAACCTTTTGTCCTTAGTCAATGAGAGGTCACTTAATGTTTGGAAAGGGTGGGAAGGGTTTATGGCTGAAAGAAATGATGTTGTCTTGTAAAGCTCTGTAAAATTTTAATTCCTTAACAGATTGAAGAGTTTGGATTGATGAGTTCGGAACAAGTTTTGTGTTTTCTGTTTCAGCAGCTGGGGTATTCCATTCTCAGCTTACTTTCAAAAGAATAGATCTGGAGAGGTTTTTGTTTACAAGACATGATTACTTCGAAGTCAAGATGCATGCATACAAATGGTACATGCCAGTAGACCTAGTCATCACCAGTATCTTTGGGCTGGCGTTTGACAATAGTCCAAGAAGTCTCATGGGCAATGCCTGCCCTCAGCAAGGTCCCAGGAGCCTGCAGCACTGTCCTGGAGTGAACAGTGGCCCTTCCCTCACCTGGCCTGCTCTAGACACTCTGCAGGTCTCTTAAACACTTCTTGACTTTCCTGACCTACGACTGAAAAAATAGATGATGCCTGAGTTGGCACTGAGTCCTTTTAAAATAATGAATCTGACAAAGAGTGGTCTTCCACATTGGCTGTCCTCCTTGACATAGTAGATGCAGAATTATTCTTGTATGAAGTTTCAGGAGGAAAAAAAAAAAAAAAAAAAGGAAAATTTCCTTGATGTTGTATTTTCCCTGGAATTCTTTGCTTTGCAAAATGAAAAATGAAAAAGCTGTTTGAAGATAGCATTCTGACCTGAGATTTGACTGCTCAGTGACACAAGAAAAAACAGAATCCGTGTAAGAAAAAGGATTTAAGCAAATAATTACTTCTAGTGCTGCTGAACAGAGAGAGCACCTGGCATCTGAAGATCAATCACAAAACAAGGTGCAAGTCACCTGTGTTAGCTTTGGTTGAAGACCAGTAGCCTCCATATCTAGCAAAGCCTTGGTATCTAAAAGAGAGAATGAAGTACCAGAAATCAGCAGTCTTGGTAATAAGAAATAAACCTGGCACAGGAAAGAGTATTATATAAAGTAAGGTCTCTCATACTACGAAAGGGCATTTATTCCATCAACAGAATTTCAGAACACTTAAACTTTCTTATCATTCATCAACCTGTCTCATACGCCCGTATGAGAAAAGGACAGACTCCAACTGTTAGTCAGTTTTCAGTATGCCAGAAGGCATACAGGTACCAGCACTGCAAGAAAATAAACAGTCCCTGGATGCACCAGCTGGTGACAGTGGGCAAGGGCTTTACCATACTGACCTGCCTCTGTTTTCTGGTCAGTTAAAACGAGTCAAAATGGATGATTTTTCTCTTCTTTATTTTTACAGTCTCTTTTCACAGTGTTAACTTGCTCCACTTTCTCTTTTTTATTGTAGTGCTTACCTTTCCCCATATTTTTAACTCTTTTTCCACCGTGACAAGATTTCCATAATTAAAATGTTACCTTTCTCTCCCTCTATTTTAAACTCCCCCGATACAAACAAACTAAATGTCAAACACAATCAACCCTACCAAATCTCCAAATCCAAATAAAAACCCTAATATATAGTGTCATCCTTTTTTTCACTTCACTTTTACCACATTTTTTTTTCCTTAAGTCTCTTTCTCAATTCATGCTTTCAACCCCTTCTTTGAAGCATAGTCTTCAGGAAGAATGCAACAGATCAAAGCCAATTCCTTTGACTTTATGAACATGTGATCAACAGAACAAAAGAAATGAGGGTAAGTTTTTTCCTAGAAGAAATTTAGAGGATTTGAATTTAGGAAATTTAGGATGTAAAAGCTTTTTTTTTTTTTTTTAATAGATAATGCAGACCCTTTATAGAATCAGAGAAACACAACAAATTCAAATTTGGCATTTCAATCTACCATTTCTACTCCAAATTTGGATTTAAAATGTGACTTTGGAAAATGTTCCAAAATGTTCCAGAAGTGTTAAAATGTTGTGAATACCTAAAACATGTAAAATGTTAATCACATCTTTCTCTCCTGTTTTTATTTCTCACTGAAGATGTTAAAAAGTCTTCCTCTAAGACGACATCTAACAGTTTCTAACATCTTTACACCACCTTTTCTCTACAAATAAATTCCGAAGTTCTCTAATGTCCTGCTGCAGCTATTGCAGTTTTTAAACTCTAGCTTTACTTTGGACAGACACTTTCCTACACCCTGTTGCACCAGTGCCATCTTTGCTGGGAGGCTCAGGGGTTTCAGGCAGGCAGGTTGGGTTCTCCGCTATCCTTAGGGCAATTGTGCCACTCTTGCTCAGATCTCCTATCCCTCTGCCCTGATAAAATGGTCAGAGGGGTTCTGGTACACTCGTGTGGCAAATGGGACTTGCAGAGATGGTGCTCAGGCTGTTGTCTCAGGCGAAACTCTCATCTTTGCTACTGAATCCAATTTGCACAGTATGTTTTGGGGCTAGAAGTGGTGCCTTAATGCACATGCAAAAAGTCCAGCCCATTATACCAATTAGCTCTAGTCTTTCCTTAATCTTCACTTTCCACTGCTCCCTGAGATGTCCAAAATACAAAAATAAAAATGTGTGTGTACATATACACACACATATATACATGCACACATACACAGCACAGGTGTATAAGTGCAAATCTGCATACCTAGTATCACAAATAAGAACAAACCCTGGAGTGTTTTTAAAAATAAATTTATTTAAAGGTAATGAGACATTAGGAAAAATCTACAGAACTGTGTTATGCTGTCACACAGGTGTTTGGGTTATGACTTCATGAGTGAGGCTGAGCTGAATTTCTATGACAGGAAAGTAAAATCTATGTTTGAGACGGGTTTGGTTTTGAAAAGTCATGGGTAGAATGTTCCTGTGGAAGGGTGCTCAACAAATATTTTGTTGGGGTATACATCTCTGTATGCAGGTGTTAACTTCCAACTTACGCACTCTCTAAACTGGTCTGTAAATTCTGACCATGCCCTGCCTTGGACCCAAGTCCAGGAAATACAGTTTTCATGCTTTGGCACAAAGGTTTCTCTGACATTATTCTGTATTCTGCAGATTGCTTACATGGTAATGAACTTCACTACCAAAACACTCTGTTTTCAAATGAGGTAAATAAGGTAAAGAGAAGAATCCTGTGCACTGAAGAGATGGAATGCTCTGGATTGTATGTGTTTCCTTGCATTACAATACAGGTATTCAGCAAAGTTAGCACTGGTCTCCTCTCTGGCCAGGGGGAAAAACGATCCTTCCAGAGGGGCAGGCAGAGCCTGAGCTGAATATGGTCAACCAGAAGCAGTCACTGAAGAGAGATACATCCTCATCCAGAAGTGGGGACCCAGGGGTATATCTGCTAGGCCTGAATTTGCCTTTAAAAGCACTCCTGGGATGAGAAACTTCCTTTTGCTGTCCTCAAAATATAATCTTTCCAAGCTGGAGCTCTACAAAAAACATTTTCACAGAGGTGTAACAAAGGTACTTATGACACTGTGTATTTAACAGTGTTTCCTATGCTTGGATGAGCATAGGCATAGTTCCTAAACAGACAAACTGCAAAGCATCCTCATTACAAAGGTCGCTTTCAGTAGGGGCTCAGAAACATGCTCCTGCTATTGTGGCTTAACCATCTACATATATCAGGAAAAAAGCTTTAAACAAACTTGTTTTGTTTCACCTATGACAGACCAAATCTTAAACTTGCCCCATCCTGCCGCAGACATGTAAGTGAGCACCTGTGTCTTGCCTGGTTCCCCCTGTGGCCAGCAGAGTGAGCCATGCATCTCCAAAGGGTTGCTTAGTCGGACACTGAAGCCACCTAAGGCATGAGTTGCCTCTGTTTCAGAAGCTACCAGTCCGAGAAGAGTTACAGAAAGAGCTTAGGTTTTAACAGCTTGCAAAATCCTACTGCAAGTTGTGTTTTGATTCATCAGTGTAAGTTCTAGAGGGTTATTTAGGCAGTAAACTCTTGCACAGCATTAAGACATTGCAAGTAGAGAGTGTTAAGCCGTTTTAACAACAGGCATCAAGAATGCAGGAGCTCTGAACCTGTACCTGGGTGATGTCAGCAGAGTGATTCAAGAAATAAAACAGGTGCCTGTGATACTGGTGGGAAAAACTCAGTCTCAAGGTGAGGGTCTCAAACAATTAGACTTGGAACCTGTACTAGACACACTCTTGCTCCAGTACAACTCAAGGAGAAAAAAAAAAATGAAAACAACAAATTTGATCTTTGATAATTTTTGCTTCCAGGTATCTCAGGGCAATGACTCAAACTTATTTTCCAGAACTGGGGATGTCCTGGAGAAAAGTGGATGAGGTCAGAAGCTCTCACAAACTTAGTCTAGAAGGAGACTTATCAAAGTCCCCGTAAGTAAGCTGGTGCACTAAGCACCAGGATAAATAGCTGTACAGATAAGACATAGTTTTAGAAGAAAACACTTTGGACACAGTTATTATAAGGGGAGACGGGGCAGACGGAGCCCATAGGAAGGGCATAAACACCAGTGGAATACCACATACCTTCTTGCTTCTTGTGAGAAGGTAAATAGCCATACACCCTGGTAGAGCTGACAGGGGGCCCTTCCTCTTTGCTTAGTTTGAAATGAGTTGGGGATATGGCCTTCCACAAAACTCCTGGGGATGTAATGAAGAAGGATAAAGACATCCCTGCCATGAGTGTGTTCCTTTTGATCAGCTACTGCAACTTAGGAAACAATGCTGTCCCATAGACCAGAAACACCATAAACTGGATTAAACTCTTGCAAGAGTGGGCACTGCCCCAACCCTATCTCATATCTACGCACTTCTCTTCTGGTCTCCATTTTCTGCTGATTTTGGAGTGTTCCTTTCCCAAGGCAAGGAGGGACAACCACATCTCNAAGGAGGGAAAACCACATCTCCTCTCTCCAGTCTACAGGGAGTAATACAGTGTCTCTGCTCAGCATCAGGTTGGACATCGCCGATGACCATGTGGCTGAGGAAAGGTGGATGTTCACTGTTTTTATCCAGGAGTTTAAATGAAAGGTAGGAAATACCTGTCAAGTGCCAGCCCCCTTAGTTTTGGGACAAGAACCCAGGGGAAGATACTGTGTGCATTAGGGAGAGGTGGAGGGTTTGTTCCATTCTCAGTAGCAGGAGGTCATTCATCATTCCCTTAGTGGAGAAGGGGCTGGAAGATCTGGAGGACTGAGAAGCTCGCCAGAGAGCATGTATCCATGGGAGTGTGAGTAATGAAGGAGCACAGAGAATTTATTCTCAAATCCTCCTGGCCTACTGGATTACACTGAAAGGCACAGAGAAGAATCTATGGTCAACCTAGTGGGTGAAGGCAACAAGGACTAGTGTCTGCACTGTCAGGTGTCCTGTAGGATGTTTAATGGCCACAAAGTGGGAACTCAAGGAATACTGTATGAGTCAAAGAAGAGACACAGCTGTCACTGCAGGAGCATTAGGCACGTGCAGGACTTTCTTAGGACATGCCCCTAAGCTGGAGAGTTTCTGCCCTGTCACTAGTGCCTACCTCCAGAGAGACAGAACATCAGTAATGGAATGAAATGTATGTCATCCACGGGTTCACTACTGCCAGAGGTGAGGTGCTGAGGCCTATTTCAAGAGCTGTGGGAAAGAGTAGTTGAGAAACCATCCAAAGTCGCAAAACATCAGTGGATTGAAGCCTGAGAAGGAAAGCTCACTGCTGATGGTCCACAAGTTCCGCACTGCGGGAAAAGCAAACAGATGTGAACACTGTGAGTGTTACCTCTGACGGAAGGAGGACAGCACACCTGAGAGGACAGCATATTCATGGAAATTTTTGGTTTCACTGAAGAGTTTTCAGTTACAGCTGATAACGCTTTTAGAGTTCATGAGGCTGGCTTTAATGAGGTGATAAGTGACAAAAGGGTGAAAATGAGAAGTAAATGTTAGTTTTCTGTTGTCAGCCATGATGTTTCGAAGCTGGAGCCAGGAAAGTTTCCAGAAGTGCTCTGCTTCATAACTAACTGAGGAACTTTAAAACAATGTGCAGTCCTCAGGATTGTTTATATGTTACACCCATAATTTTCCAGTACTAAGACTTCAATATTTTCTATTTTATTTCAGCTTAATGTAATCAATGCAATGTGCAACTGTTACTACAAGAAAATGCCCTAATGTAAAAAATTAATGGATAATGGCACAACAATTGGAGATGTTACTATTAATGTAATGTGTTATTATTATAAATAAGATGCATGACTAAGCCTTCAATTATATCGCAGTGAAAGAAGAAATTTAGAAAAGTTCACTGTGATTTAAGTTTTACCCTTTACAGCACCTTTTTTTTTTTTTTTTTTCTGAAAGCTAGTGGTAAATGCCAAATTAGATATCGAGTGGTAACTAGAGAAGGAGAAAATTGATAGTGATAATATATGAAAGGGGATTCAGGTGGTAAAACAAAGGAACCATTCTCAAAGAAAGTCTTTTAGACCAAGAATCCACTGAAGAGTATCTTAATCCATCATCTGATAACAAACAGTTAAACAGACTGGTAAAACAAACAACCGTCATCTTTCTCCACTGGCTTAAGATAACCATAATTTAGATAAAAATCTGTGCTCCTATAGACAGAAAATGAGAAGCTGTCATTTTTTCCTAAAGATATATTATTCTTTAATAGTGCTACTCTTTAACGTGATGGAAATCACACCTATAACGGCCTCAGAAATGAAGTTCGTTCTTGTTACCTGCAGTCAAGTCAGCTGCAGTTTTTACAGGTGCTTTACCAATATTTTTGATTTAAAAAGCAAATGTAACATAAAAAATGGTGATGATAACATTTTCAGAAGATGTTATGCCACATTGACATTAGAATGATACTGAAGCAAGTTCACAGAATTTCTGTAAATTCATTAGCAAAAAGTTGCTTTTTTTTTTAGTCATATGCTTATGTCTTCTTTTTATTTACATTCACTACTAGCAATATTCAGATACAAAAGATAATCTGTGTTCACTCACTGCGTAATATGAGGCTTTTCTATAAGACAAAAATGGGATACATGGCTGGTCACCTCCTTCTACTTTTGTGTTTAGCTATGATGGCTGTTTGAGATATGGAGAATTTCCTGCTTTTGCCTAGCAGAGGATATTCAATATTGGCAGCAAGTATGGTAAGCATAGGAATTCTCTCTCTCATTTTCCTTTTAGCCATTCTGAAAACATAGTGCTAAAGAGGGAACCAAAGGCTAGAGAAACAGTGTGATTTAAAAAAGTATTGGGAAATGAATACTAATATTAAATATCATTTGCATAAAACATATGCTAATCAGAGCACAAAATGCTTCCAATTAATAATTTAAATGCAGTGATGACTTTCCATTTGGATATACAAATTCAACATCATGGCAAGGTGCTGGGTGACTTCAGCAAGTTCTGCAGAGCAGAAAAATATTTGGTGCTACGCTGTCATCTCTTCACTTGTGTCACAGTTCTGATCATGGACTGTGACTGAGTAGGAACATAAGATCTCATGCACTAAAGGCAGAAGCATCTACGTTGTGAGCTTGAAACAGATGAACAAAACCATCAGCTGAACGGAATGCACATGGCAGACAGCTGTGGAAGCTGTATCTAGTGAGTGGAGGATCCTTGCTGGAAGTAGAGCTCTACATGAAAAGTGGGCCCACGAGATCCTAATGAGGTTCAACAAGGCCAAGTGCAAGGTGTTGCACCTGGGTCGGGGCAATCCCAGGTGTGTGTACAGCCTGGGAGAAGAACTCCTTGAGAGCAGCCCTGCGGAGGACTTGTGAGTCCTGGTTGATGAGAGGCTGCACACGAGCCAGCAGTGTGTGCCT
This sequence comes from Alectura lathami, assembly GCA_013399715.1. Lineage (NCBI taxonomy): Eukaryota > Metazoa > Chordata > Aves > Galliformes > Megapodiidae > Alectura > Alectura lathami. The sequence goes on along the minus strand of VXAV01003806.1, from coordinate 10,839 downwards.
GCAGCCCAGAAGGCCAACTGCATCCCGGGCTGCCTCAACACAGTGGTGGCGGCAGGGAGAGGGAGGGGATTGTCCCCCTCTGCTCTGCCCTTGTGAGGCCCCACCTGCAGTGCTGTATGCAGGCCTGGGGCCCCAGCACAAGACAGAGGTGGAGCTGCTGGAGCTGGTGCCAGAGAAGGCCATGAGGATGCTCAGAGGCTGGAGCAGCTCTCCTGTGGAGAAAGGCTGAGGGAGCTGGGCTTTTTCCAGCTGTAGAAGAGAAGGCTCCATGGAGACCTCATTGCAGCCTTCCAGTACTTGAAGGAAGCTTATAAACAGGGAAGCTGTGGATGCCCCGTTCCTGAAGGTGTTCAAAGCCAGGTTGGATGGGGCCCTGGGCAGCCTGATCTAGTGACTGGCAACCCTGTCCACAGCAGGGGGTTGAAACTAGATGATCTTTAAGGTCCTCTTCAACCATGGCCATTCTATGATTCTATGATCCTATGATACATGTGTTTCAAAATCGACTGCATGAAGGGGTGTGGAAGCATAACATTGAATTCCATAGTGCAAACCTACTAAAAATCTTCCTGATCTTCAGGTGCATTTTTCTCGCTGATCATCAAGCATTTCACTGCAGTGTTCCTAATTAAATCAGCAACAGTCAGAGCGAAGCCTTGGGAGCTCTCCCTCCTCATCTGGATGTCCACTACCAACACAGAGCTCCCTCTTCCAAAATGTTATTTAGTCAGGGGGTTAGACATTTGGCAAAAACATGCTTCCTCTTTGGCATGGGGCAAACCAGCATGTTTCCAGGCTGAGGCAGATATTAACTGCAAGTGTGATCAAGTGAACTTCCACACTTCTGGAAAGGGCAGATTCAGAGCCTGTCAAGGAGCTCCTTCCCAATGACAAGCTCTGTAAGTACCATGACATTTATGGAACCGCACATACTGAGCAAAGCCCTAGAACAAGCAGCCACCTGCTGCTTGCCTAACAAAGAGCAGCAAGTTTTGCCCGAAGCTGGTGTATGAGAGCAAGGAGATGGCCTGAATCAAGCCCCCTGCCAACAGAGGAGGGAAGGGAAGGCTGAGATAGGACCCTGCAGGTCTCCTCACCACTGGCCTGGACGCTGGCTTGTTGATCACATCAGTTGAGTGCTGCAGAATCAGGTGGTTTTCTTCTCAAACACCAAGATGGTCATACCACAGGAAAAGTACCTCTTGCCTCTCCTTGTGCTGCCCTTCCCCACCATGGCCCCCTGTGGTCCCTCCCTCCTGCTTCCCCCCACCCCCTGCCTTTTCTTGTTGCCAAGCACAAGATTTATAAACCCTTTGAAACATGTTGTTTCCAGATGCTGGCTCCAGGAGCTGTGTTCAGGGCTTCCTGCCCCGCTCTGGGCTAGGGCCGAGCACAGGGGGCACATGGTCCTACAGCCTGCCCACCATCCCCCACCCTAGAGCACTATAGATGCTGCTCTGCTTCTGGAAGAAACCCTCCTGCACCCCCCTGCTTGACAGGCTGAATTACCAGCTCAGTAGGGCTGCTCTTTCTCCACTGATTAGTGTCTGGGACCTGAATTTCCCCACACCCTGGTCTTCCTAATTAGCTGGCAATAGCACAACTTGCTGTGTTTGCACACGCCACCTGCACCAGCATGTAGCATTAGAAAAACCTCACAGGTACGAATGAAACACTACATTACAATATTAACAAAGTGTGTCGTGAGCACCAAAGGATGACAAGGTAACATCAATTATTTCTGCAGACAAGGACAACTTAAAAGACTTAAAACTCAAATACCTGTTACTGGGCTTTGAAAGCATGACAACCTCTCCACTAAGCCAGGCCAAAACAGATTAATAAAACAAAACCAAAGAAGTGTTTCCTCTTTTAAGTTCAAAAGCAGAAGACATTAAAAAAAAAAAAAAAAAAAAGAAAGCTTGAAGGCTTTATTAATCATCAGCTGCAGCTGTGCCACACAAAAGGTAAAGCTTTAAAACTTGTTACTTGTGTGCAGAAAATTAAAACCATAAAATTTCTGTTCAACATTTTACTGCCGCTACTTTTTTGATGAAAGAGGTTGTTGAGAATAAAAACTAAGCTATAGCAGGGTTGGAAGGCTACTTCTGTGACCACCTTTCAGCTTGGTAGGATTTCAGGATAGCTTCCAGACATCCAAAGACCAGATGCACCATGTTCAGTCAGTGTGTAGAGCTGAGTATCCTCATGCACACTGATGACAAAGGAGGCGAATCTTCCCAGCAGGTCAGTCTGGCAGCACAATTGGATTGAAGCACTAATAACCCTGTACTTGCAGAGCTTTCTTTTCAGAGCAATGGAAGCCAGTAGGGAAGAGAGTTCTGAGGCCCCGTACTCTGCATAGTGGAGCTGATACGTGCCTTTTGGGGTTACTCTGCCAGTCCCTAAAGGGCATGTTGCAACTTGGTGGGGAACTGGGGATCACCCTGCCCCTGCTCTGCTGCTCACCACTTACGCATGAGAAGGCTGGCTGTGCTCACATTGAAGGCAGGTCACGCGTGGGTGTCCTGCTTCTAGCTGTCATCTGGGCATTTAATTAGTGCAATAATTTCTACAGAGACTCAAAAACAGCAAGCTAAACATGGTCCTTGTCCTAAGCAGAACATCAAACCAAAGAGCTTCCATCTGAATAGAGGTAAATGGTTTTGCCCATACGAAAGAGTATCTGCTCACACAAATTACTTCAGAGAAATGGCAGGTTCCTTCACTCTCCAAGCCTTTTGTCATGGCCAAGAGCTTTTGTGGAAGGTGAGCAAGCTCCAACAGTGCAGTTGTGGCTGGATGAAGATCTCTCAAGGGATGCAACAAGCCTGACAGACAGATGTGAATGTTGAGCCTGGACCAACAACTCACTCAGATCTCAGTGGGGTGCTTGTGGGCAGTGGTATACAGTTTGGGGTTACACTTTCACAACTGTTAGCTGCTGCAACCTCCCTCAGAGAACACTGTGTCTGACCACTGGAAATATCTGATGCAGGCCTTCTAATAATGGATAATAAGAAAAAAAAATGTAGAAATATTAATCAGGTTCTTGCACAGATACAGAACTAAAAAGCATGCAGATTTCAGTTATCAAAATGCATTTCAAAAGCAGGTGACTTGCCATTGCCATTTCCCACTTCTAAGGTTACTGATCCAAAATGACGTCTGTTCTCTACCAATTATATAAAGTATATCAATTATTCAAATATGTATATGTGAAGATTTCAGAACACATATGCTCCAGATGTCATGGTCATCAAGATCTTTTGTTAAACTAATCCATGTTTAGCCAATGTAGACTTCCAGGTATGAGCCAAGGATTTGAGGATGGAGTGAGAAAGATCTGCGTAAGGTTTGGAAAATTCCAGGTAATGCACAATAACAGCAATCTGATGGCTGAGCAGCTCAACACCACCAAAAATGTGGCAAAGCCATATTATGAAATGAAGATTTAAATAATCTAGATTACATGGAAAAAGGAGAGTTCAGCAAAGGATGAAATCCAGAACTTAAGTGTTGCTAAATAATACACTGAGTTTGCTCTAAGACTAGCTAGACACTTTTATGACATGTTTTTCTTCATTTAACAATGCATCTGACCAATGCAATGATCTGGGAAGAGAGCAACCACAGCGGCAGCAGCAGTTTCTGTCCAGAACGTGGGCCCAGGGCCAAAGTGTTCAGGCATGTTGATCCAAGTTAGATGCACACACTTATTTCTATTAAGTAGAAAGGACCTGATGTAACAAGATGATTAGCTATGTATACGAGCGTGTGCGTGTGCGTGCTTGCAGGCACATGCAGGGGAGAAGAAGTTTTGGGAACATGGTTTCGTTAGAATGAGTGGGGTTCCCCTGCAGATCTTGCTAATTTACGTTGATAACTTTTACATGTGTGGGGATATCACCAGGGCATTGGATTCCAAACCACAAGGCAGTATCAGGACCAGTCCAAAAGTAAACTACAGAGAGATAGGTAAACCTACACAACCCATGGTAAAAATGACCTTATTAGTCGTACAGGCAAAGGTCTGTTCCATGGCCTTGGTATGTCACTGACTAATGTCATCTTTTTTAATCAAGAGGCTAACAGTGAATGCTTTACCAAATTGGAGCCAAAAACTGACCTTACACAGAGGACTCTGTTCAAAAATGGATCTCTTTTCATTGGTTTCAAGAAAAACAATAGCTATTAGCTGCTGTAGTAAATCACTTGTTGCTAATTTATGAAGGTTTTCAAATCCTTATGATTATCTGTGTGAGTGATGGGTCGCATTGTGCAAGCTGCAAAGCATCCTGACCCAGCTCCAGCAAAGCTATTAAGCATGTGCTTCATATTAAGCATGTGAGGAAACACAGTAAGATCAACATGTCTGAGTTAGGCATGTGTTTAAGTGCTTTACTGGACTAGGGTCAGAGTGCGCAGCAACTTGCAGGATGGAGTTCTACAGGAATTTAAGTGCTTGTGTCCGAAAACAACAGTTCATGATGGAGACCTAGCTGAAACTGCAGTATGTTCCTGGACATCTTAAGATAATTTTCTGTGTTCCATTTGGTGAAGAAGTTCTGCTCAATTAGCAGAACTATCTGCAGATGGAATTTGATGAATGGCACTGTCCTATTCACATACCCCATCTACCTTTGAAGCAGAGTATCTAGGAAAGGAATTCAAGCCAACACATGGCAGAATCTTCTTTTTCATTTTAGAAAGGCTTGGTATTGTCTGTGTATCATATGTGGACTTCATTTGGCATAATTGCCATCTTGCCAGACAGGAATCTAAATCTAGCTTTAGGAAGATGAGGAAAAATGCACAATAAGAAAAGTGCTAAAAGAATTATACTCTCACAGTCTGCTTGCAGTGCAAATGAAGAGGATTGTGCCTGTTCACTACCTCCCCTCATTCTTCCAGCAGCCACACTGACAGATTTGTTCAGTCCATTTTTTTTCCTCTTTTAACAGGGTTTTTGTGCCTTGTGGCAACTCATACCCATTAAGGTTGGTGTGCAGCACAAGAACTGAATCAAGCTGCCTTCTCCATTAAAACCCTAAACCTCTCTGAAGCCAACAGTGTTGTACATGTGCTAAGTAGAGAACTGAGCCCACGACATACATGCCAAAGAATGAGTGACTGAAGGAGGCAAGATAAAACTGCAGCTGGGAAAGAAAAGCAAACATACTGTAGCTGGAAAAACAGTGATGAGTGCAAGGTCTTCGCCAGCTGCCCCCTTCTTCCTGAGTCAGGAAAGAAAATAGTGTTGAAGTCCTAAGGTCACAGACAGAGGAGAAGAGAGGGCAAGAGACAGACCTGAAGCTGAAGCACTGCCACACTTCAAGGGGTGTTGTAGCAAAAAAATAACTGACAGACAACTGGGAGGGGAAATGAAGCGCCTTAGAGGGAAATTAATGAATCAAAGCAGGAAAATCTCTCCCTGTTGGTATAGTATTTCACAAGCTTTGGTCCACGCAACAAGGAGTACAAACTTTTATTTGTTCTTTGTTCTAGACACCTGCAGCAACATTCCCCTTCGTTAGCACAATACCTTGCTGTGAACCTCGAGTTCAGTTCATCTGCACATTGAAATATCTTTTTTCATCATGAAGACTTCTACATCTGGAAGTTTGGGTGCAATCTCATGATCTGAGAATGCAGGGAATAAAATTATATGGCATTATCTGAGAGAATCCCTTACAATTCCTCCCTGTCTATGCAGATGAGAAAATCTGCCTGCAACAAATGATTTGGTCAGTTTCCAAAAGATACAGTCTAGGGTCAGGAAAAAAAGACACTGGCTATTAAGAACGGGCACTAATACAGACTGAAATATCAGGCCTGAACCACTGGCAAGCTTTTGTTGACACTTGAAGCCAAACACACGAGCAGAAATGAAATAGAATTCACATGATACCTTTGCAGGGGGTGGAAATGTAGCAGTGGTGAGAGGAAGGTAGGAAGACACAATGGCCACTGACATCCTATAGGTGAAGGAACTAATTACCCAGCTGGGAAAATACATTGGTATCAAGCAACAAAATATCCTGAATAGGGAGATTTTAAGGATCTGCAATACAGTCCTATATCTGCTTGCTGCCCTGCTGACCACTGTCTTCCTGGATGATGAACTAGAGAGATAAGCTGCATGTCCACCTAAGTTGAGCACAAAGTAACCCCTGCTTTCATGCCTACAAATAATGCCACACTCTCTTTCACTCCCTTTGTTTTCTTCTAAATACTGCGAGGTGTGATACCAACCGAATTCTACAGACAGGAAACAGAGGAAGATGATAAGATAACCTCTTTGTTGAAGAGTCACTAGAAGAGCTCACTCTCTCATTTCCTCATCATAAGTATACATAACATTATGTATACACAGATACACACTAAAAATCAATACTGTGTTGATTCTCTAGAGCATAGTCTATCCAGGAATATCAAAAAGTTTTAAAATGCCACAGGCAAAGCTGTTCTTACCCTTATGTTTCAGTACACAGGAGATAAGATGGAAACATCCTTAACATATACCTAATTTATCCACCAACCTCAAAGAAAGACCAGTGGTTTCCTGTCATTCCTGCCTGCCTCAGTGGTACTTAAATATTTCCAATGGTTAGAAAGTGCATGACAGGCAGTCCCTAGATACTCTCTCCATACCTATCATGAGAATGGCCTTTCTGATTCTGTCTGAGTCTTCCTTTCTCCCACTTATTCTCAACACATCTAGTAGAAAGGACCAGAAACAATTCCCCTCCTTTTTGCAGCAGTTTCATACTCTAGGAGATAGCTCTATTTACCCTCTATCATCCATCTTGCAGACTAAATAGCTGTTAGTGTAGCTCTCTCTCACAAGTTATGTTTTACTGTTTGTTCTCATTGGCTTCCTCCAAACTGTTTCCAAATGTCCAACATCCTCTGCTAGATTCTTCCAACAATGCGATATCAGAAGATGAAAATATACTGTTTTGACTTTGGAATAAGGCAGTGTTATTTTTTACCTAAGGACACTAGATTTTCTCCTCTGAACTTGACTCCTGATGTATTCCATTCTCAAACAATGTTGCTTCTCCATTGGGCTTCTACAGTTGACGATGTCTTCTTTGTTTAATTTTCCTGGAGAGGAGTTCTGTGTCTGTACAGTGCATTTCAAATCTTGGCCTAAGCATCTTCAAAATCATTTATAAAAAGGGACATGATACTTTTTTACTTTTCCAGCTTTCCCAGAAATGAATATCTAGGCCAGAATCTTCAAAACTTTGTCTCTCAGATCAATTTAAATCATTCTTATCCATAAATAATGTTATTTTTAGGCTCTGAAAATATCCCTTAAATTTTGTTTTCTTAACTGAGATCTCTATCCTCAAATAAAGACAGAAAAATATATGCAGGCAGGCAGTCCTAAGATGTTCCATTACCTATTCAGTTTGTAACAGAATAACTATGTAAGCTGAAAGTTTCTGTTTTCCTTTGAGAACGGGAATTGCATTTTCCTATTTCTATTTTCCTCATAGATTCAACAGAACAGATAGGTTACTGCACAAAAATATTAGCTACAGACAATGCTGTTGCTTTGAGGGGGACAAAAACTCTGTCCCTCTCCCCACAACCTCTTTTGCTCACTCTCCTTCACTCTACTTCTTCAGGAAGTACACTGGCACAACTCTACCTTCTGTGTTGAAAAAACAGCTGCTCTTGTCTCCCTCAGAGCTTCCTGGGATTGGCATGGCACTGCCACTTTCATTTAGACCTTGCTGCTTTCTTATCCTTGTTAAGCTTATATTGCCAGCACTGCAACCAGGTTCTGCTTGACTTGCAGGCTGAGGTGTTACTATTTAGAATGCAGGATATCAAGGAAATAATCCTGAATACTTTAGAAAGTAATCTCAATGCTTTCTGAATCTCTGTGGTAAACTTGTCTCATTGTTCAAAGTTTCATCCACAGGTAAGACATTTCAAATATTTGTGGGGTGTTAAGTCAACAAAGCTCACTTTCTCTTTCATTCTCTTGAATCTAGTAGATGAGACTTTAAGAAACATATTAAAAATTGTAAGGTCGGTGATGGACTGCTGGACACTTCATCTGCTATTCCAAAAACCAGGGGTCACATTTCAAAATTAAATCAAGCTGCACTTCATCAAGACATGGCTGTGCTGTGTGAAGTTAACATCTGCAGAGAAGACTGGAATGAGATCGATGCATCTGGTGAGACTTGACCAAACTCAGATATTGTGAACTTTTCTTATAGTCTGCAACTGAATTACACTCCTCTAAAAGGGTCAATAACATAACTAAAGGACAGAGCTGCTTTAAAAACAACCCAGTCCTTCCTCATTTTCTCACAGACTAATATTGTTTGGCATCATAAGCAAAGAAAACCCGGTGGTCCTAAGCCATACCATAAAAACATAGGAGAGAAAGAAACTATCAACCACCATTTGGGCATAAGATGTATGTTTTCTTGCATTGTATACTTTCACCATATCTCTTCCTTACAGCATGCACTGAAATTCAGACAAAGTGGGTTAATGGATGTGTAATCATCTGGAAAAATGCCCTACCACTTACACCTTCTCAGCTTCCCCACAACCACCTCAAAATAAATCCAGACTGAGAAGAAGCAGAACAGGTCTAGGTCTGCCACTGAAACAAAGTGAGGACAGACCCTCACATCTGATCAGCCCACACATGGAGCTGCTTTTCTGCTCTACTACTTTTCCATTTAGAGTCAGTGTGACTTCACCAAGAAAGAATCCTGGAAAATTCTGAGTTTTATATTTTTTCTTTTTTTTCTTTTTTTCCTTCTTCTTCTTCTTCTTTTCTGATTTTGTATTTTTTTCAGGTGAGTGCAGGGACAGTGAGAGGAAAGTTCTGGAGAACTAACAACCACATGTGAGCCAATGGTTAGCTTTGCACAAACCATGTGTCATTCCTTCCCTCTGCTATCCACATACAGTAATTCCCCAGCCACAGTGTTTTATTCTCCCACATCATCATGGGGCGAATGACTGCAACAGATTTCAACAGTCTAGTAGCCAATGGAGCTGCAGAGAGTATTGAAGAAAATGTAAGCTGAGAAGACAAACTAGCTAAGTAATGAAAAAAAAAAGCAAGCTGTGAGATATATTACTGGAATCTGGACAAGAAAAATGTCTGTACTGGCACCACTACAACCAAACAACAATAACAGGTTATGACCCGTGCTGTATTTGGGGAATTAGGCATACAGCCTTTGCATTCAGCCTTCTCACAGGGGTATGAGGTAAGGCCACGCCGTACTGGTTCACAACCTTCTGTAACTCATCGTGTTATGAAATACAAATTGGCAGACAGAGAGGGAGAAAAGGGAAGAGGAACGGATAATTTGGCTAGGCTGTTCCCATCCATCCCTCTCATGCTCTGACAAAACTCTTCAGCCACACACTCAGACTTTCCTCATGTATTTTATTTCTGTAGAGAGTGTACAGTATTGTTTACATGTCATGTTTCACTGAAGTTGGTGAGGGAGGGACTGGAACATCTGGAATTTTGGGCAGCAGTTTTGCAACACTTGGTGTTTGAAGATGGGGAAATACTTTTTTTTCTGTTACTTCTGCATCATCAAGATAGATTGCAGTCCTCTTTCTTCTCTGTGGGCTGAAAAAATGTGCTTAAATGAACAACACACATATTATGCACATATATATAGACAGAAAATTGCAGAGTTTTAGGACCCTTTCTGAAAGCTTTACCATCTCCCTTTTTTATGCAAAAGATGTATACTAGTAAATTAATATTGCTGGCACTTTTTATTCCATACCAGGAGAATTGGTTACTGGACCAGTTTTCATTAATCCTAAACCTAGACTACTACCTTACTGAGCAGACAATTGATCAGACAGCCCTGTTTCTAAAGTGTACTACACTTTTCTTACATAGCCAAAAACATAGCTTTGCACAGAGTCAGCACATGATGCAGACAAGGTTTGTATTCAGCTAAATCCCAGAAAACTAATGATGTTTAAACAGAATGCAGACGTTATCCAAGTCTTCTACAAAGGATTTTTGAACTCACCTGCAGATGTGAATTTAACCTGGGAACAAATTCAAACTGCTGGGGTATTATACCCTTAAAACCATAATATGGACAAGATGACACACAGGGAAGTATATGATAGCAATTTCATTATGAAATGAAGATTTGTCAATGTCTTTCTAATAAATCATGGTCTGATCTCTGGGTTCCTCTCTCTTTGCATACACACACACAAAAACATTTTTTGAGAGTGTTACACATTTAGCACAGATGACTTATTTCTCTCTCTCTCTGTTTTGTCTTATTCCTGAAAATCAGAGCTGTTGGAAGCACCTGTAATGCCACATATTTTTCAGAGTATACAGCTGGGGAGTGTCAGGAGGTGCAATCTTTCATGAAACAGGCATCTTGAGCAACACAAGACACCCCTTACAGCTCAGAAAATGATGTCCTTAATGTGGAAGACCTGGAGACAGTTATTCCCTTTTCATGTGCTTTGTTCCCTTCCCCTGGCACTACAAAGCACAGGGAAGCAGAAATCTAACCCCTTATTCAATGTCTGCAGGTGAGCTCTGCAATAGCAGTCCCATGGTGAGCACGCTGTCTGTTGAATTAGTTCTGCTGACATTAACCCTGTGATGGAGAGATCATACCCTTGGCACAGTCCAAACTTCTGACACAGGGCAGATTGCAGGACGTCCCTTTCCCTTGTGCTGACCTGTATTCTCCTTTGTTTCACTGAAAGTGTGAGGGCTTGTCATAAGAAAAGCAGTCCTTTTCTAGAGAATGGCCCAGGATGCCATTGGCCTTCCTGGCTGCAAGAGCGCAC
>VXAV01003805.1:3181-43669 GCA_013399715.1 Alectura lathami | reverse complement strand
TCCCCAAGGGGCGGTTTTTTTTTTTTTTTTTTTTTTTTTTTTTTTTTTTTTTTTTTTTTTTTTTTTTTGGGTTTGAATGCTCCAGCAGATAACAGCAGCTGCTCAGGAGCAAGAGTGTAGCCATATGTTGCTGCTAACAAGCATTTACCAAAGCTGGTTTTCTTTCCATGATTCCCATGTGCCTGATTAGCGCACAGCACCTCCGAGCGATTTTCAGATTTTCACCCCCTCCCTGAAAATCTTTTTTTTTTTTNNNNATTTTTTTTTTTTTTTTTTTTTTGACATTCTAAGTAAACCAGAATATAAGATTGAGTCGAAAGCCACAAGATTTATATATTAAAAAAAAAAAAACATCGCTCCCCATGGTGAAGGCATTGAAAGGATGCTGAGCACCTTGCAGGGCTGCAGGGCCAGATTTTGGGTAGCAGAGCCCTCTTAGAGCTGCCCCTCTCTTTAAGGAGGTGATGCCTGGCCTGCCCCAGGCGGGCTGGCGAACATCTGGCTGCCCAAACTTTGAGGGTACCAACACACTGGTGGGAGAGGAGCTTATCTCACTGCAGCTATGGGAAAGTAGGGCAGTTAGTCCAAGCTGTATTTCCACACCACGCAGTAGATGGAGGACAGACAGGTGATGCTGGCCTGCTTCATCCCTCGGCGGGGGGTAGGGGGGTGAATCACCCTCCTGCCTCCCTCCATGCAGCCGATGGGTGGAAATCACTTTGCAGATGAGGACACCCGAAGCCGAAGGTGTCTCAGTGTGCACGGGGTGCCTTAACGTGGAAACAGCTGAATGGGGTGGGGTGGGTCTCACCGCTCAGACCCGGAGCTCATCCTCCAGGCTTTTGCACCTCTTTTAAAATGTAGCATTAAAATAAGAAGGAGATGTTGCAGCTTTTTAGCTGCAACACGAATGATGGGCCTCACAAGCGCGTCTGCTGTTGGTACCTGCCACAGCTGGACCATGGCACCCTGTGAGATGCAGAGAGCCCCACATCCTTCCAGGGTGCTCGGCTGCTGGGACGGGAAGGGGGATTGCAACCCTGGAACGTGCCCATCCGTGAGGATACCTGTGGCCTGGAGTCACCGCACGCCACTGAAATAGGGTTTGCTCTCGTCCTCCCTCCCACCCCGAAACGCGCTCTCGGCTCCGTATAACCCCAGCCAGGGCGATGCGGGAGAATCAGCCTTAACTCCATGGCCATCAGCATCACCACGCCTTGTCCAGCCTGAGCCCGATCCAGCTGGATGCTTCAGAGTGCGTGGTCGTGCTGGACTTCCAGAAAACGCCCTTGGAAAGCGCCGAATTTGTACATGTGGAGCTGAGGCTGGGAGGCAGCTCAGCTTTCTCAGCTTGGCCGCAGGCGTGAGAACTGAGTCCTGCTAATAATTTTAAAGCATCAATTCATACAGTTTAATAAATACGTAAAAGGATCTAGTCTTTATTTTTTGTTCACTTTCTAGCTTCAATGAAAGTTAAGGGTGATTGTCCCGAGAGTAACTAAGGCAAACTTGTTTGTGTGTGTGTTTCTCTCTCCTTTTTTTGTTATTTTTTTCTTTTTTTTTTTTTTTCCCATTGTTTTGTACGTAAAGCAATCACATAAAAATATTTATAAATAGAAAAATTGCAAATGTTTTCCCCATAGACAAGTAGAAAAAAAAAAAAAAAAAAGAACACAAACCGAGACAAAAAAAAAAAACACCTTGCTTCAAGTTCTTGTAGATTATACAGTACTCAGCATCTTTGGATACTTTACAATGACTCCAAATCATAGACAAAAAACACCTGTAGTCACCAGTCCTCTGCAAAACATCGCTCGTGTAAGAAGTTGATACGTAGTTAAAAAAAAGTTTGACGCAGCTTTAGAAAGTTTTCTTTCTTCTTTTTGTGTATTTTTCTTCACCACCCTTGTCCACTTCAGAGCAGCACCATCCATGGGCAAACCAAGGACCTAACGAAGACGAACCTGCTGCTGTCTCCTCGTTCTCTGTCATTTGTTGAAAGGTAACGGTACAGAAGGAAAGAAATAGCCATAATTTTTAACATTTACATTTTAGAGCACTGGGCATCCTTCAGCTCGGAGCAGCCCATCTTCTGAACCAAAAAAATGGTGAAGAAAGATGATTTCTACTTGCAAGTAGACCAGCTTATCTGTAAGAAATCTTTAGGGGATCCCCTTCCCATAAAGATCCCTTGACACCAGCAGCAGGAAAATTTGTGCATCGAATTTCTTCCAATCAGCATTGCAGATGCAGGGACACCCAAGTGTTTGTTTTTTTTTTTTTTTTTAATTTTGTCATCAAAATATATACTGGAATTAGGGGAAAGGGGGAATTAAGTACAAGAATCCAGACATGGTCAGTGGCAGCGTATTCTCAGTGAGCTCTCCTGACTCTTTGGTTTGAAATGACTTTTTCATTTCAAAATTCCCTCAAGGTTTGTTTTCCCCAAAGCAAGGGTTTATAAAAAGCCCTGGATCAAATCATTTCTGATCCTTCCAAAAAACTTTCTTCACCTTTTTAAGCAGCTAAAGTTAAAATGCTCAAAACAGGTTTTGGTTCTCCGCCTGAAATTTAGAAATGGCCAGAGAACCAAAATAAGCAAAAATTCCCCTTTTCCACTCAGATTCTGCCTGAGTGATATCGGAACCCTTTTCGGGTTCTTTATGATCCCCATTCAAACTGCCCAGCCCCACGAAGACCATCCCTCCCCACGCTGCGGTGGTGCGGAGCTGCCCCGCTCGCCCCATTCCTCCACCACGACCCCCTCAGAATAAATTCCGTTGCCAGACATTGGAATTAACTAATAATAAAAAAAAAAAAAAAAAAAAAAAAAAGAAAAAAAAAAACACCAACCCCAAAAAAGTCCTTTTGACCAAAACGGCCAAGGAATGTAACAGATGTGACAGATCAAAACCAAGTCTGGACGGCTTGTGGGCGTTCAGTGCACCCTGTCAGAGAGGTCCCTGGGGGTGGCCGTGCCCCGCACTAAGGCAAGTGACATTTTCGGGAGCACTGAGGAGAGCAGCAGCCTTGGCTTCCTCGGGCCGGCGCTGGGTAGCCCCGAAGCCGAGCCCATGACCGAGTCTCAAGTGCTGGTGGCCGCGGGTGGCACTGGGATGCGGAAGCACGGCGGGGAGGGAGGCAGCGTCCCCGCAGCGGGCCTAGTTGCTGGCCTCTGAGATGGGGGCCACGTGGCCGAGCCCCGCCAGGCCGCTGAAGCCTGTGCTCCACGGGTCAGGGAGCGGGAAGAAGGGCTGGGCCGCGAGGTTGTCGTTGTGGCCTAGGGCGAAGGCGAAAATGCCCGCATTCCTCTCCATGTCCAGCTGGGCCCGCCTGAGCAGCTTCATCTGGGTGTCCTCAAACTGGCTCTCCAGCTCCTGCAGGCTGAACGCCGTCTTGGTCCCGCTCAGAAAGTGCTTGGGGCTGGGGCCGGGAAGGCAGACGGCCGCGCCGCCCAGGTGGCCGCCCACCTCCTCCAGCGCCGGCGGCACCATGAAGGCCTTCTCCACCGGCGGGCCACTAGGCCCGAAGAGCAGGCCGGCGGCCCGCCATGACGCTGGCTTGCGGCCCCGGCGCGGCCGCGCTATCCGGCAGCTCTGCCGCTTGATGTGGCGGTGGAGGTGGTCGGAGCGGGTGAAGCTCTTGTAGCAGAACTCGCACTGGTAGGGCCGGACGCCCGTGTGGATGCGCATGTGGTTCTTCAGGTCGTAGTTGTGGACGAATTTGGCGTTGCAGTGGATGCACAGGTAGGGCCGCTCCCCCGTGTGCTTCCGCATGTGGATTTTGAGCTTGTCCTGCCTGCAAAAGAAGGGGCATGGGGTCGGGTGGGCTGGGGTGGCAACGTGAGTCCGTCCCCAGCCCCAGACAGCTCAGACTGAGGAAAATCCAACAAACCCAAACAAACTGGAAAAATTGGACTGGAAAATAGAATAATTCAACTGTAGAATAGTAGAATCGTTGGAGCTGGAGGGGACCTTCAAAGGCCACCCAGCCCCACTCCCTGCAGGGCACAGGGACACCCACAGCTGGGTCAGGGTGCTCAGAGCCCCGTCCAGCCTGACCCTGAAGGTCTCCAGGGACGGGGCAGCCACCACTTCTCTGGGCAACCTGTGCCAGTGCTTCACCACCCTTATTGTAAAAAACTTTTTCCTTACATGCAGGCTAAATCTGCCCTCTCTGAGTCTGAAACCACTGCCCTATCACAGCAGGCCCTGCTGAAGAGTCTGTCCCCTTCTTTCTTGTAGCCCCCTTTAGATACTGAAAGGCCGCTACCAGGTCTCCCCGGAGCCTTCTCTTCTCCAGGCTTAACAATAAATAAACAACCTTAGAATAAAGCCTCCACACACATGGGAAAAAAAAAAAAAAATCCAGAATAAATCCTAAACATATATGGACACATCTGAAGTAGCAGAACTATATTTCTGTTGCAAATGAGGGAATGGGCAATGTGGGGCGATGCTGCTGTGCTGGTTCTCCTTCCCTTCCCTGTGCTGGCCACTGGGTGTCTCAGCAGCCCGGGTTTGCAGCTGGAGGATGTGCAGGGTGAGGCCAGAGGCACCACTCTGCTCTGCAGCAATGGCACCTGCTTGGAGAAGGTTTAAAAACACGAAACAGCACAGCACCCATCCCCATGCCATTTATTTACAAAGTTTGCCTGTTTTTTTAGGTAGGAAGAAACGTCTAACAGCTACAAGAATATTTTCCCAAGCTGGCAACCCAGTCACTATTCATCTTATTCCTCTTATTCCTTTTTATTTATTTATTTTTCCCAATAGTTCCTCTGCAGTCTACAAAAATCACAGCTGGGGCACACAGTTATTAAAAGCGAAGCTGGCTATGCGTGAGCTGAGCCAAGCATGCTGCCCAGATTGCATGAGTGGGGTTCAGTGTAGAATGTATGTGGACAGCAAAGTGGAATTCCTATTGTTTGCAGAAATGCATTCAGTCTGATCCCTCTAAGATGCTAGCAAGAATATGGAGAATAGATGGAGTCAAACAATTAGTATATAAAGTATATAAGCATGGTAAAAAGGAAATAACAAGCAAAAATATATTTATACTGGCAGGTTGAGCCCTCAAAACTTGCAGGCTGCTGCCTACACACAAATTTCTGCCACCCTACCTTGAAACAGTTCTTGGTGAGGTGGTCACGTCCTGGTGCTTACACGAGCCCTGATGTTGCCCCATGCACAGAGCAGAGCTAACTCAGCTTTTTTTGTTCCTGTACCTGCCTCTTCTGCCCAGCTGTACTCGGAGAACACATGGCTAATGGCTTTGGGGCTGTGCTTTTGGGGACACGCAGCTCTTCGGGCCGGAGCTGAGCGCTCCCTGCTTTGCGCAGTGGTGCTGCTGAGCCCACCTGGGACGAATGGAGGAGGGCAGAGAGGCACAAGCACAGCCCATGGTCTCACACATCACACCCAGGACAACCCCAGGCACGGCTCCTGTGGGTCCTGCAGGCACAAAACTGCTGCCGGGGGGCGTCTGAAAGCCTCTGGACAGAGATACAGGACTCCACAAAGGATGCAGAGAGGTGTCCCCAGCAGATGAGACACTTTGTCACCAGGGGACCCTTTGCTGCAGGTGACAGTGCAGCTGCAGGCGGGTGGTTGAGATGCTCACTGCCTGTTAGGAGCTTGCCCCATTGGTTTTCCGAGGTTTACAGCTTGCACAGCACTTTAGGGAGGCAGAGACAAGCACCTCCTGGGCCCCGTGCCAAGCCCAGGGCCAGATCCAAGAGCCAAATCTGAAATTTTCAAAGACTTCATTATTCTGAGATTTTAGCAAGGCCACATTTCCCCTTGGTCTGCAAAAGTGCTGAAATCAGTTCTCAGAAACAGACAAAGCAGCATGGAAAATTTCAGCCCAAATGGATAACGTTCAGTGGAGCTGCAGGCAGATGAACACAGGGTCTTGTAATGTGAAGTGTTGGGAAATGTTAATAAAAAGCAGAGCTACCAGCCCCACCTATAATATAATTTAAACCTATATATGTAATGTTTAACCTAGCAGGATCGCTTTTCCTAATAAACATGCAGTGTGCCAGGACTGTATAATGTAAATACAGGCAAAGCTTTTTCAGGCTATTACCAACCTCTGTCAGCAGACGGGGAGAAACTCAATCCTGCAGCACACACCTCTGCCGCAGCCCGGGGTCAACAGGGAGCTTCCACTGCCTGCACTTCTCCCCAAATATTAACTCCCAGGTAAGCTGGGCACATCAGGTGAAGCTGACAGGTAAGGGGCGACCCACGGCAGATGCTCTTTTGGGCTTGCTGCTGGGTTGTGGGTGCTGGGCAAATCGGGGGTGCGATGGGAGGAAGCTGAACTAAGCATGGGTGTCCACGCAGGAGCACAGCTCGGCTCGCAGAGGGAGAAACACACGCTCTGTGTGAATGCCCTTAATGCAATTGCATTAGGAGAGCGATTAGGGCTCTGTGAGCTGTCACAACACGAATAATATGAACAAATAACGTTAACCTTTCTGGCTGGAATAGTTTCTCCTTGAGCACTCTGGGGCTGCCTGGCTGGAAAAGCTGAAATATTTGCAGTTTTCTCTAGTGCTTTAGCAGTGCAGCACAGCAGACTAGAACCTGAGTAGCCTTTGTTTAAGCAAAAAATTAATGAGCTATTAAATGAAGTCCTGCTTCCTGCGGGCAGATGTCCCTGAGAGTCAGGAGTGGCAGATGCAGATCCTAGCTACAATGTGTGGGGAACCATGAAGTGATGGGGATTGCATCTGATGGGGAGTTTTGGGGACTCCCTCTCAGAAGACTGCAGTCTCCCTCAGTGAATTTGCTCCTGCACAGTTCCTCGAGTGCAGAAAGGATGCACCAGAGGGATTAATCCAGAAATCCTGGCAGAAATCTCTTGCTACATCTCAACCACTTTGCTTAAACAGACTTCACCCTAAAGGAGAGGTCTCACACACGAGTAATGCTGAAAATGGCCAAATAAAGTAAGGCAAAAACAAACAGCTGTGTGCTACTCAGAGTGCTTTCAAGTGCTTTTAGGAATAAACCCATGTTTTGGAACTTCCACACTGCTCAGCGCATTAAAGAAGGAAAAAACCCTCTGGGCCTGCTCTGCATGTGAACGGCTTCGTTCTCCGAAGTGATGATGGGGCATGAGGGATGGCACTGCTGGGTTACTCCTGATTTTCTTGGGGATTTATTTTCTCAAAGTCCTTATACCCTTATGCTTTAGAAGCTGCCAAGGAGCATGTAGCGTGACGTACAGCAGCTCTGATGTTTAAAGCTGCAGCAGTAACCTCCAAGATGCTGATCCAACCTTTGTACCACAGCCAGGACCTGAGGTCAGGATACCTGAACACTCACCTGAACCTTCCTACGTATTTTTGTAGTGCCAACATCACTCCGTGCCTCAGTTTCCCCGAACAAAACCAACAACACAGCCCTTGGAGCTGTAGACCAAAGCGCTCTAGAAGGGCTCAGCTCCATCATTCCCATTAGAGGGAAGCTGCTGGTGATGGGTCAAGCTGCGATGCTTCCTTTTCGGCAATTAGCTCCCGCAGCATCATGTCCTCATGTGTCTGGAGGTGACAACCAAGCGCTGCTGTGCGGACAGCGCCAGCAGGAGCCACAGCTAGCCACCTGCAGATGGGAATTAGCAGCGGGCAGAACCTTCTCCCTGCAAATACCTGGGTGAGCCAGCGAACGTCGCGAGCGATGCTCTGCGCATCATAATACGGGGGCTGCCGCGCTAATGGAGCAGAGCCTGGAAATTTATTTTCAGGTCAAATCCTCATCATCTGCATAAATTCCACTCAAATGTTATCACAGGGATGGGAGAAAAAAGACAGGCTGAATATGGGAGCACCCCAGGTGTCCAGCCATTGTCAGGAGCTCGGCTTTGCCTACTGTGCATATTATTTTCCTCTGGTTTGCTCGCCCCAGCCTAATAGGGCTCTCTCACTCGCAGCCAGGAGCTGAAATATCGTGCTCTTGTCAGAAAGCTTTATTATTATGGTAAAGACTGTACTCATTAGATATCAATTATACCCTGCACGAGCAGGTCCAGGAATCTGTTTGTCTCTGCTCACCGGCTAAATGTGCCCAGCTTCTCAGAGGACGGCTGCAAGCTGCAGCATTGTATTTGTGGAGCCCTTTCTGAGCCTGATCCAATATTTTTTTACCTCTGAGGGCTCTGCTGGGATGCAGAGGTGCAGGGTGGGGGCTGGCCAAAAGCTAGCTTTGGGGCTGGTTTCTCTCCATGCAGGGTACACAAGTCATGCAAATTGTTGGTGATGCAGAGGTGCCAGGGGGTGCTGATGTTAGGGATGATGAATTCCACCCTTGCAAACCAAAATATAATCATTAGGACTGCTCCAGCCTCAGGAAGCACAGCCACTGTCATGCTTAAACATGTGCAACTTGGCTGCGGTCTACCCTGATGCCAAAATGATGCACAAACCCAAACTAATTACATCCCTCAGCTAAATGGCCCTCCCAACTCAACGCATCTCCCAGTGCATTAGGGAAGAATCTTCCTTGGCTCTTTGACCAAAAGCAGCCATCTGTTTCCCAGCTCCCTCTGCTCCTGCTGTGGTAAACGATGACAAGTCTGAAAATATCCCATTACTTCTTGAAGCTTTGTCCAGTGAGAAACTATGATCTATGACCCACCAAAATCTGTGCGCTCGTTTTCTTTCTTTCTCTCACCTTCCTCCCTCTTTCTCAAAGAGATGGGGACCAGATCCTGCTTTCTCTCCTGTATTTTTGGGGACAAAAGAGACAAATACCGCTGAAGCCAGCCCCCTCCACCCCCCGGCACACCGGATGCACACCTGGTAAAGCGGACTTCACAGATATTGCACATATACGGCTTCTCCCCCGTGTGGGTCCTCATGTGCCGAGGCAGCTTTCCAGCCCCCATGATGACTTTGTTGCAGATGGGACACTGCTGGGATGCCTTGGGCTTTATCTTCCTCTCTTCCTCCAGGGGCCACGGAGGAAAAACTCCTCCGAATTGGGTAGCGTTGAGGAAATTGAGATAAGCGCCATAGTCGGTCTCTGCCTTAATATGCCCTAGGGGAGCTGCTGGGGTGTTGGTAAACATGTCCTTGAAGAAGTCATTAGGGAAAGGAGGCGGAGGCAGGTCTTCCTTCTCCTCCTCTTCCTTGATCTTCCTCTTTTTGATCACCAGATCCAAGGGGCCGTTGTCCACTTGTGGCTCTTCAAGCTGGGGAAAGGAGCTAAAATCGCCGTTCCACAGATGGGGGAAGAAGCTGGGGGTGAAAGGAGAGAGAGATGGCCTCCTTTCTGGGATGTTTGCCTTGGGGTACAAGTTTTCCCTTAGCAAGGACTCGATGGAGAAGTCTCTTATCACACCCAAGTGTCCAGAGGAGTTATTGGCCGGGTAGTGATTGGGAAAGTCTTTAGGTGCTTCTGTAAATGCTTCTTCGGTAAGATCAGACTTAGAAGGGCTTTGGTGACAGCTTACTTCTTGGCCATCAGTTAGGTTCTCCTGATTGACAAAATCTTCCACTTCCTCCTCCTCCTCCTCCTCTTCCTCATCATCTTCATCTTCGTCTTCGTCATCATCTTCATCCTCTTTGTCATCTTCCTCTTCCGCCTCTCTGTCTGGCTCCATGATTTCAAGGCATACGTTGATGATGCACTGGATCTCCAGCATCTTGGCAGCGCTGAGGATGTGCTTGACATTTGAGGTGGTGATGGTGAGGGTTGAGGTGTAGGCAAACTCGAGGATGGCAGAAAGTGCTTCAGGCTTGACAAAGTCAATCTCGTAAACATAGGGCTGGTCTGTTAAAGTGCCGGTAGTGAAGAGTTTTTTGAAGTATTTGCTGCAGGCAGCAAGGACGGACCGATGGGTCCGGTATTCCTGGTCCTGTACGATGAGGATGACATCGCAGAGGAGACCGTCGTGCCGCTGCTCGTTTAAACCACATAAGACCTCGCTGCTGTGGTTTGGGAATGGGATCCCAATAAGATCTTCAATGCCATTGGCCATATTCTCATTTAGTGCCCTAGGACAGAACACACGTGACAGGGGGTTAGCAGGGTGTTCCCAATCAATAACACCAAAACAACCCTTCCTTCTCTTACTGGCCTCCTCCCCACCGTCCCACTTGCACCTCCACAGTCTCCCATGCCCACTGCATCTCCACATCACCTTTAACTCCTTCCACGCCCTCTGGGATTTAACCTCTGCTTTCCTCTACATTACTTCCTCTGTCTCCTTCCTTCTCGGTCCCCACCCTCTCCGATTTTTCACAACCACCACGTGCTCCCTGTTCTCTTTCACATCTTTTCCCCAGAAAATTTGCGCAACTATTCCCTCCCCATCACGC
The DNA here is from genome assembly GCA_013399715.1 of Alectura lathami. NCBI lineage: Eukaryota > Metazoa > Chordata > Aves > Galliformes > Megapodiidae > Alectura > Alectura lathami. The sequence goes on along the minus strand of VXAV01003805.1, from coordinate 33,339 downwards.
TTCCTCCACGTCCTCCCACAGCCAACATCTTTCCAGGCACACGTTGCATCTGCTCTGTGGGGAAAGGGCAATGCTCTATTGCTTCACACTGCTAACTGCCAGCACCTACACCGTCGAAACAAGACTACCCAGGGAGTGCCCTCCCATCTACGCAACTCTTTGCAGGACTGACTTCACCCAGGAGATGAGTGACTTGCCCCAGACACGGGTCCGCTTGGACTCGTGAGCGTGGGATCAGATGCCTCGTGCATCGTGCAGACACCTTCTGCTGCCAGACCAGCTCCAGCTTCAAAGGGCAATTCGGAAGCGAAAAGTCCACGCCCAATAGGAAAATCTGATTTTTGCCATTTTTTATCTGTGAGACGTTTCCTCTTTGGGCTACGGTGGGCCCTTTCACGTGAGAAATCCCAGGGAAGAGGCAGTTTCCTTCATCAGGCTCGGCATACACGTGCAGAGTGCATCTAAGACCCTTTGGAAGCCCCCAGAATGTGGGATTGCATCGCTGCAGCATTCCCCAGGACCCACTCCCATCCCATCTCTAGGTCCCCACTCAGCTCCAGCCACAGGTCTGGAATTTTGGGCCAAGCACCGAAGATCCAGCCCTGCATCCCCCAGTGTGAGCATCAGCTCCGTGCTAATTACGTCTGTTGTCTGAAACAAATTGATTCATTACAGCGTGCTGGGCTTAACCATGTTAACCAGCCATGCCAGCCCCGTACAAAATCCTCTTTTAAAAATGCTGATAAATGAAAGCGAATCCAATGTGCTCAAGGTGAGTGTAAGATCATAAGTAGCCCTTGAGCTGGCGTGGAGGAGATGCCTGCCTTTTTAGGGCTCTCTATCCTAAAAATAATTATAATTTCTCATACTATTGCCATATTTGCCTTTTTCATTTTTGTTTGGAAGGAAGATTAGCATTAAAAGGGTTATTACATGAAGGAAAGCATCTTCATGTCAATCTATTTTAATCCTTTGTTGCTAGATCATGCTGAAAGTGCAAAGATCACAAAAACAGAACACGGGACTGCCCTGCTGATTGCTTGCACAAGTTTCCTTGCTTCTCACTTGGCTCTATCCTCCCTGACTCATGCATCAGCAGCAAGAGAGCAAGCAGAATGGATGGGGGGAACGTCATTATGAGCCCCCAGGATGAGCAGGAATTGAAAAGGACAAGTGTTGTGCCTAAAACAACGCACAGCTGCCTTTGGTGGAAATGGGCTCATTTTCCCTTATCTTCCCCTCCTGGTTTTCTGGAGATGCGGTTCTGTTAAGCAAAGCACTCAGGAAAGCCGATAACTTTACAGGATGCTGGCAAAATTGAAAGTGATTCATGTCATTTAAATGGTTTGGGGGGTGGGAAGAGAAACAACCCAGGAGATCCATGTTTACAGAAAGGTCATTTTTTATATTGGGCACCCAGCCTGAGAAGTGACCTTACGGTTCCCATGCCCCAGGAGTGACTGATGGGAGCGGAGCCTTCCTTCAGCTCCCTCCTCTGCCTCCTCCCAGGGTGGGGTTCTCAGGAATCCCAGGCACAAAACCAGCATCCGCAGCCCTGGTGGCCAAGGACAAATGTCACCCCCACGCATGAATGCTGAACCGACTACATGGAGTTACACAGAAAATCCCACTTTTTAATAGCAAATGACGGCGTTGTTAAAAAAAACTTAGGGAGAAGAAAGGGTGGAAGGCACCCAAAATAACCATGTCCTGACCAGGCTGTGGATGGCATCCTGAAATATTGCATTTATGGGAATGCTTAAAACTTTCAGATGATGAAAAGCCCCTTTTCTAAAAGAAGGATCCTGCGAGATGCTACTCTATATTGGCCATGCTCCCATCCTGTAGGAGCAGGCACCTGGAGCTATTTGGACAGAAAGGTCCCGGTTTGAAAGAAAAGTCCCAATTTGAAATAAAAATCTGAATTTGAAAGAAAAACCACCTGCAAGGCACTCTTACAGGATTACTCAAAGCTCACCCCAAAACGTCCCACCACCCATGGCCACGTCCTGCTGCAGCACCCTTAATGCACAGCCCCTGCAGGCAGAAGCTCTGCATCCGAAGCAGAAGACCATCCAGCAAAGCATCCCAAAGGGCTCTGGACCCACACTCAGGGCACTGAGCGTCCCCACCACCCCATCCTGCTCCTTATGGCAGGCAAGGCAGTCAGCAGGAGGTCTCGGCAGCTTTGCCCATCCCATTCCTTTTCCACGCCAGCTCCTTCCCTCCCGTGCCCGGGGTGCTTGACACCCCGAGGGACAGACGCTTTGGCTCTGCTCCTTCCCTTCCTGCTGCTCTTTCCCAATCCCCGCTGCGGGCTGCCGGAGCGGAGGCGGCAGCCGGGGTGGGCTGGCTGCTCTCCCTCCGCTGCCTGCTTCATCCACCAGCCCCAAACACACATGGTTTTAGCCCCAGGTTTATTCGCACCTCGCTATAATGAGGCAATTAAGATGTGCATGCGAGATTACCCTAATCCGTCAAAATATAACAGCACCTTTCTCTGGGATCGCTGACTTTCGCAGCTCCTGCTGCCTCCAGACTGGGGATGCTCTGCAGGAACTGGGGTGCTCCCACCCCATTGCCACCTCGGGCTGGTTCATTTCCCCCTTTCCCATGACTTTTCCACCCGTAGTGGAGGAGGGGACCACGATGGATGGCTCTCACAGCAGAGACACATTTACTCCATCCTTGGAGGCACCGAGTGCACAGAGCCAGGAAGGCGTTGGGGTCCATAAATCCTATTTTGAAAGGCTGGCTGAATGTTTTTTTTTTTTTTTTCCTTTTACGAATTAAAAAAGGAGGATGTAAAAACCAAAAAGGCAAATATTTCCTTAAGCACACCTCCCCTCTGAACATCTTGTCTCCAGCACAACGTGTTATTAAACCACCCACCCTCATACTGAGTGTTTCTCCCCTCCGGCAGGAAGGTGGGGCGGCTTCGCCTCTCCATCACTTCCCTGCCCTGACACTGGAACGAGGAGGAAAATGCAGGGACACCGACCGCTGCCTCCCTCACAGGGAAATAATCAGATTTTTCATGGGGATGATCGACTGCAGGCCCAGGGATGCTGTGGGAGGGGAGCAGCTCGCTAGCAATATTGCTGGCTAACTGGGAGCCGCATTCCCATCGGGATCGGTCCTGCCTGGGGACAGTGGGGTTGAGACAGGAAAAGTGAGGGGGGTGGTTGTGTAAGTGGTTCATAATAAGATTCTCCACTCAAAACTGAGCCCCCCCCCCCCCCCCCAAAAAAAAAGAAAGAAAAAAAATCATGATTCTGCTTAGATCTGGGCAAGGTAGGCGAGGGCAGAGGTTTCCAAGGTGATGCATTGGTGAGGGAGGATGCAAATAGGGTCACACTGACCGCAGAGGATGATTGCAGCAAGGTCGGGGAGGAGGCACCACAGGCTGCTGCCTGGAAGTAGAGCAGGGTTTGATCACGTAATTAACGCCGTTATGCTTCAGGGACTGAGATCACATGGGTGGCCTTTAGCCTGGTAGCTCTCCATTGCCAACTGGATTTTCCAATATTAACGCTAATCTCTGAACAAAATCCTTGGGCACACAGGGATCTGTCCTTATCAACATCTACCATCTCCCTGGCAATCTGAGCCCATGTGAACCCTATATATTTACACATACTACGCAGAACTGTCACTTCCAGGCTGGGACACCACCAGAAAGCGAAATTCACATGAAGTCCCATCAAGGAATCCAAAATATAAGGTTGTGGAGAACGTCTCCTGTCCAACAGTCCTGGCAATGCCATACCTTTCCTTTTAGTGGCAGCCATTCTTTCCAGTTTCCAGAATTCATACAGAAATTGGGAGCTGGACTTGATACTCCAGTGAGGATGCTGTCACACCACTGGGACCGAGCCCTGCTGCTCTCTGACTTCCTCGAAAACCTTTCTGGGGTCCCAGATAAATGCAAACAGGATCTTTGGCAAGAGCAGCGCTCAGCTCAATGTTTCTCTAATTGAAGGGGCATGTTTTTGCTTTCTTTTCTTCCTCTTGGTGTCTTTAAATTACCCAGCACACTTTCCAATTTCAGAGTTTCTGTAAGTCTCCAAAATCAGGAGTTGTGGGTCACTTCTGGGCAGCAGCTTGATTAAACCTGAATGCTGCATTACTGGGCCCATCTCATGTGCTGAGCAGGTTTGGGTGAAGGGGGATCCCTGTGATAAATGATTCCAAGCAGGCAAATAAACACAAACAACCAGTGCAGCTACATGGAAGTTTCGAGGGCTGCATCTTCGCACAAAGTCGGGGCAGATGAATTAGCCACAGTGTGGGAAAAAGTACTTTAGGAGTGGGTTTGGGGTGGTCACATCCAACCACCGTGGTTCCTTACAGCCCTGGGGTGTTTCCAGCCTTGTATATAGGATCACGGAATGGGTGGGGTTGGAAGGGACCTTAAAGCCCGCCCAGTTCCAACCCCTGCCACAGGCAGGGACATCTCTCACCAGATCAGGCTGCCCAAAGCCCCATCCAACCCGGCTTTGAACATCTCCAATTTTGGGGCATCCACAACTTCTCTGGTTCCAGTGCCTCACCACACTCATTGTCAAAAATTTCCTCCTTAATAACCAAGGAGCACCATGGACAATGAGGATGGGGCTGGACTGGAGGGGACGGTGCTCTGGGTCCCTTCTGCATCTCTCCGCTGTTTTTTTTGGGAGGTGCTTAATGTCCAGCAAGTTCTGGGGAGCCAGATCCCTTTCTGCACAGCTCTGTTTGAGCCCTGATGCTCTCCAGGCCACACCACAGTGTTTTGGGCATATCTGAGTGTGGTGTCACTGACACAGAACATGATCCTGCTGTCTGCACATCTCCACCTCCTATGCCAACGTGGTGCAGATACATAAGCTCATACATACATACACCTCACGTGTTTGTGTGCACATAAATCCTGCGGGAGGGGGAGCACATCAAGTGTAGTGCAACTGACTTTCCATTCATCCTGTGCAACCACTCCACTTTCATGGAAACTCATTCATACTCCAAGTGACGCACGTCCCCTCCCACGCAGCGTTCTGCAAAAAAAATCTCAAAAGAGAGAAAAAAAAAAAAGAGACCGAGAGGAAAATCCCCACATGTCTCATCAAGATCAGCCCTGAGCCATTCAGCCAGGTCCCTCCAGCATCTCCAGCATGGCCTGGCTGAGGTTTCACAATGTGGGTGACAATGTTGGTGGCATTTTAGGTCCTGTGGTTTTGGCCCCAGAGGTCCCATGGGGTGGGTGATATTGTTGGTAGCATTTTAGCCCCCGTGTTTCTGGCTGCTCCCCTCCGTCACCACCTTGCTGCCTGTGGGAGCTCACCAGCCCCTGTCATACCTCCAGCTATATGGGATATATATATGGAATAAATTCCTACCACCCTGTAAGCTCGGCAGGGATGGGTACCTCCTTCCAACATGGTCTTAAAAATAGCCAAAAAAAAGCCATTTCCTCCCATTCTGAGCTCTCCTGGGCTCGCCCTGGGAGAAAAGGCAGCCCCTCCGCTCCTCTCTGCAGCCAGAGAGAGGAAAAGGAATTAAGAAAAAAAAAAAAGGCTCCTATTGAGCGGCGCACGCACTGGGTGGGTTTGCTTCCTGACAAAAAACACGACGGAAAATGTGCCCAGCTTAACCATGGAAAACTGGTTTGGCTCGCGTCCCTCCAGAGTGGACAGGATTGTGAGGGACTTGGACACAGCTCTGGGCACGGCTGTCACCAGCCTCACTGCAAACACGGCTCCGAAATAAGCCCCATAAAGCAGAGAGGCTTCAAGCTGGGGGTCCCAAACAAGCGGAGGCAAAGAATAGAGAAGCCTTGGGCGCAGCTCCCTGCCTTTCTCTCCATCCCGAGAGAGAAATGCTAAAGGAAGATCTCAGGGAGTAAAAATAAAAGGGTCGGAGCACATTAAATGAGAAGCAGATGTGCGCGGCGGTGCCTGCTCGCGGCCGCCTGCCTGAGTCACCCGGGAGGGTGGTGGGGGGGGGGGGGGGGTGGTTATCGCTATTTTGGTGCTGGGTGTGGGGTTCGGAAAACAAAGCGAGGAGAAGGCGGAGCAGTGTTTGAGCAGGCTTAGCGTCGGCTCGCAGCAGGTACGGGCAGGCTCCAGAAGGGCTCGGCGACGGCACTCGCAGCGGCCCCACTCCACCCGCGGCCCCACGGGTATTTACGGCAGCAGGGAGCGCAGCCTCGCATTGCATCGGAGGGTTTTCCTCCAAAAACATTGTTTTCCTGCCGCCTTCGGTTTTAATGGCCATTGAATCCTTGAGCTCTAAGCACACCAGCTCTCCTGCTATGGCCAGTCCAGAACAGCTCCCACATGGACACGCAGATGTGGATTTGCAGAGATGTGTTTACAGAAGGTGCCTCTGCAAAGCAGCAACGCAGCCTGCAAGGCTTCTGCTTGGTTCTCTCTACCAGGAGATCGATAGAATTAGGGTCCCTGCCTTCAGAGAGCATCCAGGTTCATAAGGCTGACCCTCTAAGAGATGACAGTGCCACTCTGTGATCCACAACAGAATAATTCGGGTCAATTTGATGGCTACAGCACTGTCTCTAACTTCGATGTTAAGCATGATGGCTTTGTCGGCGTGGTCCTACCTTTGTGGCTATTTCCCTGGGTGGGAACAGGCTGTGCTGTCCTACCACCTTTCCAAAGCAGCATGCCCGCAAAGACAATGAAAAATCCCAAAGCAGAAAGGAGAAAACATCTTTTGGACCAAATCCACCCAGTTTCTACCCACGTGAGTGTTCTCCCAGTCACACACAGCCCCAGCTCCACCGCAGCTGGGCTTTAGTCCCAATGGTGAATACCCTCATCCTTTGCTGACCCAAGGAGAAGCACCATTCTTCTGCAAAGCCACAATTCTCTGAATCACTCTTCCTGACTGCGCTTAAACTCCAAGGCACAGAGATCCCTAACCTCTGAGCTGGACATTTCTAGAGGAAACACTCAATTTGCAGCAGAGGACAGCTGGGGAAAGGCAATGGCACTTTCATCTAGACTTCTTATATGTAAACCAAGCAACTAATGAGCTCTCTGAAGACCACAGGTAATATATGAGCATAACCTGACTGTGTGTCCCCGGCACTGAACTTCCAAAGGCAACTCCCTATCTTCAGGGACAGTTTAATCCATCTCTCAAGGTTATGGAGCAATTTAACTGAAGATTAGGGGTCAGATTTAGATCTCATTTGTATCTCAGCTCCTCCTGCAAGCAAAGTCCCTGGTTTCTGTACCAACCTGCTAGGAAGCTGAAAAGCAGCCGAATTAATTGTCAGATCAGCCCTGATCCCGCAAATCTGTGTGATTCAGCTTGGTAAAAACAGCCACAGCCGGTGAAAAACCCAAGATTTAACCTGGAAGAAGCGAAAGAAAAATATCTATCGGTTAGACAGCTCAAACACATGGAAAAATATTTGACAGTCAATAGGATTAATTGTTCAGCTGACACTTCTGCTAGCAAGGAGTGGGGTGGCAGGATGGGGCCCCTAAGAAAAGCAAGTCCTACAACCCAGCTGAGTATGTGCAAATGCCAGCTCACAGTCTGATTCGATTTGAAACAGCTGAGTTGTAAACGAGGCTTATAGTGGAATTGGCAAATGACCCTTAAGTACGGCATGGCAAACCAACAGTGTTCAAAAAGAATCAGGATTCAGCCCTCAGCTGGGAGACAGTGTAGGACCAGGGGTGCTTGGTGCCACCGGGCGCCAGGCAAGAAGCAGGGAACCTCAGCATCTCCCCTCTTGCAGGGACAATCCTTTAAAATGAAAAAAAAAGGAGGGGAAACAAGGAGAAAATGTAGCCCTGCTGTGTAAAGAGAGACGGTCTTGCATGTTTGTTTTGGCCTGTCCTGAGCTCCAAGCAGTTTCCAACTGGAACCCAGAAATGCTTATAGTGTTTGGATTCTGTCTGCATCCTTCCCATGACGTGAAGAGGCATTCAGGATGATGGGCTTGGATTTTTTTTTCCCCTAACAACTGTATTTACTGCTACATTTTGAACTCACCATGCTGTCATTACAATGTCAGCTTAAATCACATGTGTGATAACCGTAGCATAAATGCACGCACAAGTTCACAAAGGCTTTACAAGGAAACATTTTCCAGGGACACCGGAGTTGCTCGCATGCCCGGACTCAAAGAAGATGTCCAAAGGAGTCTTTGAATTAAAGGGCACTGGCTGCAGCCCGGATTTGGCCTGCTGGAGCTGAACTGATGGATTTTAAGCTTTTGTTGAGTTTTTCTGGGTAAAGCATATTCTTATTTCTCCTGGTGTAACCATGGATTGAATCCAGAGGTTTAAGCGATGTTATTCTGGGTTTGCAGCAATACAAAGAGGAGTTACAGTTGTCCACAGGACACTCTTGCAGACGGATCCAAGTTGCTCTGCCCTTCAGTGAGCAGGTTCAGCTCATTGTGTGAGCTGCACCACAACGAGGTTGGCACAGGATCTTCTGGCAGCTCCCGAGCACGAGAGCTGGGACAGGGACACCTATGCCAGCACAAAAGCATCTCCTACCACTCCCTTACACTCATTTAGAGCTTTAAGGCTGAGGTTAGATGCTTCCTCCTGGGCCAAGACATGCCACAAGAAACCACCCCTAGACGAGAATCCCCTCACAGCCATGGCTACTCTGATGAAAATCTTTATCTCTGCTGGGAAAAAGAAGCAAGCGGGTTTCTTCCCCCTGCTGTGGGCAGCTGGGTGAGGCAAAGCCGCGGAGGCAGCAGCCTCCAGGAGAGAGGCATCATCTTCCTCAGCACAGCTGGGCGTGTGAGACAACATCTGTACAGCTCTGATCACATCCACTCAGGGGGCATGGTGCAAGCATCATATGGCCAGCCTGGCTGGAGTGCTGCAGCTTCCAGGCAAACCCATAGGATGCCACAGCCTGGGGGAGCAGTGCAACGTTTCACTGCCTTCATATGTTTTGGCTCTCAGCTCCTAGACAGAGAGCATCTTGCTGAGCAGCACTTGCTGTCTTACGGAAAAGGAAACGCAGACATCCGAAACGTCCTGAGCAGCACTGTCAGAAGCGTGGACTTGCACCACACAGTTTTTGTCCTGCCCAGGAAAGCAGCAGCATTTTACCCTGCATTCCCCATCATTTCATTGCCTTTTTTGCATCTTGCATTTTGCTGCACAGACATGTCAGCCTCTGGTTAAATGTACTACAGTGAATTCCCTATAAAAGAGGAAAATGCCACAATAAAATAAGACACCTGGAAAGGCCTGCCTCTGTGTCCACCCATCTACCCTCCCATCTCTGCCATTTCTAACACACGTTATGTTGTCTCACCTCCACTTCACATAAGTAAAATAACACAGCATTTTAATTTATTCTCCTCATTGGCTCACCAAAACAGCCCTAAATACCTTGCATTGTGTTTTTCCCGTATACACCTATCTCTGTCCAGTCCCACAGGCAGGAGCCCAGCACCTTGCCAGCACCACGCTTCAAAGCAGCATGCCGGCAGCAAACAGCAGCCGGGGCTTTCCTTGCTCAGAGTCGGCACTTCAAAAATGTTTGCAATTGCACTTACAGCCCGTTCTGACCACTGCCTGTGTTTGCAAAGCCTGCCCCGAGGCTGGTGCCAGGCGGAGGGAGCATTACTGGCATACCTGGGGTAGCAGCGGGATGCACTCCCTCTTGCAGATGGCATCACCATGGAGCTGCTGGCATTTTGTAGGCCACGGCACTCCGTAAGCCCAAGCCTTATAAAAATCATGTTATATAGGAAAAGATATGATCCAGTTCAACATCCAGAGCTATACATGCTCCGTACATGCACATGAATTGCATGCATCAGAGAATATTTTTACAGCACAGTTTTTTCTTCCATTTATTTTAAGGAATGGAGTGTGGTTTCCTCTTACTGCCTTTCTCATATTATGCTTTAAAAATAAAATTTGAACCTACATCAAACCAAACAGCCTCTTGCCCAAGGTGGTAAAATAAAATAAAATTTAAAAAAAAGCTTCTTTTATGGTGAAGCCATCAGGAAGGAGAACACAAGCTCCTCTGTGGCTGTGTTCACCCAGCAGGGCTCAGCCACCAACAATCAGTGCGAGACCTGCAGTGATTTGCAGCGTATCCCTTCTGCTGCTCCTCAGAAGTGGGTAATGCCTCTAATAGGGCACGCGCTGATTTACACGTAGAGCTGGGCAACTTTAATGGCAGCAGGAGCGTGCGTGTAAATCTCCAGCTAGCCCTGGTCCTCGGAACTCTGAGCGCTGCTGAATAAGAATGAGGCTCTGTGGTAAAAAGTGGGCCATGTCCTTCTGCACAAGGAGGGATTTCTGAGGGCGCAGCGCTATAAATAATCATTCCAGCCATTTGCATGTGCCTCACAGCACCTGTGGCAGCCGTAGCAAAGTACAGAGAAGACCCTGTGGGTCACTTAAGAGATGTGGAGGATGTCTTTCTCTCCGGCCCATCCAAAAGGAGTAAGACAAGGCTGGCACGGGTCCCCTGGGTGTGTGTAATAACGAGGAGGCTGCTGGTGAGAACGCACACTGCAACGAGAAACTGAAATGAATGGCCAGTCCTAAAAGAGAAAACTCCTGCCATAAAGCAGATTTGGCGGAAAAAAGAAAACGGTCGTGCTCTGCCCTGCTTTGCTAAACAGGCAGATGGGACCTGTATTTCTCCTCTGAAACTTTAATGGGAAGAATATGATTCTGCTGCAAGCGTATTTTATATGCCTGGCGATTAAAGAGGAAGGGAAGGGCGTAATTTATAGAATTGTGAAACACAGAGGATAGCTTTCTGGCTGCAGTGTTTCTTTATTTTCTTTTTATTCCTTTTTTTTTTCTTTTATTTCCTTTTGCTTCCAGGCTTGCGGAAGGTGATGGATGGGCAGCGGTGGAGACAGAAATCTTCCTTTTGTACTCACAGGGCAGGTACTGCATCAGCCACCGCAGTGTCTGCACAAAAATAAGGGCTTCAGTGTATCCTGAGGCTTCCTACATTGCTTCCCTGCTCCTACAGCCATCTCACCTCCCAGTTCTTAACTGGCATTGCTACAGAATCGATGTCTTTTGGTCAAATTAAACACATTATCACAGCCGTGTGCGTGACAATCTTTCCAGGGTCATCTGCTCTTCTTCCTGCCCTGGTAGAATGAAGATCTCTAGCTGTAAAATTCTCCAATTTTTTTTTTTTTTTTTCATCTTCAGGGCCAATTCGACAACTCATCTTTCTGCTAAGACTGTCAGCAGAAGTGTCAGCTGTACTGCTGGTTTCTGCGATGTGGAATCCTGCCCACCAAGACTTGGACCGAGACTCTGAGCCCATTTTGCATCAGCCACCAACCAGCCCACACTTGGCAAAAAACTGAAGACCGTATCAGCCGTGCCTGCATGACTTATGGCTTTGGGCCATTTTTCTCCAAGCCTCTGAGCGTCCCCGATATAAATCTCGCTCTTCTTTCACTAGGCTTTGCCATGACAACACAATCACTTGGCTCCCCATGCCACACACTCTTTGTCAGGGATGTGTCAGTGGAAAAATGAACCCTGTAGCCTGGCAAGATCAGCTGAAAGGAGAGCAGTTCTTCATAAAACCAATCACTCCTGCCCTTTTTCAGCTCATATTCTCACTGCAGGAGGAATTCAAGTCCTTGCGAAATCACTGTGGATATTTACCTGCACCAGGAGCAAATCCATATGCCTCCCTCCTGGGGAATAAGCAATCAGAAATTTCGTCTCCTTGGATAAATGCTGGGTGAGAGTTTTTCTTCCCCTCCAATTCCTGCACTCTTGTGCCTAAATATCCCCATGAAAAGGTGTGCATGTGTACATATCCTTCATTCAGAGATGAATTTAGCTTTAGAAAGAAGACTTTTTGTTCCATTGATGTCAGCTGAGTGCTCCCACCTACTCCAATAACGCCACAACTCCTGGTACTGGGGTTATCAGAACAACCCCTGGGAAACCCATCCCCTGAGCTGCCAAACTGAAGCTCTGAAATGATTTTTACATCTTGACTAAATGTTTTTTTTTTTTTTTTCACTGTCTCAAAATTATTTATTGAAAAATAGCAAACTCTGAGTTCAGAGCATCGCTAGAGCCTGCTGATGGGATGCTGGGACCATCCCTGGTGCTGGACATACATCCCCAGCTACCGCCCGCGGGGACAGCATCGGGCTGACGGAGAGGAGAGCGGGGTCTGTAGGAAGGGCGAAGCAGTCTCAAACCATTTGTGAGCCCTCCTGTGACGTCGGTTCAGCCCAGGAAGGTCACTCAGTTATTACAGGATTACTGCTGGAGGGTGGAGTCCTTCTGCTGTCCAAGCAGAGGGAAGGGTGCCCATCCCCTGCTGAAAGCAGCGGGTGTGCGTATTGCGCTTGGCCAGCCGGAGGATTAAGGCAGGTTCCCTAATTTCCCATTTCCCAGGGGAAGGGAGGAAAAAGCAGCTCAGGGTGGGAGGATGCGGGGGGAGAAGCGTGGGTAAAAGGCTACCGGAGAAAATGGAGCAGGAGAGGCCGGATCACCAGGGGAGAGGAAGCCCCAGGAACATCAAAGGCGAGCGAGGGGATGCGGAGCAGCGGAGCAGGGTGGGAGGAGACGAAGGCAGCAGGCAGGAGGGGAGATTACAGGAGTGCAGTGAGGAGGGGAGAGGAGAGGGAAAATGATGCAGGGTCTCGAAGGTCAAAAGAGTCAACTTCAAAAGGATTCCTTAAAAGACATAAGGCCAACGCCTTCATATTCAATTATTTAGTTTTTACACAAATCTAAGCAATATATGGTTGGTTTTTTTTTNTTTTTTTTTTTTTTTTTTTTTTTTTTTTTTTATTCCCAGCTCCCAGTGCTCAGTTTGGCAGAGCAGGAAGATGAAGTGGAGAAAGGATGAGACTTCTCTCAGGCTCTTTGCCTTCCCTAAAGCACTTGGACAGAGCAGCTGGAGCCTGCAGAGGGCGCTGTGCAAGTGAATGACTTGGTTGGCCTAGAAAAAAAGATGTTTTGCCTAAATTTTGGGCATCTGTCATGGAGTGTGTTTAATTAAAAACAAAGGAAATGTTCATGTAAACAAATCAGGCTGCATGTGAAAGTCAGACACATGCTTTGAAAATGCTGCAATGAAAGGCTTCCCCTCTTCACAATTTGTCTGTTAATCTGGCAAAACTGACCCAAACGCTGGGCAGTTTTTATGTCATCAAAACTTCACGTTGTACTGAAACATACTCAGCTGAATTATCTCTCCCAACTGTACTTAAGGAAGAGAAAGCTAAGAACAAAGCTGCAAGAGCCTGCTCCCGTATCCTGGGGCGTTCAACCCATCAGCACAGTTAAAATCACTGACAAGCTATGGCAAGCTAATGTCAGTAAAATGGTACCCAACAGGAGGCTCGAAGCCTGCACAGTGAGCTCTGCAATGAGTTCCAGTCCATTAAACACCACGCTTAAGTAAAACAGTACGGTGGGTCACGTTTTAAAGCGGATGGAGTTGGTTGGGGAATCACTGAGCACCCAAGAAGATGCTTCTTGGAGGAGGAGGGAAATTCTGCAGTACTCCTTTTCCTTGCTTTGGATTTCAGCTGCCTCCTCCCTGCCCTTCCACTTGCTTCCACTCTGTGCAGTTTTTACCCCTTGCCTCCCGTATAAGCACTGCAGGTCCCTGATCCTCGGGCTATGTGGGTAATAGCAGAAGCACATTAAAACCCCAAAACGGGGAAACGTTGCCTGTAGAAGGATTAAAAAGGAAAAAGGAGAAAGGATCCAACTGGAAACACAAGGCTGAGTACCAAATGTGCCTGCCCTCCTGTAAGAGCCCTGGGTGCTTATCAAGAAGTCATCATCCCACAGGAGAGAAACCAGAAACCGAGCGACGCGGTGAGGACCATGTAAAGGGTCAGGAGTGGAGCAAAAAGCAGAAGCCATGTCCTCTGTCCCAGATCCCAAGCGTTTAGTACTTCCCTCTGTTCAGCTTTGACCTTACGAGTTCCCTTAACCTTCTCCTGGCAGCTTCCTAATGGGCAAATAAATCTCTGGAGAGTATCTTAAATTCTTTTTTATCACAGAGTGTATCAGTGCAATAATAAGATCAGCCTTCAGACTCCCCATTAAGTCACAGAAGGTGTGGTCATCAGTCATGCTTTTCCCAGCCTTAATTGCCAGACAGACACTTTAAGTGGAAAGTCCACCTAATGAGCCCAATCATTAAAACATCCCTGGTTCCTTTTTGAGATGGAAAATTATATTACTCTAATAAGGGGGCTGCGTCGTTGCCCCCCTATTCAATCATGTGGCACCGGGAAGGTGAGACTTCTCTCTGAGTTGGCCTTGGATGTATGTCATTTAAATGCAGCCCCGACTTCGGGAAAGAAAAAGTGATAAAACCCTTCACAGGGTGAGAGCTGGGTGGCCGGAGAGGAGGGCGGCAGCCTAGAGGTGAGCAGAGGGACATCGTGGATGCTCCTGGCCAAGTGGAAGTGATGGAACAGCCACCATAGTCACGTCTGGGTAGACATGATGCGACATCTGGTGTGCTTGTGGAAAAGCAGTGGGACAGCTCTGACCTAAGGAGTTTGCAAGGAAAAGGTTCATTTGGAGAAATAATTGGTTAGAACATGGACAAAGGGGTTGGGGAGTTATTATCCTTGTCTCACAGGGAGGCGGGAAGCCGAGGCAGATGGGTGACACGATGTGTGGCACAGCACCGATATCAAGTGCCAAATTTAGGAAAGCCACATGAAATCCTGTGCGAAGGGCAAGTCCTCCTGAAGTCCGTAAGAAAAGACTCATGCTGGAAGCAGTCCTCTCCCTTCAGTCCTAGGTGCAAAGCAACCACATGGACTTCGGGAAGCAACGAGGAGCTGCTCCCACCCATGTGCCCTCATCTCTCCATCTCGTACCCATCATGGGAAGATCTGAGCTCCACTTGGGTAAAACCAGCACAAGTCCCTGTTGTCCCCAGCCAAGCCACCTGCCCTTGCCTTAATGCCAAAATCCCCTTGTTGTGGGATGGAAAAGATGCTCAGATTGATGGACGCCCCATCCCTGGAGGTGTTCAAGGACAAGTTGGAACGGGTTGTAACTGGAGGGTATTTAAGGTCCCTTCCAACCCAAGACATCTTGTGATTGTACGATTCTATGACGACTGACCTGCCCCCCACGAAAAACTCGGCAGGGACGGCAGGAGGCTGGCTGGAGATCCAGCATCCAGCAGCAACTGCACCGGGCGCTCAGAGCACCAGAGCAGAGTGATCCCTAATAAAAAACAACGAAGCACGGAAGGGCGTGTTGCTTTTGGGTAATAATACATCTTAAACTGCACGGTGAGGCAAAGACAACGCCGCACCCTAAGCCACCCGAAGGGTGTGGGCATTATACAATGATTCGCCCACACCCAGCACCTCCGATGACAATTATCACCCAGCAGTAAATACTGCATCTCCAACCAGGAAACGCACACGAAAAAACCCCAGTGATGTGTCTTAACATGAACACCACTTCAGGCAGATCTGCACCATCCTGGCACATGGAAATTGTTTTTTGCCCCTGAAAGAAGCCAGGGTAAAGCCAACGGTGGTTGTATTTTAAATTAGAGTTCAGTGGGGATTTCTGAGTTTTCCTCATTTTCCTCTTAAAAGAAAACAAAACAGAGAAGACGGAAAAGTCTAAATGTATAATTACATTCTGATAACTACAAAGTCATGCGGAGTACTTTATAGATAATAAAATGACAAGATCTCATCACGCCCAAGTTTATTTTCATAGCCATAAATCTAGTTCTGTTAAAGTCGACGGGAAGAGATTTTACTATTGAGTAATAATGAAAACAAAATAACACTTATTAAAGGGAAATGGGAACAAGAACTCATCTGATGTTGAATGACAAAAGAGAAAAGCAGTTTGTTTTTAACAAATAGCAGAAATAACTCTTTTTTGCCAGTCTGAGACACTGGCAGGAAGATTAACAGAGATGCCACCTTGCTCCTCAGCCACAGTGCAGTGATGCTCATGAAAACGGGAATTAAAGACGCAGCTCTGGGGCTGCGCCTCTAGCCACCAGCACATCTTAGGGGAAGAATAAAAGGAACCACGCCAGCATTTCTTGCTCGAATTTCTGAGTCCTGATGGTGTCCAGGGGAAGGGACGGATTTTGATTCTGCAGCTGTAGCGTAACAGGAGCAAGGCACAGCTGTACCAGCATACGTACAGGCAATCAGATAATACCTGCTGTTTGCTGATGGTAGCTGGGAGCATCTTCAGCTGAGACTGGGTTTACACTGTGCGAGGTGCAAGATTTATCATTATTTTTATTATTATGACTACCACTAATTGCAGTGACCATTTACACTCTGCCTAGCAGCCACGAGCAGGATGCTCATCGCTTCACAGGCGCTGTATAAACAAGACAGAAAAGAAGGAGCAGCCTGTCCCTAAACGCTTGCGCCCAAAATAAACAGTGGGAGAAAAGAGAGATTACCTCGTTTGTGCAGATGAGGAACAGAGATACTTGGTGCTTTGCCCAAGGCCATGTAGGAAGCCCATGGCAGAGCCAAAATTTGGAGTCAGCTCTTCCAAATCCCAGTCCGACGCCTTATCTGGAGGATCAATGAGAGCTGGCTTCCTGCCTGGGGCTCAGCTTTACCCTGGGGCTGGGGCCCCCAGCAGGGGACAGTGGGCAGTGGCCGCCACGTGCCCGGTCCCTGCCCATGCCTTGGGGATGGTGGCACCGGCCGCAAAGCCTGCATGCTGCTCCAGGAGTCCCCATCCCCACCACTCGGGGGCCCATGGGATTCTCCATTGAAGCGGGACGCAGCAAATCCCCCAGAAGATTGGGATGGGCAGGGTTCACCTGGCAGCAGGCTCAGGAGCAACAGCCAAAGGGTTCTGGCCCCAAGGGCAAGTGGGATTCCAGGGATCCCAGCGAGAATGGGAGAAGCGAGGAGTGTATTGCTCCCAGCCAGCGGGGAGAGAGGAAGGGAAGGGTTTGTGGGAGAGCAGGAGCGCTCCAAAAAGGTACCATCAGCAGCAAGAACGGGGCTTTTCCAAACATAAACAGTTTGGGAAGCGGCGGAGCGCAAGCTAAAAATAAGCAGCAGCAAGCAAAAAGGATTAAAGGAGCCCGAAAGAAATAGCGAAGAGCAAATTGCAGGGAATTGTTCAGCAAACAATTGAAGGCTCCTCGCCATCCCCCTGCAACAGGCGGGAGGCACCGGGAGAAAGCAGCCCGCGACAAATGATGGCTGCGGAGGGGAGACGGAGGAAATTCAGGCGCAGATTTGTTAAGTGGTTATTTTCTTTCTGTCGTTGCAGAAGACAAAGGGGAAGTAAAGCTCCCGAAGACAGGGATTGTATTTCACTCCACAGCCAAGTAGGCTTTCGAGTGTCTGCAGACAGCGACGAGAAATGGTCCTAAAAAGATTAGAGCTCTTAAGGTAGGGCAAAATACTATATCCAGACAACATACTCGAGTTTTAATGACAGTGGGGACAGAATTGAGTGAAGCATTGTCTGCAGCCTTTAGGAAACCGAAAACTTAATTTGAAACAGCGCAGACTGGATCTGGGCTCTTCTCACAAGAAAGGCTTTATTCCTGTCCTTTAAGTATCACTTTTTATCCTTGACATATATTTTCCATTCACCGCTTCTCCTCAACACCATCCATCACAGTGAGAGACAAGAGAAGCCGAAGGCACTCAGTGCTCAGGTGTGCACAGCCCCACGTTCGCTCGACGCGCCCAGCCCACAGCCAGGCACTGCAGGTGACCCGGACCCCGTGTGCATTCCCACACGAACCCCAGACCCCACCTGCATCCCCCATCCAACGGCTACAACTGGCCATTAAAAGAGAAGCCTATAAGCAATGCTGTACAAGAGGGTCTGATATTTTATCACGGGGTCAGCCCAGCTCTAGGAAAGGTTTCGGTGTGCTGGGCAGCTTGCCTTTGAGCACCTCCCTTGCTCTGGTAAATTTCTTCCCACTGCATCTGTCTGTCACACTGTTATCTGTGTTTACCGACACCCAGCTGAGGTATAGAGACGTGGCTTTCCATGGGTGCACAGGGAAACAAACGCTCCACAGTCCCAAATCCCCATCCCAAGACCATCGCTGTCCCTCCTCCCTCTGCAGGGATGCAAAGCCCTACAAACCACTTCCCAGTGGGGGCAGACCCGCTGGCACCACTCCACTGGTTTTGTGCTGGGAGCAGGACAAAAGCACTGCAGCCCTGTTCAGGTCCAGAATCCCCTTAGGACCCGGTGTTTTCCTGCCCCTGACGGTGCCTTGGGTGCTGCTGTCAGGAACAAACCCCAGGGGTTTGTGTTGCAGGGCGCAAGGGATAATTGCAGGGAAGCAGCCGCCGTAGCCCAGCGACCGCTGTAATTGCTCTTGTGCCATCTTGCAGCCAGGTTTCCCGTGTTATTATCCCTGTATTAATAGAAACCAAATCTACCTTTGCACAGACAGCACTGCCAACCTTGAAATTATGCGGTCTCCTGGAGGCTACCCTTGGCCAAGAAGCCAGGGGTTTGCTGCAGGAAGACATCTGCAGAGCATTTGCTCAACCCTGGGCTCTTCGCCACCCAGGGGCAGGATCCCGGTGCTCCCACCCACGGAGCAGGGAACCCACGGCACTGCTTTCAGCCTGTGTAAATGGGATTAGACGCAGCCACACGGCCATTTCCCCTGCTGAAGCAGAGAAATGAGATTTGCTCTGTTAACTAATTCATGCTAGCAGCGTCCCTGCAAGCTATGGCAGTAAGCATTAGCTTCATCTCCTGAGGAGGAAAACTGGAGGTCAAAAGGGCTGCATTTCCCCTTGCTGACACAGTCAGGAGAGCAGGAGCTCAGCTCACATGGGTTTGGGGCTGGGAAATGATGTGGAGCACCTCGGCACGAGGCAGGGGTCAGTGCTAATGCTGGACAGTTGCTCAGGTGCCTCCACCCGAAGCACGGTGGGTAATACAGAGAATGGGATCTGTTTTGCTACATTTGTTCTTTAATGCATGTAAGAAGATTGGGTTTATGAAGGTCTTCAGGATCACCTTGTATCAAAGTCGGAATTTCATAAAAATGGATGAGGTTTAGAGGTGAAATTCTCCTCCACCCTTCTTGCTTCACCTCCCCATCCCTGCTCTGAACGCTCAGGTCTTCAGTGGCAGAGGGGACAGGAAGGAGACTCGAACTCTTCTGGTGTCCCTGCCCAGCCCGAGCTGCGCTGGTGCCACTGTGCTGACCTTGACACTTGTGCCACAAAGGACACAGATGCCACAAGAAAAAAAATTCAGGCACAGATTGCAGCAGAGTTCTCACTCCGTTCCCTTGACTCAGGTAAGACATGATGACAAGAATTCCTTGTATAACAATTAACAGCAATGTTGGTAATCCTGAAATCCTGGGCAAAATGATTGGGACAGGACAGGTAGCTCAGGGTACGACAGCCCCGCAGATGGCCTCCGACAGTAATCAATTTAACCATCAGCACTGTTAATGCTCTCAGAGCACACCTGAGCGACAAAGAATTATCCCCCCATGCTGTTTCCAAACTTCCCCAGTTTTCTTCACCTCTTCTTCCCCTGGCTTTTCACACTTTCCATTTCAATGGCAATTACTACCAGCATTTCTGCAAGCCTACAGACTTGCAACCAAGTCCTTGCTAAGCCAAAGCAGCACAGATGTGCTCGGGAGCAGTGCAGATGGTTTCCCTTCCCCTGAAACCCAAGGCTTTGCAGGCTGGGGATGTCACAAGCACATCCCTTCCCATATGGTGACTGAGAAGTCATCCTGGGAAGATGAGAGCAGCCAGAGGAGACCTGGGCTGCCTCCTGCATTTTTCAGCCCTTCGCCATCCTTCTGTGAAAGGCTGGAGCTGTTAAGCATCTAGGCAAGAGATGGAAAATAAATAATACACAAACGCCAAAGTGTGTTGCCAAGGCCTCCTCCGGGATGGATGTGTATCGGTGCCACCCCGATGTCACTCGGAGGGAGGCTTTGCTCCTGGACATGGTGTTGGCTCAGAGTGATGCATCGAAGAGCCTTGCAGGTGACAGAAGCTGTAATTGCTGTGATTCAGCTTCACCAGACCGCTTCACCCCTGTGAAACCTGCACCAGCCTCACTGCTGATTTCAGCAGAAGCAGGACCGATGGAGGTATAGGAAGGAAACTGCCATCGCTGCACCCTGCTCTTTTAGATGGAAGTCACAGTGATGTGGGATCTGATCATCCCAAATTTGGAGGGGAAGACCCTGCACCTGCCAGGACAGCAGTGCCTCCAATGCAATCTGATGGATGCTCTGGTTTCAGAGAAGACCTGAACCATGTTCCTCACCACTCCAAAAGCAGATTAAACCAAGCACAGAGAGCACGCAGCCTGGTAAAAAGGGGTCTCAGAGCTTGTGGGTGCTGCCAATGATGGCAGCTTGGGGTTCAGCAGTGTTTTGTGCCTGGAGGCTGAAGGCCTGCAACGAGCTGATGCAGACCCCCAGGAGCTGCCCTGCATCCCACTCGCTCCAGCCTAATCAGATCTGCCTCTGTTTTTCCCAGCAAAATGACTCTGTAGCAGTAGGAGATGCTGCAATGGTCATTTCAAATATGTGACAAGAATGCGAAAAAGGTACCTAGTGCAGCTGGTTAACTCCTGAAGTGCCCCCAGATAGCCCAACGCCTCTGCAACTCTGCCAGAGTCCCTGCTTGGAGCTGAGCTGCTTGCAAAGGTTACTGACGTTGCTTGAGAAATGTTAGTTATAGCTGCACGCATGTGTTTGGCTTATTAGTTTTGTCTAGTGGGAGATGATAATGTGACTGGGGAAAGAGCAAAAAAATACTCTCCTTGTTTAGCACAAAAATATAAGTAACAATTATTAGGCAATAATTGATTCATCCGATACTTTATTAACTGAAGTCGGGCTTGCAAGTGACATGCTCTGCAGCGAGCCTTTCATGTGACACATTATTAAAGGCTCTTTTTCTGTCTCTGAAAGGCAGTGGCTGGCAGATCAAAGGTCAGACATTTCAAGGAGTAAATTGGTTTAATGTGGCTGCAGATAGCCTCACGAAACCTAATAAATATGCAGTGAAATGTAAGGAGAGAAAATTGTGGACAAGAGAGACAATTACTTTGAAACCAGGATAAGAGCAGCACGGGCTCAAATTAATCAGCGCAAGTCTCCTTCTTGCTGTCTCGCATTTGGCATCCAGAGCAGGAGCCTGGCTGCCAGCCCGGCATGGGAGACGTGCTGATGCCCAGAGCCCAAATCTCAGGGGGAAGATGCCTAACCCTGGGCTGAAGTCACAGCTTTCCAGTTTCACCATGGCTTTCCAGTTTCACCATGGCTTTCCAGTTACACCAGAAGCTTTTGTGAACTGCAGCCAAAGAGGTGCAGGAGCCATGCAGGGTTTTGTGGTTGCTGCACAGCTAAATATGTTGGGGATCCCTTGACGTGACGCTATAGGGACATGGGGAGATGGTGACCGGCGTCCCAGACCCCAGTGCTCAGCGGTAAAAAACGAGCCTGCCGCAGTTTCACTGTAGGAATTGATGCTTGCAGCTCATCTCATTGTTTTTAACCTGATCTTCTGACTTTTTTGAAGCATACCTCACTATTTTTAATCTCCAGCCAGGCTGCAATGTCGGAATACTTTGGGGTTTTGCTCGCGTTTGTTGAAATGCATTAACTCAAACAACCTCCGAGCGGCTGTAAGGTTGGGCCGCTTTGCTGAAAAGTCACAACTTCACTCCTCTTAATTAAAAGTGAGAAAACACCCACTCCATTTCTCTAATCTTGAAAGAGATTTCCTGCACGAACAGCGACAACAATGCTTGATATTCCTAGCGCGGCTGGAAAGCAGAGCAGAGGAAAGAAACCTTTAAAATAAAGCACACCCCCCCCCCAAAGAAGCAGATAAGGGCACAACCTCTTTGTATTCCCCTCGCAGGTCACCTTCACCGGATGAGTCACCGCGTGCCAGCGCTATTTGTCACGGGCCCACCAGATAGCGGGGTGAGGATTAAGCACCACAAGCTACCTGCCACAGAGCACAGCCCTGCTCTCTTGGAGCAGCAGGAAAACAGCTGGGTCCAAAGGGCTGAACTGTGCCCATGGCTTGGACCCTCCAGGATGGCTTCTGCCCGCTGTGTCCCCAAAGGCGGCACTGCCACCCTCCTGAGAATCACTGGAGCAACGCAGAGCAGGGAAGCGAGAGCCACCCATGCCCTGCTCGCCATGGGATGCTTCGTGGCATGAAGGGAAGAGCTCTGCGCCCTGATGGGGTCGCCCACAAGGACGGCCGATGGCTCGCGGCCGCCCAAACCCGCAGCCCCCGCAGGCAGCCAGCCCTGAGCTATTTGTGCCTGTGCAGCTCTCCCATAAATCAGGAGCCCTGACAATGTAATTTGTATCTGGGGAACCTGGAGCAATTACAAAATCAGCCCAAACACTATTTGTTTCCCAAGATTTCGCCCTTAGTTAGCACTGTCGTTCTGCTTTAATTACGCAGTAATTAATTGCAACAAAACTGTTTGGAAAGTGCGTGTGCAAGGCAGAAAAGGCTCCAGTGTTGCAGCCTGCCTGCTCCCCTGTACCCCTGAGTGTACAACAACTCTCTGCAGAGAATTTATGATCCTGGGTTGATACAATACTGGGTATCCACTTCACCACCTTCCATCCAGAGGATCTCCAGCTCCTTCCAAAACCAGACTGAAACACACGGAAGGGGACTACTGACTATTTTACACGCAGGGAAATCAAGGTGCAGGGGAGCTAACCTCCTTAATTTGTCACCAGACAGGATTGAAAGGACAGAAGTTGCCAGAAGTGAACATAAAGAAGCACCGCGTTTTGACAGCAATGGGAACCAGCCCCAAAAGACGGCAGGCAGCCCAGCCCTACCCAGAGGAGAGCTAAAGACCTTTCAGAAAATACATGCTGCCATGTTTTTCTCTGCTGTTTTCTTATTTCAGCTACTCCTCTCCTCTTCTCTCCCCTTTCTCCAATTTCACCCTCCCAAGAGGCTGGCAAACCTCCTGGCTCGGTGAGCAAGCTGGAGGTGGGATTGATCCCTGCTGGTCCCCAGGGCGATGTGCCCAACCTGGTGGCAGCAGCAGCCTCCCAGAACTCACGTGGGTGGAAGGGCCCAAAGTCTGGCTGGGGGCAGCAGTCCCAGTGTGGCGCCAGGCTTATCATTGCCCCAGTAAGGCTGGAAGATCCAGCTGATCTCAAAGACCACCCAGAAAACAAGGGGCTGTGGCAGGGGATTTGCTCCATCAGCTCCAACTCACCTTGGCAAAAGGTGCCCAGATGCCATGGTGACGGGCTCGGTGGGGATAAACACCCAGCATGGGTGTGGGCTGTTTGCATAGCTAGGAAGCTGGCTGGTCTCCATCCCTCCACCCTGCCTCCTCCCAGCAGTGCCAGGAGCTTGATCCAAAGTGGTCTCCTACCTCCTCCCGGGCTGGCTCATCCGTCGGCAACACGGAGCCACTTCCCAAACTGGTTCAGTGCTGGGCAGGGCAGGGTGGGGGACCGCTGCCGGGCTGCCTCTCCCCATACCCCAGGATGCAGATGTCATTTGATGGTCCTGACGTCTCCACACATGGAGACATGTCACGGGGTGACCTGTCCTCTCCTCCTCCGCTGCGGTAGCTGAGACCCCGAAATAAAGACAGCCCTAGGAGCTGGGGATCTGATGCTGCTGACAGCATTCAGAGGCTGGAAGAGCATTTAGGGGGTGCCAGCGGGCTTGGCTGCAGTGATGAAGCCAAGTGATGATCCAGATGGGCATGGATCACACCAAGGACTGGGCATTTAGGACGGGAGAGCGAGAAGCGCATACGGATGCTGGACGTGGTATCCTTCCCCCAGAAAGCTGCGTCCTGGAAAAGCGCTGGTGGCCACCAAGTGCCTGTTCCTCAGGCGCAGGGACATCTCTTGGAGGGATGAGGAAGAAAACAACCAAAGAGCCGTGAGAAATAAATGCAGTATGAAGGGGAAGCTGCTCCCATGAGTGACACGAAAATTACACAGGCATGTAAGCAACGTTACTAGTGGGTGCACGCTTCCAGTAAGGAATCAAAAGGCTCTGACTAATGTAAAGATGGCTCCAAATCTTTCTTGGCAGAAGAATCTCAGCCCCACATCCCCTCCCTCTATTCATCTCAGAAGAAAAACAACTGGCACAGCTCCTCGCTGACCCGCACCAGTCCTTTGCTCCTCCATCCCCATCCTTCAGCACAAAGCTCTCCTGAACCCTCAAAAGTATGCGGGGTCACTTCCTTACGGTGTCCAAATTTATAAATCCATTCCACCAGTGACACTGAATGGAAAAACGACAAGAACTACGAAGCAGGGAGAGAGACTTCAGCGCTCTGAAAATATTTAAATAGCTGCTACTTAATTAAGAGCAATAGCTGTGGAATTATGTCAGTGAAACTTGCCACTTATTTATTAATTACAGGAGGAATTTCAAAGGGAGTTAGGTGCCGGCCAGCCCCAGGCTCGCTGGAAAACCCCCGGCTCGCACGGCTGATGCTTGCTCGGTGCTCCAACACGCCAGCTCTGACTCCTCATTGCCTGGCACCTGAGCAAACAGCACCGAGCAGCAGTGGGGAGCTGCCTGACCGGAAGGCACCGGCTGCAAATGGCCTTTGCAGGGGTGCAAGTGATTAAATGCTTTGTAAGGAGATCAAGGAAATGGGATAGAGAGCAGAGCCTGAAAACTAGACTCTTCCCTACAAGTGGAAGCCCCCCTCAATTAAATCAGCTGCGTATCTAAGGGTGACTCAGACAAGGAAACCTGCTCAGGATCAAGCCTTGAGCGTGCTCCAGCCCCATGCACACACTTGCCGGCCCCACTGTCTCCACGCACGCAGGAGATATTTCCTCAGCCATCCTGGGGCAGATCCCCAGGAAAAACACCAAGAAGCCCCCAAAGGTTCACTCCGTAGTGGGAGGAGCTGGTGATGCAGGCAGATGTTGCAGCATCTGCACCCTAGGACTGGGGGTCCCCACTGCCTCTGCTCACCAGAGCCATTCGGCTCTCCAAGACCCCGTTCGGCACAGCCACTCCACCAGCCCCATCCCATTTCCAGCCTTCAACAACCAACAGAAAGGAGGGGAAAGCCACCACATGCAGCCCTACCCCCCCAAATATTACGTCCAGGCACACCGGAGGCTGCCCCCACCTTTATAGGACAGGACAAACTCCAGGACCCTACACAAAGGCAATATTTCTACACATGCAACGTGCTCGGAAAGGCAGTGCCGAGACCTCTGAGCACCAGTTCCTCCCCTGCCGAGCACATTCCTCTCGTCGGATTTTCATTCAGCCAAACCTTAAACAAAACTGCAGCTCGCTGGTGTTGTTTCTGGTTCTGGGAATCACCTAGGCAGGATCCAGAGCCAGGGAGGGACTTTGAAACAGCACCGGGATTTACTCTGAGGCAGGATTTGTTAGAACTATTAAAGCCTAGCTGGGTAAAACACACCATCCTTGGGCGTTCCCTTTGCTGAAAAAGCAGCAAAAAGTTCCAGAGAGAGACTGGGATTTCAGCCCGAAAAATATTTCTATTAAAAATTGAAATCTTTCTCTTTTTTCAACTGTTTTTTCATCAAGTTTTCTGTAAAGAGCCAGAACAAAGATAACTTTTAAAACAAAGACAAATACAAATCACCTGCCCCTTCAGCACCCTTCTGCCTACCCAAAGTATCAGCAGATGTGTTTTCACACTGAAACTTCCTATCTAAAACCAGCAAACAAATAACAGAGATGGACCTGCGAAGAAAACCTGTAAATCAAGACATGGTATAGGTGCTGATACAGAGCCAAAATCTCCAGGCTTGGTAAAGATTCAAGATACCAAACAAGTAAATCAGAGAGAGGATCACGGGGTCGGGTTGAAACAGCAATTAAAAACGCACGGAAACGGTGTTTAGTTATTACAGGGGACCGCTGCACAGCACCGAACACGCCAGGGCGATTTTGGAAAAGAACACGATTAGCCTCCGAGCATGAAACTCAGACTGCTTCCCCTCGCTTAAATAAACCACAGAAGCTGTGAAAGGATTAAAAAACAAACAAAAAAAAATCTATGAGATCTTTTGGAAATCAAGCGCAAAGCGGAAAAGTACAGATCTGACCCACCTCTGTGCTCCGCGCACCGACCCTCGCCGTCCCTCGGCATGAAACTTGTGCTTTGCTGCAGCCGGAGCAGGCGAGGCTGCTGCCCGGGTGTCTGCAGCCGAGTGGAGATTGTCATTGATTTGTGTGAGGAAAGTTAAGCCTTTCTAGGAGCGGTTATGAGAATTCACTCCCACCACTCCCTCTAAACCAAAAGTATTTGGCACCAAGCCCTCCTCGTCCACCTGTACTATTAAGGTCTAAACAGCACGCGGGATGTGGACCAATTTTATCAGGATCTTTTCATGTTTCCTTTTTAAACAAGCACACACAGTTCTTTGCAAAGATTTCAAAAAAAAAAAAAAAAAATCCCATTTTTTTTCAAGCAGACTTATCGCATCCTTTCTGCTTCCCACGTGGCGTGACTGCGCTCAGGCCACCCTGAGCCAGGCAGGGTGCAGGAAGCCACGGGCAAGCTCCCACCACCCTGCTCCACTTCCCCACAAGCCATGGTCCTATGGAATGGTGCAAACCCAGATGAAAGCCTTTTGAAACAGAGCTGTGTGTAATTGAACTAGAAACCTGTTTTTTTTTTTTTCTCAGTTGACTCAAGTAAGGATTCCAAGAAGTTGTTCAGAGGAGGGTTTGCTTCCACGAGCTGCCGGGAAGCCACCTTCTGACCACCTGAGCTGGCCTCAAAGCAGCAGATGGCCCATCTTGCCCTCGCTCCGGGACCATCCCCTTCCACAAACCCCTCTTGGCAGAGCATTGGCACCACCAGCGCCCAGCTCACTGGAGCATGCCGCCTCGCCCAGCCAGGCTGCGTGGAGCAGGAATTGCTCCCTCATGCAGCCTGACCTTACCCAGCATGGCTTCCCAGCATGTGTGCAGCTCCACGGGCTCAGTTATGGTGTTGAGAGACAAATAACAGGATTCAGAGCAGGTCCCTCCTCTTTTTGGAGCAGGACATTGGGTGGGGAGCAGCCTGCAAGGGCAGGGACACATCCTGGTTTGGCCACACTGGAGTCCCCTAGGCCATGTGGGTTGGGGGAACCAGGATGTGCACCCTGCATCTGTGGGAGGTACCCTAAGAAATCAGTTCATTCCTGAGGTTCTGCCCCAGATTCAGCAATCACGCCAAGCATTAAGTTAAACACCACATTTAACAAAATACTAGCTCCTTTCTGGCAAAGGTACCACGACAATGAGGAAATACAGATTTTTGTTGATGCAATAAACGCAATCTGGATGCCGAGTTACACATCGCTTGCTTTAAAGAGGCACATGAAAAATCCCAAATCACAACAAAAGGCAAACTGAAATTGTTTATACAAGGCAAATCTTTCTGGAGAAGGAGGCAAAATCAAGCATAAGACAGCCACAGCTGGGGAGAGATGCCTGCTCGCAGCACGCTCACTTTTGAAACTTATTCCACTCTCTTTTGGTCTGTAGGAAAAAAAACAAGCTGCTTCCATCCCCACACCCAAACCACTATCTGCAGCTCCTCTGGCTGCTGGGTTTCTAAGGAGTGTCTGGGTAAATCAGTACAAGAAGTCGGCGCGAACAATATGTCTGGCCCCAGATAAGGGCGAAGCAAAAAACTTGGGCAACATCCAGCGGCTGCCAAGGTGGTGCGGGGAGGAACGCAAATTGCCACCCACTGCTTTTCCTGCTGCTCCGGCCGCCCCATGCACGGAACTCCACCGGGGTCTGCGGCCGAGATGTGGGATGGAGTGTTTGCTGCAAGGCACCGAAGGGTAGGGATGCCGGGGAGGAGCCCAAGTGAAGGAAACAGAGCAGGGATGCTCTAAATTAGACCCAACAGGCTCTTCCCACAAAAGCTTTTTTTTTGTCGGATTTTTTCCTTCCATCGGAATGGCTTGCTCCCTCAATCTGTTGGAGAAACAATGACTTCCATCCCATGCTACTGGTGTGCATTGTTTGTCGTGAAATTTCCCAGGGTGTTTTTTATCGGCGCGCATGGAAATGTCCCCAGCCCATTTATTACAAATGTCCCCAAATTCCTGCAAGCCAAAAGCAACATTTGCATAGAGCAAAACACTCGGAGGGGAGACAGTGACAAATGAAGCAGCTCAGCAATGGCTTTGAGTACAAAAACACTGCAGATTATTTTGTGGAAAATAGGTCCCCCCCCTGAACCCTGGAAATAATTTGCTGTTTTCCATGTGAAATTGGTTGCTGTCTTCTGATCAGGAGGGGTGAACGGGTTTCCCAGTTTCAGAGAATAAACTGCTTCTAACGGGGTGTGAAATAAGAATAGCAGAAGGAAGGAGAGGAGGAAGGGTTGTGGTGGACCCCACCTCAGCTGGGCAGATCTCAAACACAACAGAAAATCGAAAAAAAAAAAACAACTAGAAGAGGCTGCAAATCCCAATTTGGTCCTAAAGTCACAGACAAAGCTCTAATTGCGAGCATGCTGGATTGATATCCAGCATGATATCCTGACAAGAGAGTGCTAAAAGGACCTCTGCCCAGCCAGGAAAATTAGGGGTCAACAAATTCAACGTTTTTCATAGGCAGAGTTAAGTTTGACACAGTTTTGCTTTCTACACTTTTTTTTTTTTTTTTTTTTTAAAAGAATATATTTGCACAAATGTTCTGTGAATTTTTGCAACTTTTCCTTTTGAAACTGAGTTTTTCAGGCCATTTTTAGACTTTAGCTAGCTGAAGCCCAATAACCATCCTCAGGGAATCTAACTTTCTGAGAGCCAGGAGATATTTTCTGCAACATGACTTCCTGCACTAGTCACATTTTTCCTTTAACATCCTTATTCTATTGCCAAAACATGTCATTGAAAAAAAAAATATGTTTTGTTATTTTTTTTTTACAGGTCAATTTTGCTAAGAAATAAAAACCAGCAACATATTTTTCCCTTAAGTCTCACAGAAGCAGCTTCAAGATCAGCTCCAAGAAGGACAGATTAGGATAGGGAAAGCTTGGTGGCTTCATCTAAATACTTGTTGTGTTCATGCATTACTTGACACACCTGAAGGCAGGAGCCAGGTTGCCTGATTTGTTTTTAACGTTTCAGTCCTCACCTCCTCTTTATCAGGAAGGATTTTCAGGTCCACTTCAGCTCGTGTTTATGCAAGGCTGGGTGACAGTTGCTAAAAATAATGGTCATAGGATGAATCCTAAACACAAATGGATGTTATTTTAGTATTATTCAGTATACTCTCATCTTGCATACAGTGTGTGCACATTAATAGTAAAAGATACAATGAGGAGCTGCTTTACAGAGCCTGATGGAGTTGGAAACTGTGGTGCACTTGGAGAACTACGATCTTGTTGCTCTCAGGGAAACGTGGTGGGATGATTCACACAACTGGAACACCACCATGGAGGGCTATAAGCTTTTTAGAAGGGATAGGCAAGGTAGGAGGGGTGGGGGAGTTGCCCACTGTGCTAAGAGGTGCACAGACTGCGAGGAGCTGCCTCTGAGAAACAGTCAGGAACAGGCTGAGAGCCTGAGGGTGAAAAATAAGGGTGGGACCAATAAAAGGCAGCTGGTGGTCGGGGCCTACTCCAGGCCACCTGATCAGGGGGAGCTTATTGATGAGGCCTTCTTGCTTCAGCTGAAGGAGGCGTCACAGGCACGGGCTCTCATCCTCATGGGGGATTTCAACCACCCAGACATCTGCTGGGACAACAACATGGCAAGCTGCAAGTGATCCAGGAGGCTGCTGGAGTCCATTGACGATAACTTTCTGGTTCAGATATGGAGTAGATCCTCCTGGATGAGGCACATGCGAGATGAGGAGGTGATCTGAGACAGCCAGCACGGCTTCACCAAGGGCAGGTCGTGCCTGACCAATCCGGTGGCCTTCTATGATGGAGTGACGGCATCAGTGGACAAAGGGAGGGTGACGGATGTCGTCTACCTGGACTTGTGCAAGGCCTTTGACACGGTCCCGCACCATATCCTTATCTCTAAACTGGAGAGATGTGGATTTGATGGGTGGACTGTTTGCTGGATAAAGACTGGCTGGAGGGTCGCAGCCAAAGGGTTGTAGTCAATGGCTCTACGTCCAGGTGGAGGCTGGTCACGAGCGGTGTCCCCCAGGGGTCCGT
>VXAV01003804.1:44861-61338 GCA_013399715.1 Alectura lathami | reverse complement strand
TAAAGTAAATAAAGAGGCATATGATCATTTAAAAAAAAAAAAAAAAAAAAACCTGCTCAGATAAATATTTTAAAGTGTATATTTCCCACCTTCTACAGCAACTTTGTGTATATTCCTTTTGATAACTCCTAGAAATGATAACTTTCTTAAAGTTGGAAACAAAGTTGCATTTTTTAGCAGTTAAGATTTGTTTAATTTTTTTCATTTCATAGTAAGTTGTGTTTTGGTTGGTCCTTTAATATAGATTTCCCCTTATTTTTTCAGATACTTAAAGCTTCAAAAGAAAAGTCCCTACATCAGGAGGACCAGCCCTAACCATACGCTACAAAGGGGAGCAGATGGTTGTGATAGATTTTACGACGTAATTACCGAGCAGTTCAGGGTTTGGGGAGCAAACACTAAGATGCTGTAAATGGGTTGTAGCCAACTGTCATTTTAGTAGGCGTTTTTTAACACTTGGATGTTTAATTTACATTCCTGTCTGATAATTTTTTGGGAGGGGTCAAGTTTAGTGAATTCATTAGTTTTATTTTTCTTCTGTGTTCATGACAGAGTTGCGACTTTCAACTACATTTCATATGTGCTGTTCAAACACTTGTTAATATTCTATTTATAACATAGCAGCAAGTACATTTTTTCAGATTTTAATATATATCTTTTGTTGTGGATTCATACAGTGTGTACAGAGCATTTTGGTGAAAGGAAACTTATAATATTATGGATTTTTAAATGTTTGACAACTGCTGGCATAGCATACAGCCTAAATGCGTTTTATTGGAAACACTAATCAGGCACACACTACGCTGTGAAGTTTGACTTGCATCTCTTTGCACTGACATTATGTCAATAGATACAGTACATCATTTTCAGGTGATTTAAAATAGTCTAACAATATTCAAATTCTGTATATTTAATTCATAATAGTAAAAGGGCAGATTACTAAATTACTTTTTTTTTTTTTTTTCAGAAATGATTTGTGTGTGAGTTAGAACTTTTTATTTGTATGCATTTGATTTTGAAGCAGAATTGTCTAGAAACTACACCATAGCCTAGCAGGGAGTCAGTGTAAATTGAAACAAAGCTGAATCGACAGAATCAGGATGAGTTTGGGAAATTTCTCCTACTTTGCCTACCAGTGTAATGATTTCAAAGCTGGGTTTAGGAAATGTTCTATTCTATGGACACTGTGGAAATTCAGCCTTGGGAAGAATAGCGTGTCAAAATGTAAGGCCTACAATTGTAACCACTCTTGTAAAAAGTACACGTCTGAAATTTAGACTTGGAGTGATTTAGAATTTTAATATTACAGGTATACTCTTTACCTGTTCTGTGCTGCTGTTCCACAATTACAAAGACACATTTTATTCTTTGGCATATTGCATGTGTTTCTTTTTGGCTCAGGAATAACTGCTGTGATTTTAAGAAATTACCAAGTCTGATATGAGAGCTTAGAATATTTAAGAAAAATAAATTTTGTAATGCTAACAGCAGTCACCTTTTGGTTGACAGAGAGATTTTAAATTTCTGTAACACTGTTTTGGAGTCAGGTTTTCAGTTGCATTTATAGTTAAAGGGAAGTCATGTACAGTGGCTGTTTTTTGTTTGGAATTATAGTAAGACTCTACATTAACGAGTGCTACATCTGATTAACAAACAGAGGAGATGTTCCAAAGTGATTTCTTTAGACTTTTCAAGGAAGCAATAATACCTTTAGACTGTGCTGTGGTTTGGGATGGGATGTTCTCATAAAATTACCTGTGATTGTGAATTGCATAGCAATAATTTTTACAAAGCCATATTTTGTGATGAAGCTTGGGAGTAATTTTGGAATGGTGAATGGAGGACTTTTCTATAACAGTGGCAGCCTATTTGTAGAATTATGGGACTGTGAGCGTGTATTGTGCTGTGATCAAATTTTAAGTATTTTGTAACTGGGTATGTGTTTTCTACGTGCTTCATGTTTACAAAAATATGCCAAGCTGGACAATGTCAAGAGAACTATTAAGAAAAATGTTTATTTCACCTGTTTTAATGTTTGGCTGCAATAAAACACAGAAGAATATTCTAGTCTTTCTAGTGTCATTATTTTTTCCAAAGCGCAGTATATATTAACTGTGAGGATAAATATTTCTCAGCTAGTAACAAATATTATTATTTTCCAAGTTAATCATTTTGAATTTTTAAAAATACACTTGAAAGTAAAATTTACGAGGAGGAAGAAATCTAATAAGCAGATATAATTTGTATTTTTGGGTGGTAGTATGTGATGGGAATGTGCCTTACTGTAAGGTCTCTGTCTTTATTATTGTGTTGTTTCTTCTTTTGGACTATTACTATTAAGCAACTGATTTGGCTTGAATTTTGCCCATTATTTGTACTTTCTAATTGTAAATTAAAATGGATGAGAAACTACTGTTTAACACAGGCAAAATATTCTGTGTTATGGTCTGTGGTCCAAATTAAAACTCTAACAAGAGTGTTGTATCTATGCAGTTCTGTGTTTCAAAAGAAGCTTCTGTGATTTTTTTTCTTCAAACTGGAATTTTAATATTGAAATACAGATGTATAAAGAACTGCAATTAAAAAAAAAAAAAATCCCCAAAATAACGTTTTCAGCTTGCTACAGTTGTACCTGCTGTTTTTCAGTCTATAAAACATTGGATCCAGTTGCCTTTTTTTTTTTTTTGTTTGAAATCATGAGAAATACCAATATGAAAGGAATACTGCTCTCATTTAAAATTTTCCTAAAGTATTATTTTATTATTAAAATTTTACTACCATTTTAAGTGACTTTTTCACATTCTCAATAATTGAAAATATATCAAAACCCATTTCTTTCTAAGAAGTAAAGAAAATGGATGGGATTGGCTATTGGAAGGATATTGAAAAATATCACGGATTTACTGGATGTCACTGTGCAGTTTCTAGTGCTTGAAATACCATGTCTGTGTAAATACCGCTGTATTGTGCGCTTATTGTGTTGACTGGGGTACATGTGAAAACTACAGGATAAGAAATACAGACTAGTTGTGACTTAAGTCGTTAATTCACATACGCTCACAAGAACTTAGGCTACCTGCAATGTGAAAAATAAATTTATTCTTTATAGCAGGAAACCATCTTGGGAATACCTGGTGCGTATGTTGCACTATGATAGCTGTTCTAGTCTGGAGAGACTGGTTAAAACAGTTTTGTCTGTAATTTTGATTTAGATTTGTTTTGATCAAAACAGAGAACTTGAGTTAAGGATGAGAGCTGTTTGAAGAGGTACCAACAAATTTTTAGTTTGGGGTATGATTAGTTTCAGATGATGTTTAAATAATTTTGAGATTTACTATTACATCCCTGTCTTTGAGACACAGCATGTTTTTAAAACTTTTTCACCATCAAAGTAAGCTAAAGACCAGTGTAGAGAGAACAAAGCGATTTGTGCAGAATATGATGCTGAAGCAAATTCTTAATTTCATATGATGAACGCTGAGGGAAGCAAGATCTTCAGAGCTAACAAGATCAAGTTTTGTTGAGCTTCAAAAGCAGCTACCTAGAAGGAGAGTCTGGAGTAAATAAAGATCATTTGAGGGGCTATACTGAAACCGCTGGCAGCTAATATAACAGAGTGGAGACTGAAAGAAATCTAGGAGAACTGGAAGCAATGGTCCTGGTACATGGAAAGGTGTAGACAACTATACATAATCTAGTGTATGAGCCTCAGTAATCTGAAGCATGAAAGCATGAAACTGATAAAGAAGTGGGAGACAGGAGCAGGTTTTAGCGGAATGAGCTTGTTCTTGCTGTGATGGAAAACAACTTGTAGCAGTCACTAAAATGTCAGGGGGAAATGAGTCACTGAGTGTCCTAGAGGCAATCAGAGAGAAGAGGTCAGATGGGAATATGAGTGTTGCTGATAAGGGAGAGGATACAGGGAAAATGGGTAGTGAAGTCATAATCTATCCTGTAATGATTTCTTTATGTCCTTTAATTGGTAGAATAGAAATATGGGTACATAAACTATTCTGTCTTTCATCTGGAGTTGTGTTATTACTTTTTTTAAAATACAGTGTTTCTGATGACATACTGACAGATGAATATACCACTTCAGTTATTCTCATATGTGCAAAGAAGCCAGTGTTTCAGCAAATCCTGAACAATGCTTTCAGTAATATGTCATTAGCGTAATAATATCCTCCATGTTATTTTGTAGTATGTCACTGACTCTGTAGGTCTTTTTTTCCTACATCTCTTTCAGTCTGACTGACTTATTTTATGGTGTAACTGAAGAGATGAATGACTTTCAATGTCACCATATTAATTTAATTTCTCATATCATAACCAAGTTAATCCTCACTGTGCCTTGTACTGAATGTTGAAATCAGGTGTACTCTCTGCATGTTCAGTAGTAGCAGTTGTCCACCTGTAGTGAAGAAAGAGACAGGAATTTTGTCTAAGACAGGAAAATAACTAACTAAAGGCCATCTGAGCTCTCTTTTTAATATTCCTTGTGAAGTTTATTGGGAAGAAGTTGAAAGCCATGATAATGTCAGAATGATAAGGCAAGACGCTTTTAATGTTACAAGAGTAGGACAGGATCAAAAAAGTGTTAGAAGGACGAAGAGAAGAAAAGCCTGTGATCACACCTGCCTTCTTTGTGATATTCAGATGTGTGATTTTGGTACAAGTATGCAGTAGGCTTTTCACTGCAGTAGTGCTTAGTTAACACTTGATCATGCATTCGGTTGTTCACAAAACTTGTGGGGTAAATTATTTTAAGAGTTGACGTATGACAAAAGCTTCCAAGTGCCCAAGTAATTTCTGAATATGAGACTGATGTTCCCAATTTATATGAATGGTTTTTACTTTTTAATCAAATATGTATAAAGCTAGTATTCCTAAGAGTTTTTAATTAACAAAGAAAATAGCTTGTATTGCGTGTATCACTTAAATCTACCAAATATCTAAAGGCCAACGTTTATGAAATATTCTGTGTCAGAAGCAAATACGCATAACTGAAGCATCTGAAGAGAAAGACCTTCTATGTAACTATAGTTCAGTCAGTACGTTATGCTTTACTTCAATTTTTATTTTAAAGAGTCCAATTAGCCCAATCATATTTTCAGTCTAAACTGTAATTTTATTGTAACTCTTTCTTATCATAAACTGTTACCATAAATTTACTTCAATGGAGTTATATTTTTAATATTCTAGGAAAAGGTGAAAAGGAGACTGAGCAAGACAAAGAAGAAAAAGGTAAGTTTGAAAGTAACATTCTACTCTTCTTCATTCTTCCGAATTCAAAAGTGCGTTCTGGGAGAACTGATTTAAATTAGATTAAATTGTAGTGATGCTTACTCCTGTGTATCTTATGTAGATAACTAGAGCTCAGTAGACATACAGTGTGCCCCTGTTTGTCAGTAAAGACAGTCAGTTTGAAACCCGACAGTAATGCTC
Organism: Alectura lathami; assembly: GCA_013399715.1. Classification (NCBI taxonomy): domain Eukaryota; kingdom Metazoa; phylum Chordata; class Aves; order Galliformes; family Megapodiidae; genus Alectura; species Alectura lathami. Next base: position 55,893 of record VXAV01003804.1, on the reverse strand, counting down.
CCCTCTTGCAAAGTCACAGGCTGCTGTTAAACACAGCTGCCATGTCCTGATCCCAGTGTGACACTGCAGAGGCTGTAGCTTCACCGTGCAGCTCAGCCGCCTCTGAGTGAGAAGCAGGGCCCTGAAGAGGCTGTCAGGGCCTGCGGGCCCTGCTCGGTCCTGTGTGCCACTTGTCTGAGGGCCATAGCAGCAACCTGTGGGTGACAGCACTTCATAGATCTGGTGTACTGTCACTAGGCCTGAATTACTGTAGTTCTGTCTGCACTACTGGTTGATGAATTGTAGGTCTAAACAGATGCAGCTGTGATGTGGGGCAGTTAGATCCATCTTCGCACACAAAACATACCTTGTGGGAGGACTTGTGGATGCTTTCGAAGATGGCAGGCAGCACTGAAATCAGTCCTCTTCAGCTCTCTGTTACCCAGGGGGAGGTTTTTTGTCTGGCCTGGTAAGAACATACAGAGGCAGGTTTGGTGGAAGAGTGAGTGGTGCCAAGAGTACTGCAAGTCTTTTCTCCCCCCACTGCTTTGCACAACCTCTGTCATTCAGATCAAGCCTTGTGTCTCTCCCTTGCTATACTGCTACGGCTGACCTCAAACAAAAACCTGTGCATCCTTGTCACTCAGGTGAGGCCTGCCACAGGTACCTCCTCCACTGCTTCTGGGGAGTCAGGGACTCTACTGGTGTCTGCTGCTCCTTTTTCATTCCTTTTGCATTTTTTTCCTGTGACTACTTAGCAATGCTACTTCTGTGACTTTTTGATGAGGTCTTTTGGGTTTGTGTATTTGTATTTTAAATATTTAAATGCTTTGCCAGAAACATATGTTTTATTGAAGTATTACATATGCCAGATGCAAGCAGAACATTTAATAAAGAAACATACCGTTGTCAGGTTTACTTGGGAAGCAATGCAGTTAGATCAGCATTTCCAATCACAAAAGGATAGGTTTGGCAGGACGTATCTTTCCACACTTGATAGTAGGAAAAAACTTTGTGCTTGCTTTATTGGCCCGTTAGAACCGTAGAATTAAAAGACATGCAATAGCTGTCCAGTACAGGTGAAAATACTGCCTCGTTTAGGAAAATGAAAACATACAGAATTGTTGTTGTGCAGCAATATCAGCCAGATTTGGTGAGGCACCTTTATGGCTTGAAAGCATGACAAGACGAAGCCACGTTCCTTCTGCATTTTATAAACACTGCTCCGCTAAATAAATGCTTCTTTAGAGTCCTGCTGTTGCAGCTTACAAGGTTGCTGTAAGTGGGAAGGAGAGCTGTTTTCCTGTCTGAATTGATCAAACAATCCATCCTACAGGGAAATGGGGTGGGAGGTGGGGGGGGGAACCCAAATTTTAAATTAAATTTGTTTATAGCTAAACTGTTTGTATTGATTTACACAAGTTGAGTTTTGTTTAACTGTTTATGTTTTGGCCTTGGAAAGTGTGAAGTGTTTTAAAAGTTCTATTGAATTGGTTTATTTTAAATTACCATAATAAGATGAAGCAGTAAATTTATGAGAGATGTATTTAGAAATATTGTGCTATGGCTGTCTGGCACATGTAGAAACGTCAGATCTAAGGAGTCAGGAATTTACAAAACTGTATTTGGCTTGTTTTTAGGGATTAAGTGATTCTGACAGTGCACAGAGATTTGTGCGAGTTTGCATTTGTTTTTAAATGTTTGTACATACAACCCCCAAAAGGCCTTCTGTGACAAAAACTACAGCTTTGAGTAGGTCTTTCAACTTAAACATTTCATTATGTGTATATAATATCATTATATACATATAAGCATATCATTAACATTTTTCAGTACTGCGGTCTTCATTGCTCTTTGATGGTAAAATGTCTTCTAAATTCAGTAAATTATAATGTTTAGTCATACTTCGTCAAGTTTATTAAAACGCTCACTCAAAGCTCTACTGAATTTCACCTCGCTAATGTTCAGAAAGAGATGAACTTTCACAATTAGTTTCTAGTATACAAATCTTTCTAAGGATATATCAAGCTGGGCTTTCAGAAGACTTCATGATGTTGAATTTTATTACTGGAGAATTTGTACCATAACATGTTACGTTGATTTTTTGTTTATTTTATTTTTTTATGTTAATTGATACAGAAGACATGGAAAAAGCAACCCTGTCTTGCAAACCCTCCCAGCTGGTGTTTGACAGGATGGAAAGGTGTAGAGTAATTTAAAAAGCTTTATCATGACTGCTTTTTCCACTTGCTACTTGCTGCTGTCTTCCTAACATTGATTCTGATTAGTCATAAATTTGGACTAAGATCCATATTTAGAGAACGTGCTGATCATGAACTCCAATTCCTTCACCCTCGTATCAAGGCTCTGGGTTTTGAATAAACATAAGCAGATGTAAATACACACACAGATTGCTCAATGAGTTTCTTGTTGTGGGATTTTCCAAATGCACTTAGCATCTCTGCCAAGTTGTTTCAGCTCTCATAAGCTGTTGCTTTTTTTTTTTTTTTTTTTTGTCTTTAGAACTCTGTCTGCCCACTCACCTGAAATTCTTGGTATGTTGATCTTTAGGTATCAGAGGTAATCACATTTGCTCTGTTTAATCACAGTTGCTGAAGTTGTTTGGCTATGGAAACTGTGCAGTTTCACTGCAAATATGAGAACTTAAAACACAGGTAGCAACTTTTCAATAAACATCTCTCACGTGATGCCCTTCAGGGTGGACAATACCCAGAGATCATTTTGCTGTTAGTCTGTTAGGAGTTTTGTTTCTATTATCTGTCTGTCTGCCAAAGTATGTTTCATGGAGACAAGCAACATCACACATCCAAGAAAAATGTTTGTTCTGGGCTGCTCAGCTGCAGAAGCGTGGATGTGACATAAAGGAAGTTAACTTGAACAGTATTTTAAAAAAGTATTTTATGAGGGAGCTGATATTTTTAGGTACAAATCTGACAAGGAGGAAAAATCCATTATCCAGAATGAGAAATCAATACTGATTTGTTGCTATCTGAGAGAATGAAATAAATGTCTTTTTCTAGGCTTGTTTCCAGAAGAACATCAGTAGATTTTGAAGATCAGTTTTACCTTCTGATTTCTATTTTACTCAAAACTCCTCTGGAAACTTCTCTAAAGAAACAAAAAATAAAATAAACTCATTTGTAGTGTACTGTTACTTCAAGTTATCTCCATTATTTTAAATTGAGAAGGATTGTTTGTCTTCACCATGAGGAACTGAAAGGGCTGGATGTTTCAGATATGCCTGAAAAATCATTATTTAAAACATTTCATAGATAGTACAATTCAGGGCGTATACAGCACATCCATAGGACATGTTTCCCTATGATGTAGTTTTAGTTGTATTTCATCACATAGGCTAGCAAAATTTAAATTTAGGTAAGGAGCTTCAGTTTTCTGCTTTGGCTTATATTGACATGTAATGAATATTCATTGATAGTGATTAAAATTGGATATAAAAACTGGAACAGTTTTAAGCAACAAATCTGTTTCATGCACTTTAACATCAGTATACATAATTACAAAAATAATTTTCAATTTTCAAAACCGATAAAACATAACAGTGAAAATGGCTGCCATCTGGTTGGGGCGCTAAGCTGTGTTACGTCAGGGACAGAGATGTACTTAAGCCAGGCTCAAGGCAATGTCATTCTACAACTGCCTCTGCAAGTGTCATCTGATCCCAGGGTTAACGTTCAGCTCAGCTTGATCTAGGATCTACCTTTGAGCAGGATGTGTAGGATTCCACCGATACCAACAGAGTAGAAACCTGCATGACTTGTGGAGTATAAGGTGCTATTCTTCTTGCTCAGTGTAGATTTTATAGAATCATAGAATTGTCCAAATTGGAAGGGACCCTTAAAGGCCATCTAGTCCAACTCCCCTGCAGTGAACAGGGACACCTACAGCTGGATCAGGTTGCTCAGAGCCCTGTCCAGCCTGACCTTGAAGGTCTCCAGGGACGAGGCATCCACCACCTCTCTGGGCAACCTGTGCCAGGGCTTCACCACCCTTATCGTAAAAGACTTTTTCCTTATATCCAGGCTAAATCTCCCCTCTTCCAGTTTGTGGCCATTTCCCCTACTCCTACCACAACAGGCCCTGCTAAAGACTCTGTCCCCTTCTTTCTTGTAGTCCCCCTTTAGATACTGAAAGGCTGCTATCAGGTCTCCTTGGAGCCTTCTCTTCTCCAGGCTGAACAGCCCCAACTATCTCAGCCTGTCCTCACAGGGGAGGTGTTCCATCCCTTGGATCATTTCTGTGGCCCTCCTCTGGACGCAGCACTCCAACAGGTCCAGCTCCATGTCCCTCCTATGCCGAGAACTCCCCATCTGGATGCAGCACTCCAGGTGGGGTCTCACCAGCACAGAGCAGAGGGGCAGGATCACCTCCCTTGCCCTTCTGGCCACGCTTCTTAGGATGCAGCCCAGGATGCAGTTGACTTTCTGGACTGCATGAAGCTCATGGCATTAGCCTGGGCCCACTGCTCCAGCCTGTCTAGGTCTCTTTGGATGGCATCCTGACCTCAGGCATATTGTTTTGCTGTAGGATGAGGTGAGGTATGCTCTAAACTTCATTAACAGCCTGACAAGAGCTCTGGTTAGAGCTTGCGCATTTAACTCGCCTCCAGCATTGTCACCTCAAGTTAGGTGAGCTGAGTTCCACCCTTGCGAGCTCCATTGTTGAGGGTATGCATGCTCTCTATTTATGTACTCAGATATTTAATTATAGCCTGCATAACACTGTGCTAAACTCACTGTGTAGGACACTAGAATATTAGTGTGTGATTTTGTACAGAAAATCACTAAAGAAATTTATTTCCGGTCTTGTCAAATGGTTGCTTGATTCTAGTCTTTGAATGAAGCCAAAAGAGATCATGGTAAAAGGGAGTGGTGAATGGTGGAAGTACATGCCAAAAATAAAATTATCATTCTGCAATTATTTCTTATGATCGACATTAAGTAACCAACAGTAATTTCAGACCAAAAACCCTGTAGAATAATTTCACTGCACAGGAAATTGTTCTGGAATAACTGCACCTAAAGATTTATTATAGTCATTAGATTCCATGGCTTTATTAGTTCTTAAAATGCCTCAGGTTTTTTATTGTCTGATTGCTTCCCCAGATAAGTTGATTACAGATGTTTTGCCTGTTCTGCTAGCACAGTTTAGAAAGATCTTTTAATTATTGTGGTGCTGCTGGCTTTAAATTGTCCAGATGCAGTTAGTGGGTTTTATACCTTCAAAGTTTTCAGTTATAGAAGAACATAAAACAAGTAGATCACTTACACTGTCTGTAACCCTCCTAATGAGCTTCCCAAACTCTGGGATAATGGCAGGAGTTTTTGTTATCATCAAATTCTCACTCCAGGCCCCACTGAGGGACAGCTCAACTGCAAAAAGTCATCTGTCTAATGGTGTGGGCCAAGCATGAGGTAGGAAGACAACTGCGTAAGCAAATTTTGAAGGTTAGGTAAAAGTAGTGGGCCTGCTATGTGTGTCCTTCAGCCCCTAACTGGAACTTTGATCCTTGGGCTGGGAAGGTAGGAGTGTCTGGGGGAGCATGCAGGAGGTCAGTAAAGCAGAAGGTCACAAAATTCATTGGAAACCTTCTACAGGACATGATCATTGGGAAGTATTTAGCATTTTCTTTTAAGGTGCCCATCCACAAGTTGCCAAGGGAGTTTTTACTGATTTTTCTATCACAGAAGGGTCAGGAGGGTGTTCAAAAAGGAAAACCTATAGCTCCTCTGGAAATTGCTTCCTTAGCTTTTGACAGTTTAAGAAAGTGAACTGGCACGAGTAGCCTTCACTACTTGCTCTCTGTTAAAGTACCACGTGCGTGGAGTATCTTCAGGATTAAAAATGGTATGTTAGCCATGAAAGGTAATTATAGCATTCAATATTTTTGTCCCATTCTTGCTAATAAAATACTAACTGTTCTGAGATGTCAGACTGATCTCTAATCTATCAGGTCAGTGGTGTTCACTCTTTCAGGAGAACAAGATTTTCCTCAGCCTGACCAATTGTTTAGTGATTCAGGTGAATATGTGAAATGGAGAGCTGACTTCTTTTCCCCTCTGTGGAGGCTAGAGAAGATTCATGTAATCCATTACAAAAGTATTATCAGTTACTTCTAATCACAGAATCATAGAATCATGAAGGTTGGAAAAGACCTCTAAGATCATCTACTCCAACCATCAGCCTAACACCACCATGCCCACTAAATCATGCCCCTGAGTGCCACATCTACACGTTCCTTGGACGCCTCCAGGGAAGGAGACTCTACCACCTCCCTGGGCAGCCTGTTCCTATAGTGTAATATTTCTACCAGTTTGTTCTATAACTTAAGGCTAGAGGTAATCAATTTTTTGCTGTGTGCTAGTGATCACTCTTTTTTCTGTATGTTTTTCATGTAATTATATTGGCTCGAATGTATTGGCCACACTGGCATAATTAAATTACCTGGCATTTTACACCAATTTCAAGCCTTGTGTTCTGCTCAGTTATATAGAACCATGCAGCCATTTGATCATTTGAAGACATTTGCCTAGGAAATTGTAGAAAAATTTCATGGATTAAATATTAGAAAGGATTAAAAAATTATACTTCCATTATAATTCTGTGAATACAATACATCAAAGTTGCAAAATGATTTGCTTGATGCTATTTGTCTGGACAATTACTGAAGAGAAAAAGATAGATCTGCTTCACATGAAAGTTTACAGAACTTCAACAAAGTGAATAGCATATTCCTGTCTAGATCTTCTTCTTGAGACCCAAGCAGGATTTCCTCTGATACAGTTCTTTCTCAGCACTGAAATTTTCTGTGAGATCAGGTACTGAAATGAAGGAATGAACCATTTCCTGATTCTTTTGTTGTTCCCACTACTGATTTCCAAACTGCATTCAGGAGTAGGAGTTACCACGTACCTGTAGCATCAGTGAGTGAGGAGAACAGACTGGATGGGCCTCAGTTTGCAATCAAGACGGATGTGGCTGCGTGTGCAGATGGTGTCTAAACTCACTTTTCAGGCTCCATTGACTGTAGTGACTCGGTTGCTAAGGATCATAGCAGGGCTTAGATGTCTACACAGAGAAACCTAAATTTGCCTAAATTTGCAGCTGTCACTGCACTGGTGACATTCTCAAGTGATGAATAAAGGAATGAAGTTTTAGCTAGGGAGCAAAGAGTTACGCTATCAGGTACTGCTGCTGAGCTAAGCAGTTGTATTGCTGCTTGTTCAAGATGTGATAGTTTGTAGATAATGAGCACAGTGCTGCCCTATGTGTAGAAACAGGTGCACTGTTTCTTGCAAAAGTTTGCTTGTGTTCTGTTAGCACCATTTGGCATAGGACACGTGCGATATTATGGGACAGGAGAGAGGCTTGGTCATCACTGGCCATTGTTTATTCTCCAGCAGAAAGAAGCAGCATATAATGAGGCTTTTTCCTAGCTTGCTGGTTTAACTGTGGAACCTTTTCTCTGAGGGAGACTTCAGCAGTTGTATGACAGCAAACCTAGCTAGAAAGTGTATGCTTACATCCAAAGACATTACTGGAAATCCTCAGTATTATTCTTGCCAGACCATAGTATGACATATATAAAATAATTATTGCCATTTCAATGCTCAGTGAGACTCGGCTATCAGCCGAGCAGATGTGTGGCTGTGCGGTTGTGCATTTCTTCATATATATGGTGAAATCTGTAAATCATCGAAGAAAAACTACATGGATTTTTCCTCTGAAAACAGAGAAGATTATTTCTTTGTAACACTGAATTTAATATATTGGGTCACATCTGTTAAAGGATTATTATGCTGGAAATAGGCAATGCCTAATTTATTACAATACCCCTGCAGGGAGATAGCAGGCTATCTGCTTAATATAGAGGGATGCTTGATGGTTATACTGAAAGCTCCCAGGTGAATCCCTTAACACAGGAGTAGAATGGGTAGATGAAAATAATTGCTCATTATATAATGTTTACTGTGTTATATCAGTGCCTAGCAGCTGAGTAATATTTATGTTAACAGCTCCTTTCCAGCTTTTCATATTGATCTCCTGCTGGTCTAGAGTTGATATAAAATTGTACTGAAGTTGGGAAAATAATGCTTCTTGGTAATGGGGTGTGACTAGAAGGTTCTTCCAACACGTCACCAACATTAGACATGAGGGGAAAGATGCCTTTTCTTTTGCCAAAGACTTCTAAGAGTTTGCATTTGCTTTCTTCTGAGCTGTCTGTCTCATCTCCTTGTAAACTCAGAGGCATTGTGGAAAACGCTGTCCTACAGGCAGCAGGAGTTTCTCAGTGGGTGGGAGAGCTGCTTTCCATTGCCTCACAGGAACTTCACTGCTGCTGTGTTTAAGCTTGAGAAGGACCAAACAACAGCTGGACATCTTTCTGTGAACACTGAAAGTGTGAGAGCTGATAAATAGCTGTTCTGCCTTACTGAATGCATGATTTCTGTGTAACTGGACACTTTTAGATCAAGATTTTGAATCACGCTGAGAATTTTTTGTTGTTGTTTTACATCATTTCTTGTATGCACAGCCGCACATTTAGAGGACAAGAACTGAATGTTTGGTGGTGATGTCCAGCTGGATGCTCCCTAGACTTATGCAGTCAGAGGAACTGACATGTCTCAGTTTTGCTTGTAACAGCAAATCACAGTTCCATTTTGCATCTGTGAGCTCAACCGACCTAACAAGTCCTTAGGGAGACTTGCTTTTATTGGCTTTTGGGGCCAATACTCCCAGGGTCATTCACAGCTACTTTTGAGGAAACCAGGCCTTAGAAATAGCAATGGTTTCTTGAAACTGAGATGGAACATTTTTAGGAGGAAAAAAAAAAAAAAAAAGTTCTCTTCTGGCCCAGTGACATTAAGTCAGAAACTTCTACCCATACCTGTTAGTCACTGTGGGCTCAAGGTCATGGGGTGGAGAAATCCTTTGTCCCATAGTCAGAGCTGATTCTTGTGCATTCTGCAGGATTCAAGAGATACGAGCACTTGGAACAAAAACAATGCTGTGCTCCTTAGTTGTTGCAGCTCATTAGCTGCATGAAAATACAGTAAAGCCATCACTTTCCTGTCAAGTGGCTAATATTAAAGTAAGGCATGACTGAATCGGCCACAGACTGAAATGCATTTCTGCTATTTTGTCTGTGGAATGAACAAAAGATGCCAAGATCATCTGTATTATCTCATCTGGTAGCACAATGCTGTAGTGCAGTGCATTTTACTTAAAGCACATCTGTGTTCACGAGCATATGTTTTAATGTACGTATTTCATTGTGCATCTCGAAGGTGCTTTCCAGAAGTTGTTTGGGAAAAAAAAAAAAAAAATCTATTTAGTCAATGTGATTTGACCATGATAACTACATCCCTAGGTACATTATTCTGCGCCTGACTATAAACACTTGATTTCAAGTCATAGGGTACAATGAAGCCCTGAATTGTTCAGGGGAGCAAAACCAATACTTTAAAGCATTCTACTTGATGGCTTATTCTGGAGTAGGAATAAACTCCCGTATTTCATTTTTCTGTTCTTACCTTCTTGGTAGCTAATCCCTTAGAAAATTGCAGTGACAACAAGGATCAACAGGAATATAACAATCTTAAGCAGCACTTCTTTAATATTTTTCCTTTACAAAGCCTAAAACATTTTTATATTTAAAGATTTGTACAATTTTGTGAATAAGTAATTGAAATGTAGTAGGATAGCTTCAACCTTGCTTAAATTCTTTTCCTCCCTGCCTCTGAAAAGCAATAGCGTCTATTTAATTGTGCACACCAATGCTGCAGAATGGTTTGCAATGGTAACGTAAGAAGAACACTTCCAATGTGGAATTGTTACACACATGCTGATTGTCTGAGTTCAGTGTTGAGTATGACAGTCAAACTCTTACACAAAAAGAACTAAAGCTGGTCATCAAGATGTTTTATCTCATATAGAAGCAGTTCAGACTCCTGAGTCTCTTTAATGCTTGGTATGAGCATTAACAAAGGCCTTAATCTTTCTCTGAGTTTTTGTGTAGATGAAATGCTTTGTCTCCTTAAAGCTCAGGTAGGATCAGAGTCTTGTTGAGAAAGCGTCATTTGCTGAATGGTGAGCACAGCATTCAGCAGCATGTGGCTGTTCATGTCATCCCTGCACAGTGCACCTGAAGACTTAGGAAGCAGAATCAAATATGACTTAGTACAATATTTTGTAGTGGGCATCCAAAATGCTCGCTCTAGCATTGCAGCACTGCTGTGATGTTAATCTTGTGTTCGGTTTTAACTTTACATGTACCGGTTATGTCATTCCCTGTTTAAACTCCTATGCTGAGAATAATAATTCACTTCTTTTCATGCTGTTAATGATGTTGTTCAGAGAGGACAAAAAAGCTTTGATTCATTATTTAAGGAAAAAAAAAAAAGTGTTACTGTTTACAAATGTACATAACTAGTAGTTACCTGTGTCATATATATATATTTCCCTTACTTGTCAGAAAATGAATTGCAAAAGCAAAGTTTAGCTATAGCAAATGTAGAGAAAAGTGGTTATCGGCTGTTATATCCTTTGTAAGTGCATCTGCATTTTTCTTGCATCTAGTATATTTAAGGCAATCAAGCAGACATTATGTAAATGTGAACTTCACTAAGGTAAATAGAAGCAAATTGAAGTAAATCATATCAATTTAAGCAGCAACACTGGTTTGCCACATACTGCTATGGTTCTGCTGATGTGTGAGCTTGCTAAGCTGTGGAAACTTGATCACTTAAAGAGCTCTCGATCAGACATTTCAGTATTAAACCAGTTTTCAGCAGGAAATTGCACTAATGACTTTTTGATTTGCTCTCCTGAATAATTCGGTAATTTCTATCAACTATTTTCATTGCTTTAGACAAATAGATACATAGAGACACAGCTTTACAAATGATTAACATATCAGGATATTTTTCAAAATGCCGTACAAATGGGGAAAAATGACATAGTTCTTTCTGTTCTCCCATGGCAAATGAAGCATTTGGGGAAAAAAAAAAAAAAA
>VXAV01003804.1:32869-44790 GCA_013399715.1 Alectura lathami | reverse complement strand
TCTTTCTGTGCTCCCATGGCAAAAGAAAGATTTGGGGAAAAAAAAAAAAAAACAACTTGACAGTATAAGATGAAAAATGCTTTTATCAGAAACCTGACTGTAGAGTTATTCAGTCTGAATGACTTACAATTACTTTTTCATACAGGATTTTGTGATTGTAGTAAGTAAGAAATCAATTTCTTTCCAGTGTATTTTGAAACTGCCTCATTTGAAGATAGGCACTTTATCAGTACAGTACTAGTTTCTAGTTAAAGCTGTTCCAAACAACTGCTGTGAAATATGAAAGTAACACACTGTGTATTTTTATTATTTTCTAGTTAAAAAGAAGAAGAAGCCAAAGCTCTTAAACAAGTTTGATAAGACCATTAAAGCTGAACTAGACGCTGCAGAAAAATTACGTAAAAAAGTAAGTTTTGAATGTTTCACTTGGTCTGTAAGTAGTGGACACGAGTAACAGGTAACTTAGAAAAATGGAGGATTACTTCTAAATTACTTTCTGTGAAATTTACTTTTAAAATTAAATATTCAGTGCATATTAGTTCTTTATTTAATTTCTGTTGGATAGTTTATTTTTTTGTAAATCATATATATGTCCATTCATGTGTTTGCTCACTTTTAACCTTGAAAATATGTGGCTTAACTGTTGAATTCATACTGTCACAAAGTGCTTAAATGAATCCCATGGAAGAGGATTAGATCTGTCCTATCACTGTCCATTTAGGTGCTGAGGTCAGCTGTTACCAGAGAACTTAGATAACACAAGCATGCTGATATGGATTTCTTGGTATTGGTTCGTGTGCTTCATGAGCATTAGGTGAAAAACTTTCTAAAAGCTGTTGTTTCTGCTGGAATTCTGCATGTGTCCTAGGAGTGTCTCTGCTGCCATACAACTGCATAGAGCGTGAAACACATGTTCCTGCTTCTCGCCAGTGGCAAAGACCTTAGCATCAGTCAGTCAATTTTGGTAGCTGTAACTCTAATAACTTGAACAAAGCACGTGGAGAACAACTGCAGGTCTTTGTTCTACTCTGCTCAGTTACTTTAGGTGACAGAACAATGAGAGTCACCGCTTTTAGGGCAGCACAGTACAGTAAAAAAGCATTTTAATCACTGCAGACACAAGATGATTCTTGACTTTTTTTCAGAAGACTGCAGATTTTGATTTGCTTTGCCATCCATGCAGCCCCACAGGGACTATGGGTCTGTGGTGGGGCTGCCATACAGAGAAGACTACCATCAGGCTGCTGCTGCTGTTCCCTGGGGACCTTGTTTACCTGTCGGAATACAAAATGCAGAGCATTTACATGCTTATTGTTCATCAGAGAAAGACATAACTCAGAATTCTGATGAGCCTATGGTATCAATCTGCTGTTTTCCGCTGTTTGTCTCACGGTGAGCGGCAAATGATCATGCTTGTCTTGTAGGAAGCAGGATAAATTTAGTAACAAAGCAAATGTACGTAATATTTCAGGATAGCAGGACAGTTGTGTATAATAATCCACTCAGATTTATAAAGCTCTAAGAGCTGGATGTTGCAGCAAGATCCGATGCCAAGTTTTGCTGGCAGAGCTTAGTTCCTATTTGACAGTGCTCCTGCTTCTTCGCAGCTTCTACCCTTGCTTGCTTGTCAGCATCAGCTGAGAGAATACTATAGTTGCATGCTGGCTTTTGTGTGGAACAGGGAAGAGACACAGAGCTCGTGCAAGTCCTGAGGGACACACTTGTTCAAAACACTCAGAGGAAACATCCATAAACTATGAATGGGTCTGTCCTGTTTCCTACAGAAGGACCATAGCTACGCTACAGCTGGTCATATGAGCTATATAGAGATGCAATTTCTACCTCTATGTAGAACTCTATTTTTATTCTATATGTTGCATTCAATTTGGAATCTGTTATTATCTGTAGAATCATTACATTTTAACATAAATAAATTGTTGTCTTCTCAACATTTTTTCCGTTCAACAAAATGCAAAGTAAAACAAAAACAATATTATTAGTTTTAACCATGGAAAGTGTTATTGATTTGTAAGTAATGACAGTGATGTCTCTTAAACAAGAAGGCAATCCCAACAAAAAAGTGAGTGAAAACTGTTGATTCACAATCTGAATTTTACACTTCACTTTTTTTAATGTGGGGAAATTATTTTGTTATTAGGCCATGCATCCTTCAGCATTTTTATTAGATATAAATTCTGATGAAATTCTCTACCTTCCAGGGAAAAGTTGAAGAAGCTCTAAGGGCCTTTGAAGCTCTGGTGAATCAGTATCCAGAAAGTCCACGAGCAAGATACGGAAAAGCCCAGGTACACAAGTAAATGAATTAAAAGCCATAAACGTTAAAAAGCAAACAAATCAGCCATAAGTATTTTTTTTTTTAACAATAGAGCTCTAGACCCCATTCAGATTTCATTTATAATTCTATAGACATTTCCTGAAAAACATTACACCATCTGTCAAACTGTATCCGCTTCAGTATTCCATCCGTCTCCAGTTACTTCAGAAGCTTTTGTTTAGCTTTAGTCCAGTGGGAAGCATTGTCAATAACACAAAAATAACGTGCATCCTGTAAACATCATGAAAACTGTCAGGTGAATGATAAAAGGTAAGCCGCAGCTAATGTCCCACTGCAGGAACAACAGGCATAATATTGTTGTTACCCTACTGTTTGCTGCAGCTGTCAAATCAACACATCTTCAGCCCTCCCAACAGCTCTGGGCTAAATGCTGCTCTTTGCTTAGTAGCAATAGGGAAGGTGATTTGAAGCTTTTATAGAGTGTTAAAGGTTATAGAAAGGATAAAGAAAAAGAATTGTAGGCAAGGAGCCTTCACCAGCTTTTTCTTGTGAACGTAGTTGTTCTCTGTTTCAGGTGTTCCCCTCTCCATCCTTCCCACCTCCCTATGGAGGAAAAAAAAAAAAAAAGCATTGGAAAATAAGCTCTGCATTCATAATACTGTTTATGAGCCACGTTGAGATGTCTCAGAGGAGAAAAATCCTTGTATTTTCATAAATACGGTGATTTCACTGGAATAGTTGTAAAAATGACTGCTTGAACACGTTAATCAAGATAAACTACGTGAAACCCTCACAGCTGAAGGGAGTTATGCTGTTACACAAATAAAGAGGCATTTGAATTGCAGTCACAATAGTTAATAACAGTCATGCTAAAACCAAAGCCAAAATTATCCATACAACTGTCACACAGACAGCAGGCCAAATACTTCAGTACTCTCCACAGGTCACGGCCTCCTTCAGGCCACATCCCCCTGCTGCCCTGTGGGCTCTTCAACAGGCTGCATGCTGAGATCTGCTCCGCAGGGTGCCCCTGGGCTGCAGGGGGACAGCCTGCTCCACCACGGGCCTCTCCTGGCCTGCAGGGAGCTCCTGCTCCCCGCCTGGGGCACCTCCTGCCCTCCTCATGCACTGACCTTGGTGCCTGCAGGGCTGCTTCACTCCCATTTCCCATTCCTCTCTCCCAGCTGCTGTTGCACAGCAGTGTTTCCCTCCCTTAAATCTGCTCTCCCAGAGTGCACCCAGCATCGCTTATGGCTCAGCTCTGGCCAGCGCTGGGTCCCTTTTGGAGCAGCTGGGCTGGCGCTGATCTACCAAGCGGGAGCTCCTGGAGCCCTGCTCATGGAGGCCACCCCTGCAGCCCTTGCTGCTACCAAAACCTTGCCACGTAAACCCAATACAAGATATGCTTACCTCTAAGTTATGCTTTTAATTTTTTTTTTTAATGAATCTATTCATTATATCAAAGAGAATATGACTTCTCTGTCCTCATAAGCTCACTGCCTTTAGGGAGGAGGACAGATCATTGAAGCCAGATTTCAGAGTTCTCCCGAGTGACACAACTTCATTTATTAGAATCGTGGAATCATAGAATGGTTTGGGTTGGAAGAGACCTTAAAGACCATCTAGTTACAAGCCCCCTGCCATGGGCAGGGTCACCTCCCTCTAGACCAGGTTGCTCAGAGCCCCATCCAGCCTGGCCTTGAACACTGCCAGGGAGGGGGCATCCACAGCCTCTCTGGGCAACCAGTTCCAGTGTCTCACCACCCTCACAGGAAAGAATTCATTCTCAATATCTAGCCTAAATCTCCCCTCTTCCAGTTTACAGCCATTACCCCTCGTCCTATTGCTACATGCCCTTCTAAAGAGTCCTTCCCCAGCTCTCCATTTCAGGCACTGGAAGGCCGCTATCAGGTCCCCCTGGAGCCCTTTCTTCTCCAGGTTGAACAACCCCAACTCCCTCAGCCTGCCTTTGTTGGGGAGGTGCTCCAGCCCTCTGATGATCTTCATGGCCCTCCTCTGGACCCACTCCAACAGCTCGATGTCCTTCTTCTGTTGGGGGCCCCAGATCTTTTTCCCTTTAAAATTTGTAGTTACAATCTACCATTTCAATAATGCTTAAAAGAACCTACAGATCTAGATCAGAAGTCATAATGCACTTTTTGGGAAAGTATAAAGACACCTATGAATTCATTTCAATTTGCAGCAGCCTTTGTAGACTCCTACAGTCTTTTTACTGAACACTTGCATTGACATGACCAATGACAATTTTATTGAATCAAATATGTGTAAGATGGGGCTGTCTGACAAGAGTGAAAAAATCATAGGCTTCACTGACAGATGGATTATTCTTTGGATTTACCTTGTAACATAATATTACTTTAGAAGGGATATTTATACCAACACAACACTTTCAAATTTGCTGTTTCTCATCACTAACTAAGAGTAACACTGCAGAGAAGAATAAGTGTAAAAAAACAGGAATTCACCACAAGACTGTACTTCCCCTTGTCTGTGAACCATGAACCAATGTGATATGCTAATTTTGTCAATTCTAATTATAAGGTGGCATGAGGAATCAGTTTTCTCCATCTTTTAATAATTTTAAAAGGCAACTGTTTTCCCCCCAAATCCATAAAGGATTGTGTAATTACAAGTGTTTTTCAGAAATTTGAGCAATCCCTGGTTTGATTTCTGGAACTACATTTAGGCCAGATGAAGAATATTCTACAGAAACTGTTAATGTCTTCAGGGCCAAAAAGAAGAGTAGATAGATCCTAAAGCTCCTTATAATGAGTTATAGTGTGTATATTGGTGAATTTAATCAGATTCTACACAGAACATTTTTGCTTTTTCCTTATTTATCTTTTATTATTATTTACCCTGAAATTCCCTCAAAAATGGGAATGCAGATTTCTTAGTGAATGTACATCAGAAAAATAAATAATCTCAAAATTTATTTTTGAAGTTATCTCTGAAACCAACTGAACTACTGTTGGACTGAGTACCTATATTGTTTGGGACTTCAAAAAAGCCTGAGGAAAAGAAGTAAAGGGCAGAAGTGCAAAGATTCCAGATATTAACTGCTTACTGCAGCTATCATAGTTGAATTTGTTTAAATTAGTATGTGATTGGTACAACAATGAATTGAGCAACAAAAGCTTGTATTCCAGCAGTACTTGTGATGCAACTAGCCGATAAAAATAGAAGCATTTAGGAAGAATGATTTAATTACATGAAAATGCATGCTTTCGAATAAATAATGCAACATAATTCATTAAAAATTCACAATTTGAAATATGGTCTTCTTTTTTTAGCTATGGAAGCAAATTATAAAAATGACATCCCACAGGTGAAGTCAGTAGTAACTTTCATTGGCATCACTGAAGCTGTGATTTCGCAGTAGAAATCTCATATCCTTTGGCCAGCTCCTGAACTTGATGAAGTTGTTTAAGTTCTGAAAGAGTTATGTGATAGATATTATATCAACATATGCAAGAGTAAAGTAAATTACTAATTATTTTTTCTAAGAAAGGGTATAGGTAATTTTGTGTCAGAATATGTGAAATATTTGTTGGTGTATTTTGATCTGTGTTACTGTCAGCGTGAGACTTAGTATAGAATTAGTCTGTATGCAACAATTTACATTTCTTCCATATTATTCAAACAGGTTGTTCCTTTTGTTTTCAAAAGCAGAAATTGTGACTTCTACAAACATTAACCAGGAATGTGTTAATGCATGTAGTGGGCATGATGGTAGACGTTTAGGTACAAATTTTCTTACCCTTTCGGGCAGTTTGCAGAAAAGAAGAATTAGCAGTAATTCTAATCTGCCTTATCACAAAGCGATAACAATGAAAAACTTATTTGGTAGGTCAAGATTATATAGCGTAAACAAAATTTTAAAATGATTCCCATAATCTATCAATTGCGTAATTTACATTACTAGAAAACAAAATTCTTTAAAAAAATGTGTTCTAATAATAGTTTTGTGTTTCTCTAGTCTGAAGATGACTTAGCTGAGAAAATGAGAAGTAATGAGATGCTGCAAAAAGCCATCAACACCTATGATGAGGTGGTTAGCCTGCCAAATGTCCCTTCAGATCTGATAAAACTAAGCTTGAAACGAGAAGCCGACAGGCAGCAGTTTCTTGGTAAGGTCTGAGGACAGTGTAAATAATTGTGGATTTTGTGTGACTTTCAGAAGACCACTAAGGATTTAACAGTGCTGATTCTATTGAATTTTCATTAGGACTTATGTTTCCAGTCTCTTAAATGTATATGAAAAGTGTTTTACAAGTCTGTAAAATTTTGCTAGTGAACTAGTGTATATTGCTTGTATGACAATAGTTCCTGTAGACAGCAATTCACAAGGTGCCGTGCAAACCTATGATGGGAGATGGTGTAAAAAAAATTGACAAAGGAAGGAAAAACAATTATTTTTCCACTGAAGCTGATGGAATTCACAGGGAAATAAATGGCATACACAGAGTAAACACACTCTGAATAAACTTACAGTAACCATAGGGGAGAGCAGAATTGAACTGGGGGATATTTTAACTCACAGTGTCTTCCTTCTGTTGACAGCCTTGGTTTTCAAAGAAGGTGTATGAATAATGTCTAGTATAATCTAAAACATATATAATGTATAACATGGTGTTTATGTAGTTTTCTTAAAAACAAACAAACAAACACATGGAAACTGTTAACATGCTGTCAGTAGTAAATTGTAATTTTGAAGTATATCTTTGCCGCCGTGAAATTTCACATTTGTGTGAACATTATTTGTTTGAGCTTGCTCATCATAATTCTCGGACTGAATTATGAGTAGCAATGACTCTAGCAGGCTATTAGGCCATTAGTCGTAAAGCATCCTGAATCTCCATACCTGATGTTCTCAATCCCGTTTTTAAAAATGCAAACAGTGCAATAACCAGCTAATAGATTGGACAACAAAACACAGCCGTGCTTGCTCATTTAACAGCAGTAGCTCAATAAAATTAGAACTGTATTCATTACTTCAGGAAATGGCTTATAGCAACCTTCTGAGACACTAGATTGTTTCACACGAGTGGCCTGTCATATAAGTCTGTTCTGCATCTCTGTCTTGCTTTTAGTAAAACTAGTCGACTAGCTTTGCCCATTGATACCGGAATTTCATGGTTTTCTCGCATCTTTAGTTTACATCACTGTTTTCTTTAAAGAAAAAATGGGAAGACTTGATCCTGATGATCATATAACTGATTTATCACAGTATCACCAACAAAAATTCCAAACCACATCTCTTTCAATGATTCTGTGTCAGAGGCCAGGGGATGTCCAGCCTGACCTCTTGCAATTCCACTTCATAATGTTTTTCAGCTTTCAGTGTGTCAGTTTTGGATGTCCAGACATAGTTTTAAAATCTGCATGTTAAGAAGGCAGTTAATGGTAAAATGCCCAGTCACAATGAGCTAGATTTGTGTTGTGTTTATCTGTGTGTAAATTGGAGGTTGGAACACAGAAAATGAAGTATTAAAACATGATGAGTTCATCTGAAAGTTTAGATGTAACATCTGTGACTTCAGTGGGAAAAGACGTCTGTTCCCATGGACTGGGCTTTCTCAGCAAGGCTGCAGATGACACCAAGCTGTGTGGTGCAGTCGATATGCCTGAGGGACGGGATGCCATCCAGAGAGACCTAGACAAGCTGGAGCAGTGGGCCCAGGCTAATGTCATGAGCTTCAACAAAGCCAAGTGCAAAGTCTCGCACCTGGGTTGCGGCAACCCCCGCTATCAGTACAAGCTGGGGGATGCAAGGATGGAGCAGAGCCCTGCCAAAGGGACTTGGAAGTACTGGTGGATGACAAGCTGGACATCAGCCAGCAGTGTGCCCTCGCAGCCCACAAAGCCAACCGCATCCTGGGCTGCATCCAAAGCAGCGTGGGCAGAAGAGCAAGGGAGGTGATCCTGCCCCTCTGCTCTGCGCCGGTGAGACCCCACCTGGAGTGCTGCGTCCAGATGGGGAGTCCTCAGTGCAGGGGGGACATGGAGCAGTTGGAGCACGTCCAGAGGAGGGCCCCAAAAATGATCCAAGGGATGGAACACCTCCCCTGTGAGGACAGGCTGAGAGAGTTGGGGCTGTTCAGCCTGGAGAAGAGAAGGCTCCGGGGACACCTGATAGCGGCCTTTCAGTATCTAAAGGGGGGCTACAAGAAGGAAGGGGACAGACTCTTTAGCAGGGCCTGTTGTGATAGGAGTAGGGGAAATGGTCTCAAACTGAGAGAGGGGAGATTTAGCCTGGATATAAGGAAAAAGTTTTTTACGATAAGGGTGGTGAAGCCCTGGAACAGGTTGCCCAGGGAGATGGTGGATGCCCCGTCCCTGGAGACCTCCAAGGTCAGACTGGACAGGGCTCTGAGCAACCTGATCCAGCTGTAGGTGTCCCTGTTCACTGCAGGGATGTTGGACCAGATGGCCTTTAAAGGGCCCTTCCATCTTGGACAGTTCTATGATTCTATGATTAATATCAACTTGTTTTGGTCTTGCTATTCTTCAGTAAGACCTCATCTAGGAAGCAATGAATCATATATTTAATTTTAAGCAAGTGAAATATGATTAATTTCAGTGGAACTCCTTAACACTTTAAAATGTGTTTAACTACTTTGGTTAATTAAGACTAAGTTTATTTTGGTGTGTTTACCTGGTTTTTTAAGCACTCTGACATCTATGTATGAAAGAGAAACCAAAGCTTAAATAATATTGTTACAGCTACACTGTGGGCTGTTTTCCACTAGAGGCTGCCATAACACTGCATGATATGCATTGAGTGATCTGAAGTATTCTGTGTATGACTACACTCGCTGTGACAACCAGGCAGCTGAATGTGCTCCTATCTGCATAAGTCTTTTGAGAAGTTCTCGTAATCTTTAGTGGAAATGGAACATCTGGCTCTCATTTGTGTTTTCTTAGATGTTGTCTGTCTCGCTACTGTTGCTCGTATCCATAGCTGTGCTGAAATCTTGTTGAATCCAATTAGGTCGCATGAGAAGTTCCCTGGTCACCCTACAGAAATTAGTTCATCTGTTTCCCAGTGACACGTCATTCAAGAACGACCTTGGCGTTGGCTACCTCCTGATGGGAGATAACAGCAATGCCAAGCAAGTGTATGAAGAGGTGAGCTTCCATTCTAGCTGAAGAAAAAATGATTTACATTCATATGTTCATTTTAAAGATTGCCTGCTTTTAACTTTGTAAGTTGTAAAAGATTCTACGTTTGGTTTTGAAGGGTTAACATTGATGAGATTTTATTTTTAGTGCATATTTCTCAACTATCTCTAAATTTAATTCAGACTTCACAGTACCATCATACTAAATGTTTTTCCTCACAGACAGAGAAATGTGAATGTTTTTAATATTTTTAATAATCCTTGATTTCTTATGCCTTCTGGAAGCCAGGTTTGTACTATATTGACAATATATGCAGGTGTAATGTGTATTATAAAAAAAAAAAAACAAAACCCTGTCCATGGCAGGGCGGTTGGAACTAGATGATCTTTGAGGTCCCTTCCAACCCAAGCCATTCTATGATTCTGTGATTATCTGGAAGACATAGAAAGCATCAATAAGCCGTTTATTTACAGGAACACCATCTTTATCCATGTGAATAAAGTAGCTGAGTACTTACAAAGCTGTTTGTCCTTAGCCTTTTTCAGGGTTTTCATAGGCAGCCTGAATCCTGTTTTTCTTTCATCACCCCATAATCCTTATAGTGTGTCCTGTTCATTGGATTTTTTTTGCTTTCTTATACTGTGGTTAGCAGACTGGGGAAAGTCCGCTGCCAGGAAGGGTCACTCCTCTCCTGTGATGTGAAAACCCTATTAACATCTGGAAACTCTCTAACAGATGCAGAGCTTGATGTAAGTGGTAGAGGAAGAGCTATGAGAACCTGATCAGAGATGATCTTATTGATGTTGGCACACTTGTTCCAGTGCTTGTTTAGTACAGGGAGTGGTACAGTGATTGACTAGTTTCACAGAATGAGAGCAAGTCAGCATGGTTCCTACCACCTCCTGAGAATAAAGGCCCAGTTTTGAGTCCCCCACATCTGGAAGTCTGAGGGGATTCTCATCTCAGATGGTTTCTCAAAGGGGAGGAGGACATTTAGCCGCATGGCTGGAAGCAGGAGCCAAACCCTGATAATGCCATTTTTTGTCAAGCTCTTCTGGCAGCGCAGATGTTGCCAGAATACTGTTTGCTTTGCTACTTTTCCTGTTTCGTATGTCTCTCTTACACTTCTGTTCAATAGTTTTTGGCCTGCTGTCAATATTTCTCTGAGGGTTGGAAATGTCATCTTTTAAAGACTGGTTATATTAACCAAACCTGCTTCTCAAACTGAAGGATTTTCAAAAAAATCAAAACAAAAAGTAAAACCCAAAACCATACTACTTTTGGGCAAGATTTTCCTTTGCAACTTTTCAGTGTTTTGCTGCAAACAATGTAGAAGTTAGAATTTCTCAAAATTAATAATCATAGACTTTTCTTTTTTTATAATTGGAAGAAGGTAATGAGTTTGCTATATAATTACAGTGATACTGACTTTGATAGACTTCAGAAAAAGTGTGTAATGCTCTGATTAAGAATGGAAATGCAAAATAAGAACTGGTCTGTTTTCAATATGTTGTTTTCCATGCTTCCATAGACTTCATCCAGTATAATTATTCTGTTTTTGCAGTTCACTAGCCAATGAAATAGAATAGATCATAGTGGTGTTCTGCCCTTGTAGAAGAGCGACAAATAACTTTTAAAAGGATTTGGATTTATTCTTTTTAGAGATCATGCAGATTTTGTCCATATTTTGACTTTTCCTCCAGTTGAATTCTAACACATTAATGTAGTTTTTTTCCTTTGTTGTAATTAGGGATTAATTTACATGCAGAATGTTATGAAGAGAAATATAGCCAAAGAAACATGCAGAAGCTCATGTGCACCTGCTTTTATTCTTGGTTATACCAAAAGCTTCTTAAGTGTTTTTGGGCAGATTGCTTTGGGGCCATATGGTCTACTCTTGAGTGCTTCACTCAGCTGTTGCAATGCATAATTAGAAAGTGATTGACATGTGGTTTAGAGCTCCTACCATAGGTGCTGAGGCCCTGTGCATAGTCAATAAATTGTGGGGCAAACTGAAAAGTTGTTCTGGTGACCTCCAGCAGACGTCTTCCTCTTCTCATGATTTTTTTAAAAGCTAGGACAAATTAGTCATCCGATGGGAAGCTGAAGACATCGCAAACAAGAGCCTAAACTCAGTGCTGTAGAGTAGCTGCCTCCAGTGTTTGATTCCTCTGTTTTTGTTCCCATTGTAAGAATGTTCATACTCTTCATTAAAGCAGTTTTTAATATAAAGAGCATGGACATGTAGGAAGAGTGCAGCTCAGGACTCATCCTTGAGAGAACATGTTCCTTCAACTCTAAGCCTGGCTTCTTGATGATGTCCATTCCTTTCTTTGTGGTTGTCTGGACTGGCTGGGCTTGTCACAGGCACTTTCTACTCGCCTGGGACTGCATCATATACTGTTTCAGACCAGACTAAATAGCTGACATCATCTCTAAGAAAGTGAATCGATGCCCAAGGAATCCTAGTGAATGAACA
>VXAV01003804.1:6684-27405 GCA_013399715.1 Alectura lathami | reverse complement strand
GTTTCTCCCCCCCCCCCCCCGCTCTTCCCCAAATCACTCTATCTGTCCTTCTTTCAGCAGAAAACCAAAAAGGAAATCCCTCTATGGCATATTGTGGGTTGAATGATCCAGCCTAGAGCATCCCATTACAAAGTTTGACTAAGGATACCACACAGATATAATTAACGTACATCAACCTAATCCCCAGGATAACTGTGTGTTAATGTTCATGGAGTTATTGGTCAGATCTTCTGTAGAAGAAACTTTAATCAATGACAAATGAGCTTCTTGGAATAGAGACGACTGTTACATTTTTCCTGAGGAAAGTTAAGACAAGTTTTTTTGTTTGTTTTTTACTGACCTTCCTAGACTTGCTGAACTTCAAAATTTAATCAATACAGATCAATATTTAAGGAACGTATGAAATTACTATCACTGAACATTTGTTGAAGGCAGATACTCATCTGTTAGACCTAAATTAGGAATTATAATTGTGGACTTGGTAAGTTGTAGGGAAACAGCACTGAATATACCTTTTCCAACTACAATTTGGAACAATACCAAGCTGGTTAAGAAGAAAAAAGTTGTGGAAGATATTACAGAACAAAGTGCTTTTCACAGAGAATGCATAAATTGGGTGTGTATCAGACAATTTATTTCCTGGAAAAGAAGATAAACTCCTGTAGCAGTCCTGTGTAGTACCGTGGTCAATTAGTCTTTCACTGTCAAGATCTGCATGTGAAAAAAGTTCCTTATGTAAACTCAGGACTGGAAATGATGAGTGAGGCAACCTAACCCTACCCAGTGCTGTCAAATGCAACGTCACAGCACAATTCTTCTAATAAATAAGAATTAACAATATTATATATTGTGCTTAGAGCTGGTGGACCTTAAAGAACAGGAACATTTGTACTTAACATAGTCAGCGGCTGAAACAAGTAATTCACCCTCCTTATCATAACTCCAGTCGCTGCAAATGAATTCAGGCAGTGAGCACGAACAATCTGTTGTTACCCCACTGTTATTACAACTTATGTATTGAGGAACACATGCTATAAATCATAATGCTTCCATTTCAGAGGCTCAACCAAGACCAGACCAAATTTTAAAGAGCTACTGCATATTACCCAAAGGTAGTAAGTAACTTTTCTCTGACAAGTACACAGTTTTAAAAAGCTTGTTTGGAGAAAGTTGCAAGCTTATACATTGTCTGCTGTTATTCTGTTTATCCACCTTGCTTTCCTGTAGTTCGGATAAATACAGTAAGGCAAGATTCTATTGCAGCCTTTCCTTCATACTTCAAGAGAGTTCTAAGGATCAGAGTACCACATTTTTTGAAAGTTTGAAGAAAACCTAGACCCTTAGTATTGTGGGTTTTTGCCTCAGTAAACCTTTAGTTTTAGCCTTTACATCAAATGTATGCAGATTAATTAATGGACAACTGTCATATGCTCTTGAGTTAGAATAGGAGACTCTGACATACAAGTAACAATGAAATAGCCATGGCAGTGCAGCTACCATATCAGGAGTCTACTGGGGACAGTATTTTACAATTGTCGTCCAGATTTTCAGGCTCCTGTTGGAAAGAAAAGTTGGCTTTTTTACAGCTTGGCAAGAGAGTGGGTGCAGCTGGGAAAGGTAGCCAGTAATAAAACGTGGGAGAGTATTAACTGGCAGCACAAGGCTGATGGTATAGGCTTCCTAACATAGGGTGAGACATGAATAAACAGCAGATTAAGTGAATAAGTGTGAGAGCATGTTCTGAGTTTGGATGTGTGACGCTTGGCTGAAGGTCAATTGGAAAGGTTGGAGGCTCTGGGGAGGAGCAAATGGCAAGCTGTGTAGCTGGAGAGGGGCTCTGGACGACGCCAGGTAAGGAGATTCTTGGGTGATTTTTGTTTGAGGTGGAGTTTGCTGTCTTCTTCTCTCCTTCTATTCTGAATATCTTGTTCTTCTGTCTCCCTGCTTAGCTGCTTGTAAAGGACCTCCTTTTGCTGCTTGTGTATGGTAGTAAAGCAAGTTGTGGAAAGAGAGAGCCTCTGTTGACTTTTAACACATGTAATAAAGGAGCAGGACAAGCAAAATGAGCAGCATCAGCTCAGTTCTGGTGTGAGAGCAAATATTAAAGAAAACTCAGGGGCATATGTGTATAGATAATCATGTAACAAAGTTAACATTTTTCATCACTACAGCATCTCTGTTGGTTTTGGAAGGGAGCCATTCAACTTTAATTAAATTATTAAATTAAATATTTAATTCATAGGTAAAGTATTGAAACAGAGAAAACAGAGTTGACCAAGACGACAAGATTAATGGCCCATGTTTGATGTGAATGATTGTGAGGAGATTATCCTATTTTGCTAAAGCTGGACTGGACAGTCTTGGTTGACTGATCTGTTTTAGGATCGTTGATTTCTCAGTTTTTTCCCCTTAAGTGTTTATACCTAATGTGCAATAGGATAATAGACCTAGCATCCAAAGAGACAACATGTTACCTTACCAGAGGAGCCTAAGGTTTTTTGTGGAATTTTGGTTGATACGAATTTGATTGGTAACAAGTGCAATCTTCTAGGCATACAAGTGGTACGAACTTGGATACCAAAGAGGTCACTTCGCATCAGTCTGGCAGCGCTCTCTCTACAATGTCAAGGGACTGAAAGCTCAGCCTTGGTGGACAGCAAGGGAAACTGGTTATACAGAACTTGTGAAGGTAAGGAAGTTTGTTTCTGTTTACCGTGATTTCTTTTTTAATAACAACTGTAATCTGGGATGTGAAGCAGAGAAAATAGTCATCTATAAGGTCTGAATCACTTGCCTGTGAGTACCAGACACTGATCTCAGACTAAGCGCAAGATTTCACTGAAATACAAAAACATGAGCTTAGATGTTTTAAAAATTGATGGGGACAGGATGGCTGAAATCATTGCGAAATCCAAAATTTCAATAGTAGACAACTGTAATACCTCAAGTGTAAAGTAACAGCAAACTTTGGCAATGGGTGGAACACATAACATGAAATATTTCCTTGGTCTGGAAAAGGTGTGCTCCTTCTCCCTTTAAAATACTTGGTGACTTTTTTGTGGAGGTTTTAATTGCATAAGAGAAACACGTGTAAGCTCCTGGTGATGGATTTAGGGAAAGATAATGAAGCAGAATTTTAATTCTTAAAAGTTCTTTATAATTTGATACGAAACATATAGCTTGTTTACTGTTCATAATAATAGTTTATATTTTCAAAAATGACATTTTTGAAGTTAGAGATCCCTAAGCAGATCTTTCGTAACTCCATAATATCTTTAATTTTAAAACTGAGGAAGGAAGTGCCTCTTCTGTGTATGTTTTGATTATTAATATGTGGTTTAAATCATGGATGGCTGGGGTTGGATGGAATCTTAAAACTTACCCAGTTCCTACCCCACTGCCATGG
Organism: Alectura lathami; assembly: GCA_013399715.1. Taxonomy (NCBI): domain Eukaryota; kingdom Metazoa; phylum Chordata; class Aves; order Galliformes; family Megapodiidae; genus Alectura; species Alectura lathami. Next base: position 23,999 of record VXAV01003804.1, on the reverse strand, counting down.
GCAAGGTTGCCACCCACTAGATCAGGCTGCCCAGGGACCTGTCTAGTATGGTCTTGAACGCCTCCATAGATGTGGGAAACAACAGCTTCTCTGGGCAATCCATTTGAACTGTTAGCAACACCAACACGTTTTCTGTGATCCTTATTTCTCCTTTGTTTCTGTGCTGGAACTGGGCACTGATGACAAGGGTCCTTTGGGGCCAGCGTGTGTCCCAGCTGCTGCCTGGTCCCAGTCTTGGCAGCTCCAGCGGCATTTTACTGTTGCCGGCGGGGTGGCCTCTTCCTCGGTGGTGCAGAGCCCTGGGAGCTGCTGGGACATCGCAATGAGCCGTCCCTCAGCACATGCACCAGCAGCGCTCCAGCCCCCAGCACATATTTCTGGAGTGTCCCCAATGCCACTGCCCAGAGATGATGGAATGACTCTTCTGAACAAATAATTTAAAAATATAAATGCTTGTTTGAAGAGAGAGTTTTGCTCAGTGTTGTTGTTTTGTTACGCTCAGTTACATATCATGTCAGAAACACTGTGAAAGAGTTATTTTATTTAGAAAACAACAGATTTAAATGGGAGATTACTCCCTGTTATAGTTCTGATGGCAATATAAGTAGGGCTAGGAAACACAGATTGAAGAGGGATTGTCAGCTGTCATCTTACTCATAAAAAAGGTTTGTTTTCTGGACTAGCGTCTGAGGAGATTTGAAACATGCATATATTGGTCTCATTCTTTAGATATGTGTAAAAATATGTGCATCCTACCAGAAAGAAGGAGAGACTGGGAATCTCTTATTGTACTCTGGTCAAACAAAAAGAAAAAATTGTATCACATTAGTAATGGTTTACAGATATGTGCAGTAATATTTTAGTCTCTCTTATACATAGAGCATTCAAATTTCTAAATCACAGAGGTAAAGATTCCTTAACCTTTGCTGAGAAGGGAATGTCAGCTTTGGCAGATGGAAAAAAAAAAAAAAAAAAAAAAAAAAGAACTTCCTATCTTCCTATTATAAAATGGCAAGAGCTCCACCTTGAAGGAATTTTTTAATTTTTTCAGAGCATATGTGGAGAACTTGATTTGGCTTAGCATGCTGCATGTCTCCTTTTAGTAGAAGTACAAGGTTAGAAATTCACTCTGACCTCCACAGCACTACTGCCTCTCATAGCTGTTTTTTTAATGTTTGTTATGCAGTATACCAAAATAAGAATTTGAAAAATAAAATAAACCTGCTGCACTGTATTTTAAAACTTCCTTACTCCATTGTGCTAAGAGTACTTGTGGTATTATTTTACATGTTCTATTAGCAATATGTTCAAGACAACCTTCACAGTTGAAAATATAAATCCAAAATAGAAGTTAAATTTGCCAGGAAAAAAATATTTACATTGTTACTTTTCCACCATAACTCAAAGTACTCAAAAATTTATGAAAGAGAGCAGGCCTGATTCTAGCAACAATCAGTGCTGCAAGCATAACTTGAAGTAGTGTTCTCCAGAAAAAATATATATATATAATAAAATATTTTCAAATAAAATATTTGAAGACATTTCTTTTATGCATTTCTGAAATATCGTAGCTTCTGTACATGTTAAGAAAAAGAAGAAAAAGAGTTTATTTCCCCATTCCACACAGTTAAATCCAATCAGCAGTTTACATTCCTCTGCTACGTGTGCAGAATGTGTGGGAAATGCTTCCAAATCCAAACGATAGAAGTTGACAGTGAGAAGTGGTTTATGGAGGACAAAGCACTGGAGGCCCAGACCCTCTGTCCATGTGTTTCACCACTTGTTGTTGAATGCGAGCAAAGTATTTTCAATATCTTGGTAGCTTAACAGTGCTCATGTGGGATTTATTTGTGACTAGTTGAGGCAATGCTAAAGCCAGGTTCTCTGATATGCTCTGTCAGTTCTGTTCATTCTGTTAACCAACACAGCTGTAGTCAGTAACATGTTAGAGCACAGACCTTGCTTGATTTTGTTGTATAAGGGTCATGGGGTTCTTTGGGATTATAGGTGTAGATGTGAATGTTGACTGTGCCTTGCCTTTCCATGGAAAAGCTGTAGAGTTTGATATCTCCACTGAGTGGCATTCTCCTCACTGTGCTATACTCACAGGGATGAGAGATAAATTACCTGTAGTAGTCTAGTGCAGGTTTAGCTAACAAGTAAAAGCAAAAAAATGAAGGCAATTCATTGTTACTGTGTTAAATTACTATCACAGGATGGCATGTCTCCCTTTCTGGTGTTAGATTTCCCACTGCATTGCTTCAGGGAAAACAAAAACAAAAACAAAAAAAAAAAAAAGAGAGAGAGAGAAAAGCCTAGACAACTAATTTAGACCTGATATTTAACTGCTTGATGAGTAAAATTAAACAAGATAGTCTCACACTTTATTTAATTTGTGATGGGCTCCTAGCCACGATGTCTAAGGAAGAGATTTTTGTTTAGTTTCTTTAATAAAGGAGATGTATGGTGGTGGTGAATCCTGCTTACTGCCACTGTGCTGGCAGGAAGTGGATCTTTGCATCTCTCTAGCTGCTGCCCATTAATGCTTGTTTTGTTATGTCATTTGTAGTTTCTTTGAAAGAATAGGAAGGAGGAGCACCTGATTTCTCAGGGAGCAGCAACTGTACACCTTTAAGATAGGAAGCATTCAAGGGATTTATGTAGAAATGTTTCTGATGCACAGTAGTTCAGGACTTTGGATCTGGAAATTCAATAAACTTTTTCTTATGTAAGTTTTCATCATCAAAAGCCTGCCCTCCTCCTTTGGGGCAGTTATCTTTCCTTTGCAAGTCTTACTGAGTCACTGCATCATCTCTCGGTTCTTTTGTAGAACCTTCATGTAGTATTATTTTTCTATTCTGGTGCTCAGTAAAAGTAACGAATAAAAGAAGTGCAATGGTATTGGATCCTAGACATTTTTCACCAGGCTGAAATTGATACATAGGAAATAACCTAGGTAACTTTGTCCTTTTCTCATTTTGTGTCTTTTGACATTGGAAATGTCCCAGTGGATGCATTGTCAACAGTGTACTACAGTGAATAGCTTCTTGATTAAAGTCGATCTTATATTGTCAATTTTCACTGGTTGTTTAGATCTTAATAGTTAAAACTTTTAAGTACAGGAAGAAAAGCACAGAAAGAGAATAAAAGTACTGCCAACAGCATATATGCCTAACTTTTTTTTTTTTTTTTGTGGAGAGACAGCTAGGGCTCAAGATTTTAGCTAATAAAATCTGAACACTTATATTTAATGGTGAAAATTAACTGAAATGTACATTTAAAGTGTGGCTGGATGCTTTAAGGGAGCCTTGTGTTGAAAAGAACAGAAATGATGCTCACGCATGCTGATGTTTATGTACTGTGAGTGACCGAATGAGTGCAAGAAATTTATTTTGGGTGGCTTTAAATATTGGTCCTTGCCTGGAGGTCGTCAGAGTTCCCCAGCAGAGACACTGTAACTGTCGTGAATCCTTTCTTACTCTGTTTCAGCAATAAAGTGAAATGCATTGGAGTATTCACTGGTATTTTATAGCCCAATGGATTAAAATGCACATGTGGGCAGAAGCTATACCTCACATGGGGGGTACTAAACTCTTAATCTCTGCCTGTGGCATTTATGACTGTTCCTTGAAAACAGTTTGACAGCCCAGAATAAGGATTTTTTTTTAATATAATACAGTCACACATAAACCAATATTAAGAAATCCCTATTTAAGTGTAGGAATTTCTTTGCCAATAAAATCTACACTATTACCAGATGTAAAGCAACTGTAAACTTCCATTATTGTTAGGAACTGTTTTTAAAAAGCCATATGGAGGTTTATGGGAATCAGCTGGTAGGAAATAAGTACATATGCTCCAAATGCTGTTCACCACCTGATTCTTCACTTGAAATCAGAATATTGCACCAAGTATAATGTGAGTGTTGCAACCTGAGGCTTGCATCCCTGCATACTAAGGAGCATGAACATATTTAATTTTTTTTTTTTTTTTCCTGTACATGCTCTTGGCTCAGTAGCCTGAAGTCCAAGTCCTGGGCTCAGCTACTGTTTTAATGGTGTTATGCATTCCTGCCATTCAATGTGTGCCTGAGAGTCTGTAATGTCAGGGAGATCAAGGCTGAGTTGTGTTTGAACTTCTTTAACTCTCCCCTTCCTTTCTACCTAGGACTTGGCTATTACTCATAGTAAAGCATTATCTGTGTGTTTTATAGATGGGGGTACAGTTTCTCAGGAGTACAGTGAGGCTATTGATTTCAGTGGCAGTTATATCTAAAACCATTGAGGAGTTCGTTCAAAATCAATGACACGTATTAAAATCACTTTGCATCCAAAGTGCTAGGGAAGGAGCTTTAAAAGGCAAGGAAGGAGCTTACAGGCAGGAGGGGGACCAACTTTTTGATCTGGTGGATAATGTTAGGACAAGGGGGAACGGGCTAAAACTGAAAGAGGGGAGGTTTAGGTTGGACATCAGGAAGAAATTCTTCCCTGAGAGAGTGGTGAGGCACTGGAACAGGCTGCCCAGAGAAGCTGTGGCTGCCCCATCCCTGGCTGTGTTCAAGGCCAGGCTGGATGGGTTCCTGGGCAGTTTGGTCTAGTGAGCTAGTGGCTGGCAGCCCTGTCCACGGCAGGGGGGTTGGAACTAGATGATCCTTGAGGTCCCTTCCAACCCAAGCCATTCTATGATCCTATGGTTGTAGTGGGAGATATTCACTGTATTATAGCCAGCGTGCTCTAGCCATGGCTTTGTTTCCTGAGCCTTTTATGATATCTCAATGTACAGCCTGTTTTGCAGGATCAGCTTGTCTTTTAACTGAAAAAACAAAAGTGGAAAATGCAATTGTTTGATTTAAATGAGAAAGGCTAATAACAATATGGAATTTTAAGGCTGAAAAGGGACAGTTTTGTCACCTTGTCTGACCTGTGTTATTGGGACTCTGGAGTTTTATTCAGCTTTGGGCACCATACAAAGAGGTAGGGTAGAAATGCACCTTGGTCTGTTTCCAGTGGGAAATTGATTGTAAATTACTTACAGAAAGGCTTTGTTCAAGAACACAAAGGAAAAATGAAAACTATTCACCCAAAATAAGGTTTAGCAAGTAAAGTAAGTAGCTGAGATATGGAAGTCACGTCATTATTACCCAGCTCCATCACTGTACTGTGGGTTTCTCATTTATATTACTGTAACATTAGAATGACTTATTACTGGTAGAATACAAGGTTTTCTAATCTACCTGATTTTTGCAAATAGAATGTCCTAAGGCAGCAGAGAACAGCAGAAATTTTAATTCTACAATCTTGTGGGTTTGGTATGTATGAAGTACAAGGCAGCTTACACATTTTTAATGGTTGTATCCATAAATTGTCACCGGGCATTTCAAGCTGCATTTGATCTTTTTCAATAGCCTCAGAACGTGCAAGTGAAGCTTTGCAAACCTTTTTGGAGGTTTAAATCATAACTGTCAACTTAAGTAGCATGTTTGCATTTGTCCTCTTTGAGCTGGGATGTTCTGTCAACCCTTGAAGTTTCAGCTTATGCCAGTGATTTTCTCATTGCTGGAGTGCTTCCAGGTAACCTGCTATGTTTAAGATGATCAAAACTTTTCTTAGCTTGCAATATAAAATCATCTGTTAAAGAGCCCTTAGGTAAATTAAGGAGCAAATATAGTGAGGCCTATTCTGCAAAGAGGCTGGAGAATACTGAAATTTTACAATACAAATGTAATCAAATCCGAAGAATGCTGTGAAAGTTGTTTTTCCTGCCTTAACATGTCAGAAGGAAATTGGTATAAGGAAACTTGATAGTGATGAAGAACACTTTTTTTTTTTGAGACTTTTTTTTAGGTTTTTTTTTTTTTAATATAAAAAGCTAATAATGGCAGGGAAAATATTGAAAAAAAAAAAAAAGGTACTAAAGCAAAAAGCAGTAAGTTCTGAGTGCAGTAACGTGGCTTTCATAACAGTCATTAGAGAAAAACTGGAAGCTCATTCGCGATGAGGGGCTTGATGTGATGGACAAGAAAAGAAGCCTGTTCTTGCCTGAAGATGAGAATCTACGAGAAAAAGGAGACTGGAGTCAGTTTACTTTATGGCAACAAGGTAAAACATCTTGTATTTCTTTTTTCCCAGTTACACTTTCTCAGATTAATATGGTGAAAAAGGAGTATCAACACAGTTTTCCTGAATGTGTTTTTTTTAATCACTGAATCTTTTATTTACTCTGCAGAAGAAGGGAGCTGATAGAATAGTGTCTGAAACCCCAGAAACAGTGAACAAGAGTCTTTGTTGCCCACAAGCACTTCTAAGAATCCCTTGAGGGTAATACACATCTCCTGGAAAGACTGCCAAAATTTTGCATGGTAGTGCTTAGTACAGATCAGCATGAGGGAGGACAGGAAAGTAGGAGAAGACTCAATGTTTTATTGCCAGCTAGGTGACATCCATCATTCAGGAATGGTATGGTCAATAAAACCTGCTGCTCTGTCCCTGTGCTGCACAGTGGGAGGCCTGATTATTGGAATAATCTGAACTTCGTAAAAAACTCTACGTGAAATAGAGTACTGTAAGAGAAAATGTTGAAAACCAAGGTAAATCAAAATATAATCACATGGTGAAATGGCATTTTTTCTTTTTAGTGATTATACTTTAATGATATACTTAATTGTTAATAAAAGTATAACTGTACTTTTAGAACCATGTTTAAAATGGTAGAAAGCTTGCTCCTCACAAATAATTTAGAAGCAAAGTGGCAGGCTACTCTGATATTACAAAGTGTAAGCACTTCTCTTTCCTAATTTCTAAAATGTGAATAAAAATATTTACCTCATTTGGTGTCAGCTCTTTGACAGCTTTGTTGCTGTTCTGCGAAGTAGAAAACAAGGGACTGTTTGTTCATTGCACTTACTAATGCTCCATCACTTACGTTCACCAGGAAGAAAAAATGAGAATGCTTGTAAAGGTGTTCCAAAAACATGTGCCCTGTTGGAAAGATTCCCAGAAGCTACTGGCTGCCGAAGAGGACAGGTACCTGGCAAACTTCTTCATTTTTGCAAATCCCTAGGGCTAGGAACAGGTGATGCTGAGGAACGTGTATAGAGGGATGCATGACCTCGATATATTTAATGATGCCTCAGACACACAGTGAAGTTAGTACTGTAAATACTTCAGCAAATACAATATGTTAGCTGAAGCTTTCTTATGGAATTTTTAGTTGAACCATTTTCTCTTGTTGTTGCAGGGAGCTTATGGTGGGTAAGTAGTTGTTTACCATGGGTCAACTGGTAGTAATAACTTACTAAACCTAGTCTTAAGTGGCCTGATCTGACTCTCAGCTAACCCTGCTTTGAGCAGGAGTTTGGACTCTAGGTAATTTTTAACCTGAATTTTTCTATGATTACTCGTGACTGAAATTAATTCAGTGAGCCAGATTCTCACTATGATAACCTTCACACATCTACCCCAGACTGGCTGCATTAGATGGAATGAGAATCACCTCATGGAAGCCAAACAGTGCTGCTGTCACATAAAGGAAAGAAACTTTACATCCCCGAGCTTCGGCCTTGAGTGTTGACAAAGTTTGTTTCAAGTACCTGATCTACACTGATTACTCTGCTACAAATTAACGTCATTAAATCATGCAGTAGATTTGCATGCTATGGATCAAATACTCATATGCCACTGAATGGCCCAGCATTGATAACATGTAATTCTGTAGGATAGAGGGAGGGATTTTTTGTGTTTTAGTTTTTTGTTTCTTTCAAAAATGACATCTATAGTGACTACATTAAAACAAGCTTTAGCAAGCAAAATGAAGGATGTAGAAGTTGGAAAACACAGTCCTAGAATAATCCAAATTCAGAACCTTTTGTGTTGTGTCAGCTTCTCCATCAGACTCTTGCTTTTGATGTGCAAAAGAACACTGGATGGCTGCTGTTATGACAACAAACAAGACTATTGTTTCATTGCTTTGTTGCAAAAGTTGATTGTAGTGAATATAACTGATGAAAGAGATCATCACAATCAGTGTGGATAACCCCCAAAAAAACTGCTTTCTGTGGCATCCACAGCCGAAAACACATCTATCCCAGAGAGCAAAGTACTACTGTTTTGTTCATCATTTTTAGCACCCAATGTGCCCGAGTAAAACTCCTTGGAGTTTTACTTTACAAACATAGTATAACCTGTCTGTAGTTCAGGAATATTTAAAGATTCATATCTAGTTCCTGAGTACAGCATATGTGTGTGTGTACACATATATATATCTCACAGACATACTTAAACTGGTCTGTGTGGGCAGATCACATACATGACAGTAATCATTCCACAATGCAAGTATTTTTATGATTATAAATGTATTTGTGTGGGGTATCAGTAACTTTTCTCCATAGCCAGCAGTAGCAGTTGTTTGGGTTGCTCTAGAGTCTGACAGGACAATCAGGCTAATGCATCTCACTGCCGCAGAAGCGGAGTTCATCCACTGGTGCTTACCACTTGCTGCCGTATGAAATTGGTGGTAAGCTGAAACCTCAGATGGTGAGAACAGCTAAGGCATTAGGCACACATTTTCTTATGCTCACTTTGGTACAGCTGGAGAGCCAGGAATTTCTTAAAACACAAGATTTTCAAAGTTACCTTTTCCCAGTCTGATCTGCAGATCTCTCGTTTGAAAAGGTGCTTCTCACCACTGTCACACAATATTCACCCTTCCTGTTCATTGAGTTGTTGTAGAATCACATAAAGGTTGAGGTTGGGAGGGACCTCTGGACATTTTCTGGTCCAACCCCTGGCTCAAAGTATGGAGCATGTTGCTCATGACACTGTCCAGTCAGGTTTTTGAATGCCTCTGAGAATGGAGACTCTACAGCCTCTATGGGCAACCTGCTGGAGTGTTCAATCACTCTTACAGTAAAAACAGTTTTTTGTTGTCTTTAAATGGGATTTCCCATATTTCAATCTGTATGCATTGCTTCTTTGCCTCTCTCTGGATACCACTGAGAAGACTCTGGCACCGTCTTCTTCACTCCTCCCATCAGGTATTTTTATACATTCATAACATCCCTGCTGAGCCTTCCCTTCTCCACGCTGAGCAGTCCTGCCTCTCTCAGCCTCTCCTCATATTTCAGATGCTCCAGGCCATTACTTATCTCTGTGACCCTTCACTGGACTTACTTCAGTATGTCCATGTTTCTGTTGTAGCTCAGAACTGGACCCGACGCTAAAGATATTTCCCCAGTATCGAGAGGAAGGTTCACCTCCCTCAGCCTGCTGACAAGGCTTTGCCTAATGCACCCCAGGAGTCTGTTGGCATTCTCTGCTGGAAGAACACATCATTGGCTCATGTTCAAATTGTTGTCCACAAGGATCCTGAGTTCATTTTCTCTGAAGTTGTTTTCCAGACAGTTGTTCTATAGCTCGTAGTGTTGCATGGGTCTATTCCTCCCCAGTGCAGGACTATTCATTTCTCTTCGTTGAACATCATGAGATTTCTTTTTGCTCTGTTCTCCAGCTTGTCAAGGTCTCTATGAATGGCAGCAAAAAACATTTGGTGTATCAGCTCTTTTTCATCAAGTTTCTATCCTTGCCAAGTGATGTACTCTTTTCCATCATCCAGGTCATTAGTGAAGCTATCAAGCAGTTTTGGACCCAATATTGAGCCCTGAGGTATACCTCTGTTGAGCTGTATTTTTGTTCTTTGATTACAGCTCCTTAAGCCTGCCAGTTTTCAGTCCCCTTCACTGTCAGCTTACCTAGTTTCCACTTTGTCAGTTTGCAATGAGGGTGTTATTGGCAGATGGTGTCAAAAGCCTTACAAAAGGTGAGATAAACAATACTCGTCAATCTCCCCTCATCCATCAAGCTAGACATCTGCCTGTAGAAAGCTGGTTAAGCATGATTTCCCCTTCATAAATCCACGCTGACTGCTCCCAATCACCTTCTTTTCCTTCATGTGTTTGGAAACAGCTTCCAGGATTACTTGCTCCATCACTGAGATGATGCTGACTGACATGTAGTTCCTCAGAACCTCCTTGTTGCCCCTGAAGATATGAACAATATTTGCTTTCTTCCAGTCCTCAGGAACCTCCCCTGGTTGTCATTGCCTTTCAGAGACTGAGGGTGGACTCATGACATCAGTCAGCTCCTTCAGTGCTCCTGGGTAGAACCTGTCACAGTCCATGGAACAATTTGTTGAGTTAGTTTAATATTCCCTAACCTGAGGGTAAATCTTTGTTCCAGACTTATTCACTGTTCTCAGGTGCCTTGGATTCCTGAAGATCAACCTTACCAATAAAGACTGAGGCAAAAAAGGCATTTAGTACCTCAGCCTTTTCCATGGCCTTTGTCATCAGAGATCTTGCCACATTCAATTGCTCATATAAAGTGTGCCCTCAGCAAGTTTGCGGACAATATCAAGCTGTGTGGTGCCGTTGACATGCTAGAGGGAAGGGATGCCATCCAGAGGGACCTGGACAGGCTGGAGAGGTGGGCCCATGCCAACCTCATGAAGTTCAACAAGGCCAAGTGTAAGGTCCTGCACCTGGGTCGGGGCAATCCCAAGCACAAATACAGGTTGGGTGGAGAACGGCTGGAGAGCAGCTCTGAGGAGAAGGATTTGGGGTTGATGGAAAAACTGAACATGAGCTGACAATGTGTGCTTGCAGCCCAGAAGGCCAGCCACATCCTGGGCTGCATCAAGAGAAGCGTGACCAGCTGGGCGAGGGAGGTGATCCTGCCCCTCTGCTCTGCTCTTGTGAGACCCCACCTGGAGTACTGGGTTCTGTGGCCCCCAACACAAGAAGGACATTGAGCTGTTGGAGGGGTCCAGAGGAGGGCCGTGAAGATCATCAGAGGGCTGGAGCACCTCCCCTACAAAGGCAGGCTGAGAGAGTTGGGGTTGTTCAGCCTGGAGAAGAGAAGGCTCCGGGGGGACCTTATAGCAGCCTTCCAGTGCCTGAAGGGGGCCTACAGGAGAGCTGGGGAGGGACTCTTTAGAAGGGCATGGAGCGACAGGACAAGGGGTAATGGCCACAAACTGGAAGAGGGGAGATTTAGGCTAGATATTAGGAAGAAATTCTTTCCTCTGAGGGTGGTGAGGCACTGGAAGAGGTTGCCCCAAGAGAGGCTGTGGATGCCCCCTCCCTGGAAGTGTTTGGGGCCAGGCTGGATGGGGCTCTGAGCAACCTGGTCTAGAGGGAGGTGTCCCCGCCCATGGCATGGGGGTTGGAACTAGATGATCTCTGAGGTCCCTTCCAACCCAAACCATTCTATAATTCAGCAGCAGGCCCCTGTTTTCCCTAGACTACCCTTTGTTGCTGATGTATGTGTTGAAATCTTTCTTGATGCCCTACATTTTCATCTCCAGATTAACCATCAGATGAGTTTTTACATCCTTATCCTCATCCCTGCACACTCAGAGAGTGCGTTCTTTGAGAGTAACCCCACCATGGTTTCTTCTCTTGCATGCTTCCTTTCTATGTTTCAGTTTTTCAGGATCTCCTTACTTCCTACACGTGAGGATAAACTGTTCTTGAGCTTGGAGGAGGTGATCCTTAAAAATTAACCAAAAAATTAACTGTCCTAGACTCCTCTCCAGCATTATATCTCATGGGATTTTTTCCCAGCAGGGACCAGATCCCTGAATAAACCGAAGTCTGCTCTCCTGAAGCTGTAGGTAGTACTCTTGCTTTTTGCCTGTCTCCCTCCTCCCATGATCCTGAACTCCACCATCTCAGAGTTGCTCCAGCCAAGACTGCCAGTGACCTTCACAACACTGTTGTTATCTGAGAGGGGCCACCAGCCAGTCACTCTGGCTAATGCAGGTCTCATGCCTCCTGCGATCCATCCTTTTAAAGGATAAGTGTCTGTAAGTCTTCCCATAGGAAAGAAGATATTTTTCTGCTTGTACATAGGAGATTATTAATTTCAATCTGAAAACAATTTTTATTATTTGAAACAAAATGAAAAACATACATGCACATACCACAAGACTTGCTTTTTGTAGTATCGAACACCTTCAGGATGTGAGAATACACAGTTGTTGCTGAGACTCTAACAAAAGGTGATGTTACATTTTTGAGCTGTCATCACGGACAGGATGTAACGAAGTCCTGATCTCGAAGCAGTATGGTTGTGAAAATGACCTTGTTGAAGGCCTCTCTGTCTTCTTTCAGATCAAGTATTCTGTCATGCATCCGGGAACTCACGTCTGGCCCCACACAGGGCCCACCAATTGTCGGCTGAGGATGCATTTGGGCTTAGTGATACCTAAAGAAGGCTGCAGAATTCGATGTGCCCAAGAAAACAGGTATTGCCTGTTTTTTATTTTGTTGTTTGTTTTTTTTTTTTGTTGTTGTTAATGTTCCCTCACCTTCCTCAACCCTGAAATGGTGTGTTACTGAATGTAATAAAAAGGAAAAAAAAAAAAGGATGTTTTATTGATCGTGAGATGCTATTTATTGCATTAAGCAGGCAACTTACACACTCACTGTTGGAAAAAACATACAAATGCTAGTTGTCAAACAACATCAGAAGAATCTTTACAGACAAAGCTTCTCTTCTCTGCTCTAGTGTGGAGATAACATTATTTTTAGTCTATAAAATCTGTATTTACCTTTACAGTGTCAGTCTAGTATACTTGCCAAATGAGTTCCTCTATTTGATTTGCTTTTATTATTATTATTATTATTATATTTTGGACATAGAATTCTCTACTTATTCTTTACTTATTCAGCAACAGCTGAGACTAAGCTATAAACTTGTTTCCACTACTGTGACCAAATATTTCTGCAGAAGCCTTGTTCCTAGCTGAAGCATTCATTCTAATTGAATATATTTTAGTTAAAAATATTCAAATTGAATATTTGAAATTGAATAATTGAAAATGAGCGTAACTACCTGCCTTGGTAGCAAGAGTCCCTCAGCATCAGGGATGTGGCAGAGCAGAGTGGAGAAACATCTCCTGCGGCTGGTATGCTGCAGGCAGAGCACTTCAGTGTCTAGGCTTCTGAACCTGACTCACTCATGCATCAGGTTCCCTTATCTAAAATGTAGAACTCACATTCAAGAGGTGACTACAGCCTGTGCTGGAATCTGTTAACTTCAGTTGATTTTGGCAAGAGTTATACATGCAAAGACAGGATTTTATTGAAAGTATGTCCACTAATGGCAGTGAAAAGGTGTTTTTACATCCCTTTCCCCATGAAAGAGGAGATGGGTGAACTGCTGTGGACAGAAGTTATGTCAGGAAGAAATGGTATCTTTAGCATTTTCAGTTTCTCCTCTCCTGGTGGTTCAGAGCATTAACAAGCTGGTGGTTTCTAGCACCAGAGCTGGCACAGGTATGAAGGTTAGTGTAATAAGTGTCAGTGCTTTGATGCCATCCTCTTCTCACTTCCTGTCCCACTGCTGTGCGCACAAGATAAACAATGAGAATTTTGTGCCCAGTTACCTCTGTGCCACACACCGTGGCCGTTTAGAGGGGCAATGCTACTGTGCAACTCTTCCTTTGATGGACAGGCAACTCAGCTGTGTCTGCAACTGTGTTTTACCCTGTTACTTGCAGAAGAGTCTTTTTGTTGCTGCCAGGAACTTGTGCACCTGCTCGTTACTCAGCTCACCTGTAGTAATTTTAGGTCATCGGGCCATTTTGAAGTCCGAATTCTGGAAAGCATAGTGTACAAAAATGGTAGGTAACTAATATCTAGTTATCAAAATCAAACATCTCAAAATCAAACTGTCAGACATGGTAATCATGTTTTGTAATGAAGCTGCAGAATTATAGCCTTAAGCAGAAGTTAGTCCAGGATCTCACTTGTGACAGGTGACATAAAAACTGTGCAGTTGATATAAAACCCTACCCCAGCATCAGACCAGAGTAATATTGTCCCTGTGGTCCCCCTGTGAAGTGTTTCTCACACTATGGAGGCATCTGGAAAATATTTATTTACATACTAATGGTGGGTTTTGTAATCTCTCCAAAAGGGGCTAATAGTTCTGTCAACTTTATTACTTCTTTGTTGTGCAAAACAGCCCATCCCACTATGATGCAAATGATAGATCCAATTTTTAACCTCTGAAGCTATTTCCTCCACGTGCTTGGAGATTTTATTGTCCTTAACTGAGCTACACTTGCAGGCTATTTAGTGCACTTCTGTTCAGGCTTGGTTTAATTAAAAGGGAGAAAAGGAAAAAGAAGAGATCCAATTATTTTTTTTAGCCCGATATGTTACAGCACTGTCTTGAATAATACCAATGTAATTCTAGTGCAGTAGCAGAAAATCAGAGACTCAAGGCCTGTATGACATAAAACATTTTTGTTTGTTGGATAGATTACTTAGTAGCAGAAAAAAAACACATGATCATACATGAAACCTGCAAAGGGCTCATTATGTTGGCCTTCATGGCTGATTTCCCTGTGCAAGGTGGTGTGAATTTTTCACTATTATGCTGGTTGTCCACTGTTGCTTAAAATACATTTAGGTGATCATTTCAATTGAAATGATCCTATTTCAATTTCTACTTCAGAACATTACACCACAACCCCATAAATCCTGACCGTTAATACTTGCTTAGGTTGAGTTAAATGTTCAAAAGCACATAGATGACTTAGGAATCCAACTCTCATTTTTCATCTTGTGTTTTGGAAAAATGAAGAAAAAAATAAAATTGTTTTCCACCTGAATGAACAGAGTTGAATGAGCCAAGCAATTTATTTCCATCTTTGATGACAAAATTGTTGCTTCTTTATCATCACTACTGTTCACAGTTCTTAATTCCCTTTAAGGGCATCAGTCCTTATGGGCTGCTTTGCTTCCTATGGGGTCTTGTTGAAAAACTTGAATGTGTTCATTGTAGAATGGCTTTAGGAGGTGACATTGGCTGTTAATGACTTGACTGACTGTTACATCCCTTCAGGTGAGACTCAATGAACAATCAAACACATGCTTCTCTCTTGCTGTGGTGCAAAATAAACTTGCTTTGCTCTTACCGCTGCCTGACTTTATGACAGACAAACCGTGTAACGCACAGCCAGCTGCTGTGTCTAAGTGCAGTAGGCAAGACTGAGATCTGAGGGGCAGTGACATTTTACAGTGTGGTGACTTTACCACTAATGTTCGCTGATCACATGCTGATTTTTTGCAGTGTTAAGTCTGCAGTTAACCAGGCATTAAATCTCATTTCAAAATTATGAATCCAGATCTTGACAGGCTGGAGAGGTGGGCCAGCTGAAGCATCGTGAAGTTCAACAAAGGCAAAGCCCTGCAGGTGGTAACAGATTAACACCTTGCAACAGCACAGGCAGGGTGATGACTGGATAGAAAGCAGCTTTGCAGAAAAGAACTTAAGTGTTGTAGTGGGCAAGCTGAACACATGCTCTTGTGGTGATGAAGGCTAACCTCATACTGGAGTATATTAGTAAGTGCCTAGGAATCAGTTTGAGGGGAGCAATTTTTTCCCTCCCTTCTGTACTCCAAACACTGCATCTGCAGTACTGTGTCCAGTTTGGGGCTCTTCTGTACAAAAAAAAAAAAAAAAAAAAAGTCATTGATAAACTAAAGTGACTCCCATGAAGGATGAACAAGAAAAAGCTGCTTAGGGGACTGGAGCATATGCCGCTTGAGGAGAGGCTCAGAGAGGTGGTTTGGAGTCTGAAACAGATAAGACTGAAGGAGAGCCCAGTTACAGTTTTGAACTAATACTGGGTGACTGTGCACAAGACAGACTTTTTGGAGGTGGGTAGTTATAGAATGAGAGGTAACGGACATAAGGAAATAAACATTCACTATTAGTCTGGTGAAGCACTAGAAGAGATGGTGTCATGTCCATCACTGTAGAGATTAAAAAATCCAGTAGAGGAGAACCTGAGATCTCATCTGTCTCCTCAGTGTTTCATCTAACTTTGCAGTGAGACCTGCTCTCAGCAGTCTTGGGCCAGATGACCTTCTGAGGTTTCTTCTGACCTAAATTGTTCTGTGATTCTGTACATCATAAAACCAAAAGGAATGCTGATTCTTTCAACACTTAATATCTCCCTTTTCCATTGGTTCTTGTAATGGTTCTTTTAAATCTGGTCATTTTCTTAATTTGTCAAATAGGGGTGTTCAATAATAAGCCAGTTCGAATAAATCATGTGTATCGCTTTTTGTGCCTAACAGATTCCAGTGTTAAAACTTGGCTTTTCCTCACAGCGATGAATACTAGCCCAGAGTACTTAGGCCTCATTCAGTGATCTCCTCTGCCTTAGCAGTACTTGGCAAGCAGAAGGAGTTTAAATTATGCGTTTTCATCCTTTGAGTTCAGCTTTTACTGTATAACCTGACCCAGTGTATGCTCTGTCACTGCAGCCTTCCTATGAAGAAGAACCTTTAGGCTCTGTGTTTCGATTGGATTTATGGGACAAGACTATTAAGATCCCTGAAATTATAAAGCAGGATCAGAGCCTTATTCTGTTTTTCTGATTTTCAGAAAAAAAAAAACAAACAAACAAAAAAAGAGACCGATTTAAAGTAATTTGTTTTCAAACCATATTGTTTGTCATTCCATCAGCTTCCATTACTCAGCATGTGTATATCTGATTAGAAGAGGGGAGAGGTTGATTACTATGTCAGTATTATGCCTCTGAGCTTGGTGAAGCTTACTCCCAGCTTACTGAACTAAACTCATTAAAATTAAATAAATAAATACCGTAATATCTGAATATGTACATGGGCACATGTGGGCTTAACTAGGCAGAGGGAGAGAAAGCAATCCCTCACTAATATTAAGGCCCATAAGCGGCGATCTTCCTGAAGTTTATTTCAATTAAAACTCAGATTCTCCAGTATCTTAATATTAGGTACTGAAATCCTGACTGTGCAATGCGTAGTGTTTAAATGGTTCTCACATGTGGGAGAACATCTCCAGAGCTGGTATGTAGCTTGCATGCTTCATGGCACTTCAAATACTACACTAAAGTGTGTTCCTTTTTGTGTTGCAGGACCTGGGAAGAAGGGAAGGTCCTTATTTTTGATGACTCTTTTGAGCACGAAGTATGGCAGGACGCTGAAAGTTACCGCCTGATATTCATTGTTGATGTGTGGCACCCTGAGTTAACAGCACAGCAGAGACGCACCCTTCCTGCGATTTAAGGGGTTACTGCTGACTTGAAGAGCAGAGGAGCTTTAACCCTTTGGAGTATGCAAATAGAAACATGCAGGGTTAATTTATCCAGCACATGAAGAAGCCTAGTATTGTAAGGGTTAGAAGAGATAATGATGGCATTCTACAATCAGAGAGGACTTGAATTAAAAAAAAAAAAAAAAAAATCCATTTTTTTTTTTT
>VXAV01003803.1:851-37535 GCA_013399715.1 Alectura lathami | reverse complement strand
AAAAAAAAAAAAAAAAAAAAAAAAAAAAAAAGTCATGTGAAAAGCAACAAGAGTGGTTTTTTTCATCCCATTATTTGACTCCAGCTGCTGACCTTGGCTCTGGGAAAATAATTATTCTTGACTTCGAAATGAGGAGTTTTTTGCGCCAAAGGCAAATGTCTAGCGATTTATACTATTTGGAAAAATCAAACGGCTGTGAGCCAAGCCATCTAGCTTATAAAACACAACCAACCCTCCAGGGATAATTTAAAGCTGACCCTCCAGCACTGGAATTCCAGCCATACATTATACTAAACGTAGCTTGCACCATTTTCTTATCTACTGGATGCTCCCATTGGTGTGGGCTTAAAGGACAAAGACTGGCCAGAAGGAAACTGGAAAAAAACATCTTCAAAATAAGCTTGTGCTAATGAGGGTGAAAAGGCCTGGCAGACCAGGAGGCAAACTTTGTCATCCGCACAGCCTAGAGTTGTGAAGGCAGCCACCGTCCATGCTTTTTCCACTGTGCTCTGCCAAAACAACCCCCTGAACTCCCCCGGGATGAAACACAACCCACTCTCCCCTGCTCTGGCAACACAGGCTTGGATCCTGCTTCTGCCTAACAAAAGCTGTGAGCTGTGATGGCTCTCTGTAATTAGGACTCATCTGCTGGTGATTGGCTTTGTCTCCTGCCCTCCAGCCATTCAAGTGCTGCTGCCTGGCCAGGATACCTGGTGGGACCGCTATGGCCATGCCAACCCACCTCACCTCAGCACCAGCACCACTGGTGAGCTGGTCTGGTATCCAGAAAAAGCCATTTGCTGGGGAAGAAGCTTCTGTGGGGTTCAGATTTGCTCGCTTGTCCTCCTTGCAAGCAGGAGCATTGTGGTGTGTATAGCCTGCTGGGGTTGGTAGGGGTCAGGCTGCCACAGCTGCAGTGTGCTCTGCCTCAGGACTCACTGCAACAGGGCTCTGGTGTCTTCTGGTGTCCTCACCAGGACATGGTGTCTTCTCTCGAAATGATGGGTACAAAGCTCCTCCAGAGCAAATAGCTACAACAGGCTGGCAGTACAAAAATATGTATCCCAAGGCTTCAATAGAACAGAGCAATAAATTCTCCAACATCAAGCTCTGAAGGCAGGCATGGTGATGAGCCATCCAGGCTGAGCCACCTCAGCATTCAGGAAATCCCCTTTCCAAATTTGCAGCGTGCATTCCTCTGTCTGCCTGGAGAACCTGACCCATCACATTTCAGATGAGAGTTTTTTGTTCTTTTTATTAAGACAAACTTCACCAGATGAAATCCACAAACAGGATAGCCAGCTCTGGCCATCTCTGTCCATAAAATAATTGAGTGGTGTTTGTGTGCACACATGGGCATGCATTCTCACACCACAGGGATGACAAACAAATCAGACAAGGGATAAGTTTTAATTTCAATTTTCCAACTGGTTTCAGTCTCCAGCTTCCCATAAAGCAGAGTGGCATGCTTTAGCACTTTGCAGCTGCAGACACTGGGAAGGAGGCACAAGCATCATCTCGCAGCACTCTAAGTGAGGATTGTTAAATTACCCCATACGCTGCATGCAAAGTGCAAGCAGCTGAGATCACCTCTTTGCTAATCCCCCTCTCTTACCCATAAGTCCTTTGCAGATGTAAGAGCATGCTTGGGTTTTGCTGATCACTCACAGTGGGAAATTTTGAGAGAGTGAGCTTGTGACTCAGAGATTTTGCCAAGTAAAATATTGGCCTGCAATGATGTCCTAACAATACAAAGTAGTCAACACCATAAAATAAACAATTGCAGAGAGAATAGAAAAAGGGTATTTGGAACCATGAAGGATCTTGCAGAAGCATTACTGAGCCAGTCTGAAGTTAGCAAAAGCAGTTTTATGACAAAACAAGTGTGAATAGTCAGTCTTCCCAGTCCCCGCATAGGAAGAGCAACTCTGCTTAAAAGAGCCACATTGCTGGCTTCTTTCTTCAAGTTTCATAACTTTTACAGTGTGCAGAAATAATAGAAGGAATGAAAATATGATCCAGGCAGAATACCCATAAAAAAGTGAGTGTACGTATGGTCACATATACCCATGCTTGGATGTACAGATACAGATAGAAATGGCAAAAGCAGAATTAGAGGCTGCCAAGTTCTCATAATTTTTCACAAGAAAATCACTGTAATTCCAAGCAGACACTTTCTTTGCAAGAATCAGCTGGGCCTGATTAGCAACAGCAGTATAGCTGCCTGCCCATTGTGCTGAGAACACCAGCAAACAGAGAGCAAAGAAAACATAAAATTAAGTATATCGTTATTTGTCAACAAACCAGGAAGACCCTTGCTGGTTAGGATTTCCAACATCTCCTACAATTTCTGCTCTCTTTGCTGCCACTCTGGAGGGAGTGATAAAATTTTCATAGGTACCAGCTAGCCAACACCAAGCACATCTGAAAATCTCTCTTACTGAGCCAAAGGACAGGAGCATCCTCAGAGTATACTCTCACCACTAGGTGCTTGCCCCAGTCATGATTTCCACCCAAGAAGTAATTCGCACTTTATTTTCAGAGGGAGATCAGATTTAAGGTCCATCTAAGCAGCCTGACCCTGTCAGATGCTTCATAGCAGAGGGATGGTGGCATAAACTGCTCGTAATCCCAGTCTCGTAATCCTGAGCTGGACTTGTTGATAGTGGTGGACTAAAACCATGCACAAAATTACCTCCTTTCCAGAAACCACCCTGCACTGGAAGAGCTTGAGTGAGATTCACCTGCTCTTATTGGGGTGCCTACAAGCAAGATACCAAATCTGAACACATCACCCTGAGCAATGTTCAACTCCACAGTGAGAAGCAGTCAGCCAGTGGATGAGTCCCACCCCTACCTTGGGACAGGGTGCCTCCAGGTGGGAATTCACTCTACTTTTGGCTATTTATTCTGATTCTAAAGAGATCCTCCAGTAAGAATTTTAACATTGGATATTCTCTAGACAACTATGGTCAAGTGAGATGAACTCCACCATTGATATAATTAAAAAAAAAAAAAAAAAAGAGGCTCCTATTTGGATCCTGTGCTCTTACAGCCTTTGTTTGCCTACAGCACAGCAGCCCCATGGGAACAGGCAGCAGCACAGCACCATCCAAATGCAGTGCTGGGGGGAGGTACGGGGGCAGCGGGGTGCCAGCAGGCCACGCTGACCTCCCAAATCCTCCCGCGATGGCTGCCCAGCTCCACGTTCCCACGCCTAGTTTCAGCACGTCTTCAACACCCTGCTCACCAGAGCGCAGCCTGGACGTGGTTTTCAAGACCTTCCATTGCCAAGCAGGGGATATTTCCATGACCTTTCTCACAATTTCCTATAGCAATATAATCCTAATTTAAGATGTCATGCCCTGTGGCTTCTCCATAAAATAAAAAGCCAACAACAGAACACACAAATAAACAAACAAACAGACCAGATGAGATTTTCTGTAAGCAGCAGAAATAACACGGGGTAGTTTCCTGGGGATTTCTGCATTGTGGTTGGACTCTCTGGTGCACAATAAAGGATGTGCTGTGATTGAAACTCCTTCTGTGGCTGGAACATTTACAGCATCCCCGTATGTGGATTCTCTGCTGCCTACTAAGGGTTGAGCTTAGATGCCAGCTTTCTCCTCACTGCAGCTAGTAATAAACACACTTCTCTTTTGAGCTGCATTTTTCAAATAAATGTTGAGACTTAAAATCTTTGAGACCACTACTAAGATGTCAGATTTTGCTGAAATTGGCCTGGGAATTCAACATTTAGCATGAAGGAGTGAGTATGGATGGATAAACACGCCCCCATAAGACCACACCATCCCTTTCTCCTTAGGGAACTAGGACTGAAATAAAATTTAAGTACTATTTAGGACTTGGAATCTTGCCAGGACCAAACTACATCATTTCCTATTTTTAGCTAAGTTCTGTGAAGAAACAAGCCTTGTGTTATCACACTCTTTACAGTCTCCATGCCCCAAAGAGTTTGGGATGCAGATGGCTGATACCAGCCATGTATGAGGCATGACTGGAAGTCTCCCAGACAAAGTCACAGCAGTTTTTGTGAAAATAAGCTTCTCAGCAAAGGGCAGAGAGACCCCAGTAAAGGCAGACAAAGCTGGCCACCTTGTCCTGTTGGTCACAAACAACTCCATGCCCACCTCTACAAATGCTTTTCCAAGGCAGACATAACAGCTGGAATTTAAAGGGGCAGTATCCAGAAGAGGGGTCAGAATGCCAAAGAATACAGGACCCCTAGCCTGGGTTTTGGTGTAGTCCCACAGGGTTTTTTTCCTTCCTCTGAGACACAGTTGCTCATTACAGAGATGTTGTGACATAGACCTCTGTGCATTTCTCTCCAGAGGTTCAGGACCCACAAATCCAAATCCCAGCCTGCTCTCTCTCTGGTAAAAACAGCTTGTCATCTTGCTTTGTTTACCAAAATGCATTTTGGCAGCCCTCGGGTATCTCTTTCATATTTGAAAAGCAGCCCAGCTTATTTCATAGATTGATAATGCACTTGCTTTCCTTGCCCTGTTTTCCTGATGGTGTGCTTTGTAGAGAGATATGTTGAGGTTTCAAAAAATAAAAAATGCTTCCCTAAATCTCTGATCATGTTGTTGTCATCAGCCATTTTCCAGAGATCATCACATCAAACTACCTCCATTTCAGGCTTTGGATGTTAAGACAGTCCCATTTACCAGAGAGAGATGTGAAAGAACGTCAAGTACAGTACACAAATATTAGAGAAAAGCATACTTTTCACACTCCTAGCTCAATCACAGTTTTCAGAAGACACCTGAGCTGTCAGCTCCTGGAGTGATATAAGAAAGCAAGAGAGAGCTCTGAACAACTGCCATCTCTTGCTATTGATCCACAGCCCTGCTCAGCCAGGGCAAGATCCCAGATACCCCAGACCTCACCACGCGGACACGAGCCAGCACTCCAGCCATCGACACAGACCAGTGCCCTTGCCATAACCGCATTCCAGTTGTTGAAAAATGTCTCCATCGTTGGTAAAACAGTGGAATACCTCCTTAGGACCAATAGCCAGCACTCCCAGTATCGGGAGTGTCAGGCCCTCAACCTCCCAGCTGGTCCTTGCAAAGCTGTTACAGTGTGAGCTGGTGTGCCCATACCATTCTCTCAACGCCAGAGGCTGAGGGTGAAGCCTTCTTCCCCCGCACTGCTAAGGCTGGGCTTCCTATGCACACAAAAATTTGATTTCAGGAGTTCACTTTCAAGCCACTGTGACAGAGTATGAGCGGCAGGTGCTGCACTGTTTGCTTTTGCTGGCTCTGGAGTAATTGCTGTTTGTGTGTTTCAAGATGCTTGAAGTAATCAAGAGTGTGACACATGAATCACCATGCATGAAAGAAATAACTGAGGCTTAAGAGGGCCATGGTGAAAACAATTACAATCTTTCCCTTTCTGAGCTGAGCAGATGTTTAAAATTATGTCAGCGACCTCCAAACGGTAAACATTTATCAGGAAAATGTAAATGTGGTTTGCAAAAAAGGAGATGTGTCCAATGTAAAGCAGAGCTCCTTGCTAAGCAAGCCCCTTTGAGCGGTGGGAATGTCAAACATGCTTGACCTCCACATCAGCAAATAAGCACATTATAAACAATGTTATTAATGGTTCTGCTTTCACTACAACAAGGAGTCTCCCTGTTTGTTTAACATACAGCAAGCTGGTTAGAGTGTACATAGTTTTGTGGCCAAACCATATTAAAGCAGTTTGGGGAATCTGCTCATATTGTTTCTAGCTGGGTGACTGTGTGTGGTAGGTGGCAAACTCCTCTTCCCAAGGAAAGGAGACACTGCTGATCCCAGCACCAGCAGAATTACCGCCATCACTTCATGGTTAGAAACTGATGCTGGGCCTTGAAGCTGGTGCATGCACTTGGGACCCTGCATCTCGGATGGATGCAAGAGGTCATCAGCTGCTCTGTGCAAGCTGACAGCAGTCTCCAAGTGCAATGCAAGGGGAGGAGCTTCATCCACATGCAAATTCTGCTTAGGACTCAGCCCAGAAAAAAAAAAAAAACAGCTTTTACCTCAGGTAGGGGAACAAGAAACAAGTGAGATGCTCATCCAGGATACATTTCTCTTCCCCATGTTTTCCCCCACACGAACGGTATGCCCCAAGCAGCGTCACTGTACTACAAGCCGAACAGAAACATCTCAGCTGTCAGATAACCTTGCTGCATATGAAACTGAGCTTAGGCAGCCGGTCTGCATCCCAGCCATATCTTGAAGCATTTCAGAGTTTGTCCATCGCTGAGATTCCCATTACACTGCTCAAATCCAGGCAACTGTGTGGCACAGCAGGAAGTAGAGATGGGAAACTTCACCTTGGGGCACTGAGACAGGGCCTCAAAGGGTGACAGGATTTAAAATCATGCAGAGGTGCCCAAACATCTGTTTCTAAGTTCCTCCTTTACATCAGCCCACACCAAGCTGCATGGAAACTCAGGGACACATCTCCCAGAAGCAGGTCTGATTGCAATGGACAGGTTTCAGGCCACCAAGGAGCTCCCAGCCGATGTCACACTGCTTTCAGGCACGACAGACCCCGTCCATGTGCTGCATTCCTGTAGCTGACCATGGAGCTGGCTCTGGGGGAAGCCCAGAAGGGCTGAGGCAGTTCTGCCACAGCTCAAGAGCCAAAATATTTCAAAGCTGACCCTCAAACCACAAACCTTCCCAAGAGGCCATGCTGAAATGACCAGAGCTCACGACATCAGGAGTAAGGAATGCAGGCCTGCATTGAAAATGCATTAGATCAAGAGTTAGTTAATGAAAACTCAGAGGCAAAAAGCAAAAAGAATGGAAATAGAGATGTTCAACTGCCTCCCTACCTGCACAAATGAATAAATGATGCCCCACGCACAGACACAAAGATCAGAGGCTCACCCAAGGATCATGTCAGCAGTAATGGTGCTAATGGAAGGAAACGGAAGGGTGGCACCTAGGTATGGAGTACCCCTGAGCTGCCACATCAGGTGAACCCAGACTGGAGGTGCAGGGGGTTCCTGGGAGCCCAAGCTGACTGCAGGAAGCCATGTCCTCAGCTCTTTGCAATGACAAGGACAAGAAACCCTTTCCACTTTCATGGGCACATTCAGACACCCACCTGCACCAAAGAGGCTCTTGGGGATTGCGGGAAGGAGACAGCACTGCCAGCCCAGCTCCAAGTCCACCAGCACAGTGCACTATGCAGCTGAGAGATTGTTTTTACTACTTAAGGGCTCATCCACATCTAAGGAAATCCCTTCAGATCAGCCTATCTTTCTGCACTGATAAACCCCCTCCCTCCACCCCTACATCTGGTCATCTCTCCCTTATTTTTACGAGCACAGAAAGAACCCTCAGCAGACTAAACATCTCCCTCAGCTCGGAGACTGTGCAGAGCAGCGGCCTGCCATCAGGAACAAAACAAGCTGATAGCCCAGCAGCATCCAAGGAAATGAAAAGCAGATGAAGACACAGCCCCTGCGAGCTCCACAAACATTCAAGGATGCACAGGGGAGGCAGTGGGGCTGTGAAAGGGGATGGCTCCAAGACCCCCAGAGCAAAGCCCATGCCTGTGATTTATGTTGGATGGGAGCTGAGCTGAATCCCAGCATCTCAGCCCTGTGCTGTTAGGGAGCGGTGCTCGCTCGCAGCCTCAGTCAGAAGGAAGTTGCAGGGGCTGAGGAATGCACACCAGGGAGAGCAAATAAACAGAGGTGTGCAAATCTGCTAAAAATAACCCAGGGATTGTGGCTCTCGGAGAGGGAACACAGATACTTGGTTGTTCACCACTGTCTGCCACAATGGAGGCCTTGTCTGAACAGGTGGGTGGCTTTCCTGGCAAATACAAGTTAAAAAAATAAAAAATAAATAACAACACAGAGAAAAATCCCTCCTCAGTCATTCCTGTGGCCCCTCTGTTTTCATCTAGATTCTTGCCAGAGGTTGTCAAAACAAGAAAGGAAAATAAAGCTGCAGCATGATTTCTCCTGTTCCTCCCCTTGTACGGCATTGGCACCTTGTTCCAGCAGCCAGCGGTGCCAGCACACGAGTGACAAGGGACACCGTGCAGCAACCTGTGCGACAGACTGCCCTGCAAGGAGCCCCTGGAGGACAATGCATCAAAGAACCCAACAAAAGCTGGAACGGGGCTGGATTACAGATCCCGGTGTGCAGGGGCTGGGCGTGATGTGGAGCTCAGCAGAGGCACGGGAAGGTCAGGCTGTGTAAGACCAGTGGGACACATCTCCTGCCAAACCCAGGGGCTGCAAACCAAAGTCCTCCATTAAGAAACCTGAGCACACTGCTGGTTTTTCCAATTCCAGCCTCAATGCTAAGCATGGGTAAATCTCCCAAAGTCAGGAGCAATTTGTGCATGCTAAGAAATCGCTTTGCATTAAGTGTGCTGGTGACATCTTCTGTTTCTCTGCCTTCTCCCTTAATTTAAATTGTTCCAAACCCAGATAACCCCAAGTCGCTCAAAGCAGAATCTCAAAGCAAATGTTTCTCTCCCCCTTTTTTTTTTTTTTGGCTGTGTTTCTCGGAAGTCTCCTTTCATCTTGTTGAAGGCTGAAATTCACTGAAAGGCCCCAAAAAGGGTAATTCTGCAGCTCTGTTCCCAATGACAGAGAGCATATGCAGTTAACAGGAGCACAGCTTGTTCCAGCCTTAATTTCCTGCTGTGCAAATGGAAGCTCAGAGCCAGCCTGACTGGCCCGTTGGTGCAGGGGGACAAGTGATAGGCACGATGACCACAGCTGCTATCTTTGCTTAGCTCCAGCTCTTTGCTGGAGATGGAGACAGGGTCGCCTCTGGCACCTTTGGCCCCCTTTCCTGGAGCAGAGGGGAGAGACAGGCCCCAGTGAGGGGGACGTGGCTCAGGGAAAGAATGGCACTACCAGACCCGGATGCATGGTCAGAGGGATGTGTGACAGCAGAGCCATCGGCCTCCCGAGAAACACTGGGCAGGTGCCTCCTGCCCAGCTGCGCAGCCCCCAAAGGCCCCCTGCTCCTGGCAGCCAAACCCATCCATATCAGCCCAGCTGCTCTCTGCCTTGCTGCATGCAGCCTTAGCTCCAGCACCTGACAAAGCACTCGTGAGATAACCAGTGCCTACAGCTTCCTCTGGGTCAATGGGAGTGCTGCAGGCCCCGAGCAAAGGGGGCTGCGGTTCTGGCTGCTCCCCCTTGTGCCCCGGTGGTACCAGCAGCACGACAACAAGCCCAGCCACAGCCAGGCTGATGCTAACTTCAGAAATTAGCCCCAGAATGCATCAATGTAGAAAAGTCTTTGAAGGGAATAGCTAACTTGTCTTGTACAGACACATATTTGACTGTATTACCTCATCTGGACTGCGAAATATCTCACTCACAGCTGGTCCTCCTGATTTCTTCCCCTTGCAAAACTGCATCCAGCTCCCCCTGAAGCTAATTTCATGGTCTGTCCAAGTGCCATTTGCTCAGCCATTTGCTCTATTTTAGGTGAAGAAAGTGAGTCTGAAAGCTTTTTATGCACCACTCAACCCCTTTTTTTCCTTGCTCAAGACACCTGGTTGTAGCACTGTGATTTCATAAATGCTACAGAGTAATGCCTCTTTGTAGAAGTCAGGGCAGCATTTTCTGCTTAGGCTGGTTTCCTACTCTGATTAAGCTCCAGTGACTCCAGCAGTTACTTTCATTTGCAACACTGCGTGCAAGTCAGCTCAGAAGCTGGCCTGATACAGCAAGTTATATCATTTCCAGGCACTTGGCCTCCACACTTCACAAAGTTATGGATAGGAATGGTGTTCAGTGAAGGCTTTCTGAGGAACGAAAAAGGCAAAGAGAAAGCATGGGATAAACACATCTTTCAGCTCAGCAGCTGATGGCTGGGTTTTCAAATTTCCACCAGTACAGGAAATACTGTCGGGAATGTTCAAGGTAATGAGGATACAAGTTGAGTGCTCCCCACCTTTTGGCAGAAAGTGGTCCAATTTTGCTGCTTTCATCCATGTCAATGGATGCCCTAGGAGAATAGCCCCTCTCCTGCTGTGTGCCCTCCTAAAAGCATTGTGAGCAGGGGTGGGAAGTGGTCCCTCAGTGGAACCAAACTTAATAATAATAATAAACCACCAACTTATTCTAAAAATCAAAGGTTTTTTTCCATCTCAAGTGAAAGCTGGAGTTCTTTTCATTTTCCTTCTGGCCTTCAGTCTGCAGGGTGAGAAAGACACACAGTTTCCAGGTTTTCTCTACCACTCCAAAAGGTAAAACAATTTTCTCATCATTTTAACCCAGAACTCAGATTTCCCTTGAATCTAAGGGGGGAAGAGGGGGTGTTGCAGGAACCACTGAAGTTGCCAGGACTGTGATAAGGGCACGGAACAGACACAGCCATCCGGGCATCACGGCTGGGAGAAGCAAAGCAGACCAGTGACTAATACCCAACAAACACAGCCCAAAGTAATTCAGGTCAAAAGTGCTATGTTTTCTTCTTTCATTTAAAAAGCAAGACAGGAAATGTATAAAAGCTGACAGGATCATTAGGGATTTTATAAATGCTGCTTCCTGTGGTACAGAAAAAAGGAAAAGAGAAAGGCATGGAGCCAAATTATGTGCTAGAGCAGAAGCCTGTGACTTCGATGCAAAGCCACACGTTGCAGGCCCACACCCAGAAGAAAAAGGTGCTGCAGGATCTGTTCTGCAGAGAATGTGTGGGCAAAGCTTTCGTAAGGCATCCAGAAGGACACGGTGCCTCGGCACCTGCACGTTGGATGAGTCAGCAGCCCCTATCAGGAGCCCCTGGGGCAGGAGGGGAGGCTGGCTTTGTTTTATTTCTCCAAGGCTCTTCTGTGAAAACATCACCTCCTACCAACACCAGGCTCTTCCACTGCGCCGACAAAGTTCAGTAATGAATTTGGTGCTTGCCCTCAGTGTCTGCTACCCTGCTCCAACTCACAAGCTGGGAATTTGGAGGAAGAAGGGCTAGCAGGGGGCAGGCTCATGTTTGTCTTGGACAGCCACTCATGAGCCTTACTGGGAGCATCCCTGACACAGCCCCTTCCTCCTCCTGCTCCCACCCCCGGCAGCAGGCAGGAGCCCAGCGCCGAGCCCCACTTTGAGAGCCTTGTGCCCTCTGCACCCATTCTGTGGATTTGTTTAAAAACATACGGACTTGTTTAAAAAGAAAGAGCAACCACGTGAGGTAGATGAAACACCTGCCATGGGACAGCAGGGCTTCAGCACTGTGCTGTGGGGCTGGAGATGTTCCCATGGGGCTCAGCAGACACCACCAGCCCCAGCCCCGCAGGTGAGGCAGGCACAGGAGCTCCTCATTTACCAAGTGGGCACTTCCCACACAGTTTGATGTCATCATGACAAGGAGATCCTGAGCATGTCAGCTGCAAAACTTCAGCTCCAGTGAAGTTCAGTGCTGGATACTGAGCAAAAAGACTCAAGCGGTGTCTCTGGGGGCTTTAGGAATTTGATGCTGGAAGATCTCAGACTTACCTCAAACCCTTTGTAGGTGCAGCCAAGAGCAATTAAAGCAGAGAGAGTGGGCGAGACATGTGTAAGTGGGGCTGAACCGCGGCCGATAGCCCAGGAGAGCTGCAGGGATGCTCAGCACCTCATAGGGGCCCTCTGGACCCAGGTGTACTTGGCTGTCTGCTAGGACAGATGGAGCTGAGGTTATGCCAGAGGAGCCGCTGGCTGCGACTCCAGCACAGCTTTGAAACAAATGCAGATAAATCCACCGCGCGCAGAGCTGGAGCCCTCGGTGGAGTGTTTGGATTGTTCGGCAGCCAAAGCAAATATATTTGCTCTGCAGGTTATAGAAGGCTGTTAAACCAGCCGTGCAACCCACTCCTCCAAGCCAAAAGTGATCTTCTTTCTCTGTGCTGGAGCCTGACACCTTCAGTGACCCTGCTAAAGTTCACCAGTTCTCCTGAATCTCCTCAGAGGATGCATGTTATAAATAAAAGGGTGGATTCTTAGACCAGCAGCAATGTCCAGATTCAGTCTAAAATTGCCCTTTTGTTTGTTTGTTTTTTAAATAATTGGCCCTTTTCTACTTGTAATTGAGCTCAGTGTTGCCCAGAACAGAGAGGAGAATAGCAAGGATTCTCCCATAAGGCTCTGACTCTCAAAAAAATCCCAATACATCTCTACAGCAGAAGGTAAGGGCTAGAATGAGGATCTGAAGTAGTCTCTGGGTTTTGTTCAGGGTATTGTACTGTGGACACTTACTGCCCATCACAGCCTTGCTCCCCAGGGAACTTCTCTGGGGTCTCACCTCACTGATGGGGTCTGCACCTGGTGGCAGGGATCCAGGGTGGGTTTGTTGCAGGAGGAAGCGAAGAAAACTCTCAGGTGCCCCTTGCTTCTCTCTCTGCACAAGCAATGGGTCAGCCACAGCTGACAGAGACCATGGGGAACATGGCCCAGCACTGCCCAGGGCTGGATGTCACTGACGCTCTGCAGAGGTGCTGAGCACATCCTTGGGGCGGCAACAAGCAAAGCCACTTCCCAGGCACCAGCCTGATAACAAGGGAGACTTGGAAAAACACTAATTACAGAGTCCCTATCTCATGAGGCTT
Organism: Alectura lathami; assembly: GCA_013399715.1. Taxonomy (NCBI): domain Eukaryota; kingdom Metazoa; phylum Chordata; class Aves; order Galliformes; family Megapodiidae; genus Alectura; species Alectura lathami. The sequence continues at coordinate 24,953 of VXAV01003803.1, read as the reverse complement.
TTTAATCTCCAGCGTACTTTGTGACTAATGAGACTTGTTTAACCATAGCACCAACCTCTGCCCTAACACCACTAGCACTAAATAATTACTTTTGCTGCACTGAGCCCCAGTCCAGGCCAGCACGCTCTGCAAACATTCAGCTCACAGGAAAAGCGTCCTTACTCCTTCCCTGAAGCAGTCTGCACAAAACACACAGCAGCTCCAGCTAAGCCCACGTGTCCCCAGCTCCAGATGTGTGCTGTGGGAGCGGTGTTTACGTGGACAAACAGCCCCGTGCGCTGTTGCAACACCCGCCTATCTCATCACGATCTTAACTTCTGTCAGCAAACAAGTCCTAAACACCACTTAGCATCCATGCAGCGTCCTGCTTGCTGCCACATCTTACACAGCTCCTTACACAACAGCCAGACAATATGGATTACTCATGAGCGCATGATTTGCTCAAGATCCATTGCTTATCAGAAATCAAAAAGGGATTTTTGTATTTGTCAAGGCAGCAGCATCCAATGTTACCCCAGGCAGGATCATGTTTGTGAGGGTTAGAAAGTCTTCAGCCTTCAAACTCTAAAGCTCCCTTCAAGGAGTGAAGTACATTTTTCTCTTAAGTATTGATCACTCTGCACTTGCTGCTAAGAGACTTCTTTTTCTTCCTGAGCAATGCCCAGTCAGCCACTGTGCATGGTGACTGATGGCCATGGGATCATGCACTGCCTGGCTTAAAGGCTTGGGGGAGCCCATCATTTAACACAAAGAAATGAAATAAAACAAAAAAAAAAATCGTTTCTGTTCCCCTTCACTTCCATAAATACACTGCAACTGCTCTACTGCAGCACACTGTACACCAAAATTATTTCTGTGGTTGTTTATTTACCGAGATCATAGTCATGCCTCATCTTTGATGTCTGAAGCTCTGCAGGCAAAAATCTTTCAGGAGGAAAATAACAACTTCCAGTGCTCCCCATCCAGCCCCCTCGCAGGCCTGGGGTCTCCCATGCAGGCAGCAGTGGTCCTAGGAGACCCGCACCCAGCTTCTTGCACCCACTTCCTGGGCACCAAGGGCCATCGGGGTGATGTCTATGGAAAACCAGGCAGCTAAACCCTGCTGGGGTCTCGGTCTGAATCCACTCAGTGCAATGGGGGGTGAACATGAAGGCAGCTTCACTGAGGGTAAGCCAGTTGCTCCATACCTCTAATGTTACATAGGTAATCAAAAAAATTTCTCAAAGTCTATGGTCAACAAGAGAAACAAGCAGAGAAACACTTGCACAACAAATTACAGAGCTACCTACAGTTAATGAACGTGTTTTCACACAGGAGGAACAGGAGGGATTAGCAGATATTGTAGACTGAATTTCTTCACTGGTTACAAATGGCAGCAACGTTCACCAAGAGCACTCATTACAGGTTAATGAGTCCTCAGCTTAACAAGGCAGCAGGTCAGGAGGACATGCGTGTGCTTCCCTAAAGGAAGGGCAGATGCTGAAACAGGAGATGCCTTTGCAAGTTCAAGGGAGCCCCCAAAGGGCTGAGCAGCCCCCGTCCCATTCAACTTAACGAGGCCCATGGACACGGCACAGCAATTTATAGGGGAGCGACTTTGACACACACTGCAGGGCAAGGAGGGAGATTTCACACCAATTAGGAAATGCCATGAAGAGCAGCCTAGGCAGAGGGAGTAGAGTTTCAAAAAGCCATGTTCTGCCAAGTTGCTGATTGTATCTAATTGGAATATTTCAGGCAAATGAAAGCAGAAACGCTAGCGGGAATTTCGACGTGTATAGTGAGCAGGGAGGACGTTGTATGTTTCGTCTGAAGGGGTAGCAAGGGAAAGAGCCAAAAGCAATTTTCCAAACAGAGAGCCAGACAAAATTATATATTAGAGCCAGCTTTTGGCAGTGGGAGCCAGACTTTAAGGGTCTCAATACAAGCCCAGAGAATCCTCCACCTTTCCAAGCTCCATTTAATGCCGTGTAAAACTTAGCGATCCGGCTGAATCCCTGGTTGCAACATGAAGACATCACACGATTTGCCATGGAAACATGCCAGTTTTGTTGTCAGAAGTCAAACCCAGGGAAGGCACAAGCCGTACTCACGTTTAGACTCGCAAAGTTTCACATCAACGTTTTCTCAGCTCCCACTTGTTTGGGTGGGATCGAAAAAATACAAAAGTTTGGTCAACATCTTACAGTCACGTCTGGTTTCTGCTTAAAACCAAATGGCCTGCACCAAACTGATTCCAGACTTGCCCTAAGGATTTGCAGCCTTTAAGGCATCAGCCAGGGAATCTGTCTGAAATTCAGACTTGAGCCTGGCGATGGAAGTGGCTCACGGCTTTCCGCAGCGCGTTGTTGTTCTCCTCAGCCTTGCTCCATCCTCAGCCCAGTGCAGAGCCGCAGGGAAGTGCCACAGCTACAGAGCTGAGCACTGTGGGGTCCTTCCTAGTGACTTCTCCTTGGTGTGTCCTGCGTGGAAGTTGTCAGGTGTTCAAAGCTCAGTTGGACGGGGCTTTGAGCAACATAGCCTAGTGAAAGGTGTCCCTGCCCACACCAGGGCCTTGGACTGGGTGACCTTTAAGGTCTCTTCCAACTCAAACCATGCCATGATGCTGCAAAAACAAGTAGGGAAACAACCTGAGGACAAGGATGAAAGTAGGGGTCAGCTAGATCCCAACGACTGAAGCATTCTGCTGGACTCTGGCAAGGCAAATAAGCCCCAGAAGCAAACACACTGCCTCTGCAAACACAGTGTTCATGAGCACAAAGGACCCCAAGGGAGCAAGAATTCAAGAGTGAAGAGCATGCATTTTTCTGAACCATCTTGGTGATGCAGGGAATCAAAGCATGTTACGCTGTTCAAGAGCTATGCTAAATTTCTCCGAAGCCCATCCTAGATTCAGCTCAGTTTTATATGATATATTGCTTTTTAGGGCTCAACCACATTCCTGAAATAAGACCCTCGAACCCTCCAAAGGTACACCAGCACTATAACTATTCTAACATAAAGAGCAAGATATAGCAGAAGTGTGTGAATTCAAGAGGCAGGATGCCTGCAAATAAACAAAAATATAATGTTCTATTTTGAGGCACAAGTGTGACTGATCGTTGTCCTGGAGAGGATCCTGACAGCCCCTTGGATACAGCCCAGTTCAATGCAAGAAGTCACAGCAAAGATGTCCAATAGTTTATATTCAAGGCACACAGAATGAGGAGACTGATGGAAAGTTTGCTTTTCCATGATCTAAAATCCCCGGGATGGCATCCCCACCTTCCCCACAAGAACTCAGAGAACCAGAGCGAGCTGCTGTGATTTCCTACCAGCGCTGCTGGCACAGGGTTTGGGTCTTGGTGGAAGTGCCTTGGGTCGGTGCTGAAGCAGTGTTTAGTTTTGGGGGCAAAGAAAGCCAGGGGAGTTCAGCTTCCCACGAGACTTTCCCAATAGGATAAAGTTTTCTCGCTATCTGCCTGCACAGTAGCTGAAATTATGATTCTTTTCTCTGGTGTAAAGCCATAAAACAAAGGGTGTCAGGCAGCAGGTCACACTCTGAACCTCTGTGAGAAAATACATTTGATACATGCCCAAACACCAGACTTACATGGACATTTGCTGCACTGCTCATTAGATTTGTTCAGCACTTGCACATTTAGAGTCCTAGTTTTTTTTTAAAGAAAGCACAGGGCTCTGCGTACAAATGGGTAGTTCCTGCAGAAATTCCCTCTGGCTTGCAAAGTTCGTTGCGGGTCTTGGGACCCCATAAAGGGAGAGCAGACTCCCTTCTGCCAGAGAGCTTAATAACCAGCCCAGAAAGCAGGGTTGCTGCTGACAGACATTGTTTCCATAACCCACAGACAGAGAGGGCAGAGGCGACCGGGGAGATCAATAGACCTGGGCTGTGTGCACAAGTCAGCCTGTCTCTGATCAGGTTTCCTCCAGGGGCAGGATCTCAGGTTTTTTCCTTACCAGAAAAAAAAATCCCAGCCTGAAAGAGTAAGTTTGCACATAAGTCTCCAGCAATAACAGGGGGAAAAATAAAAAATAAATAAAAAAAAATAATAAAAAAATCCATATTCTTCTCTCATTTACACTGCTGTGAAACCAAGCAATCAGCTTACAGTGCTGTGACTATAAGGACAGATTACCTTATCATTTTACATGTTTTCAACCAGATTAATGAAGCCTTCATGATCAGAGCATTTTGGTCAGCACTTAACATTCACATCCCATGTTTAAGTGCTTGTAAAAGCATTTGTAAAACGATGAGTAGCATTGTTATTTTTACAGCCAGGATTCCTAAGAACGTGAGTCACTCACAGCAGCTCTGCCTGTTTGTTTGTCTCTTCCTCTCCACCACCACTCCCATGGAGCTCTTGAACATCCTGGCCCATTTCAGCCACCTTTGCTAAAGGAATGGACCTCAGAAGGACACTGGGGCACTACCAGCTCTGCAGTTCCCAGAGCTTCTCCAACACCACAAACTGCAGCAAGGACCCAGCCCTCACACACCTCAAGCAGGTGGCTCCTGGCTGCATCACTCCAGCTCTGAAACGCTCCTTAGTGCATTTCTGTGCCTACACACAGATATCACAGAAAATGAGGTTATCAAAGTAACCTAGGGACCACCACATCCAGTTTCTAGCATAGCTTGTCTAAACGGAACCATCTGCTTTTCTTGCACAGGCTGGTGCAAAAAAACACCCTAAAATGTGCTTTCTTACTGCGGCATCTTTGACTAATTAGAGCTTATTACCTACCATTTTCATTCTATTTCCTCCTGCTCACACCTTTTCCTGAACTGGGGTTGGTCTCCGATGCATTTCGCACACCTGGAGCACTGCCTGTCTGGGGGTGGGCTGGGTCCCGTCGCCCTCCCCGCAGCCCGGCCATGGTGGCACCACTTGGCACAAGGTAGTGTCAGGGTCCGTGTGTGCACGGGGCTCTTCCCCACCAGCAGAATGCCATTATTCATGCAAGGCTTAAACACTGGACATGCCAATGCCAGCCACAGACCCTCAGACCTGACATTAAGCATCCCAAAGCCATTCACCACTCAGCACCCTTACCCTTGCTTAAAATCCCCAAGTCACAAGGCAAACAACCTAGTGGTTCATTTTTCTGTGCTTTTGTTCATTTCTGACTGCCTTTCTCCTTCCGCCTATTCAACAGCTTCAATTGGCTTCCCCAGCGACCCCAGCCTCTGCCCTCCCCTCACTGCCACCATTGTGTACCCACAATACCTTTGGGTCTGCCCCATCCAAGCATGTCCATACCAGTTTCCCCATCAATTCCTCCACAATTTAGCAGTGCCATCTGATTCACAGCTTTTATACCTTCCTGGATAGCAGACCCCAGTGAGCTGCTCTGGCTGCCTTAGCATTTTAAACAGCTTTACCCTGAACTGGTCAGCTGAAAAGCGCTTATTTCTACAGAAAAGGAGATGACATCAGCTGATGCAGGATAACCATGACAACCTCCCCAGACCAGCAGGGCTTCATGCTGTTTGAATAAGTAAAGCAAAGTCTTACTCTACAGGACCCCCACTTTTAATCAACAGACTGAGCTCGTGTATGCATTTGCTCCTATTTTACCCATGCTTCTATCAGCGTTTTTCATGAATTAAAGATTCCTAAGATCTGGGGATGGTGGTGGCACTATTGGGAGGAGATCTTTCCAAAATGGCATTTTGAATCCCTACCAAACACAAGGCTGATGCACAGATAAAGAGGATATCAGCCCCCAAACCTGTCTTGTGCTCTGACAAGCTCGTACCAACATCAAGCAATTGTCAGTTTTCCCTAAGAAATGCAGTTTGAGATTTGGCACACAATGGGACGTCATTAATCAGGCTCCTTGGCTTTAATCTGCTAGGAAAGCAGAGAACAGAAAATATTTCAAAGCTTGGATGTGGATCCAAAACCACAACAGATCCATCTTCTAAATGCCATCTTCACAGGGGAAAGGTTCCACACCTGATCAGTATTTTCATGCTCAAAGTGGGCTGGAAGCATTTTTAAATAGGCTGGTGTGCAGAATTGAGAGGTGATACATGTTGGACCCAGAGAGGTTAATTCTCCAGTGCTTCAGTTCTGAAGCATGGTTGCATTCTGGAAAGCCCTACACTCATTTTCTACGCCACTGCTTTCCAATATATAAACTCTTTATTAAAATAAATAAGTGTAGGAGGATTAGCCTTCTGGATCCAGAATCTCTTACTCCCTGATTCTTCATAATGGTGTATTTATAAAACACATGTGTCCCATTTTGGGGCAATTTAAAGTTTGTCTAGTATATAAATGCTTCATTAAAACAGCTGCTCACAATCTGTTAGAATAAATATTTTCCACCTCTTTCTGATGGTCGGGAAAGAAGCCAATGCAAAAGCCAAGGCTCCGAGCAGCCCACGCTGGAGGTGTTCACAACACACGATCACCAAGTTCTTTAGGACTGGACCCACAGCTCCCTTCCAGCCTCTGGGAATGGCTGTTTTGCAGCTCTTGGATCCCTCCAGATAGAGCAGCCTCTGCAGGATAAGCGCAAAAAGGACTTCAGCTCAGTCTGCATGAGCCCTCCCTAGCATTTCTGCACGGCAGGAATCACCTGGGTGCACTTGTAGTGATGCTTTAGTCTGGCACTGAGGTGACTGCTGCAAAACGGAACAGTCCCTCCCCACCACTGCCCTGGTCATCTGCTTTGCTCCAGCACTGCTGTTCATGTAGCCCTGCAGCCTGATCAGGAAAATGATCAGAAAAAAATAAAATAAAATAAAAAATTTGAAGGATTCAACCCAGGTTGCACAGCTCCAACTCCAATAAACAGTTCCAGCCTGAAACCAGCAGGTTGAACACAACCCACACACAACGAACATCTGTCACCTCTAAACATCTTGATTTGGGATGAGCAGCCCCGAGGCTTCTAGCCCAGAGGAGGGAAGTCTCCTCCCAACACATCCCTGCCAGTGCTGAATAAAGCCTTGTTCACTGGCCCAGAGTATCTGTTTGATTTGGAAAAATTAGTCATGCCCAGAAAGCCAGTTTCCTTGGGATCAGGAGGCTCAGTTCCACCTTTCGCTAAACCCTTGCCCTTCTGCAACAACTGCAACCAGGCCAGCAGGGTAACATCAGATTCATCCTGTGACTGGGGATGAAACCTGAACCGCAGACTCAGACCATTAATCCTGTTATCTGGCTGCCTCCCTGCATCAATTCAGAGAGGAGGAAGCCTCTTTATCGCGGTTCTGTGCCTCATGATGAAATAATTCAACTGGATTAAATCAGCTCTTTGGGTGCATCAATCACTCCATTGTCCCTGGAGCAGGAAGCTTCCTCCTCAGCCTTCAGCCACCTCTGCCCTGACCCATATTCCAAGGACTTCCCTGAACATTTCAATCCTGTCTGTATTTTTGCATTTACTTGCACAAGCAGCTGCGTCCGGTGAGCAAGACCAATAAGAAAAGCTAACAAGCAATAAAGTCAGTAACTCCTAAAGTCATATAGGATCTAGTGCAATTTTCAGTAGAAGCACATTATAACTCGTTAAAATATAACCAAGTGGGTTGCCTGGATCTTTTGAAACTACCGCTGAGCATCTGCCTGAATTGAAGCCTCACCCAGGGACCCACATCATCAAGAACATGAATTCCCAGTTTGGGTTCTCCACAGAAGTCTTTCTCTTAGAACTGTTTCTTAGAATCATAGAACCATTAAGGTTGGAAAAGACCTCTGAGATCATCTAGTCCAGCCATCAGCCCATCACCACCATGCCCTGTAAACCACGTCTCTAAGTGCCATATCTACTCATTTCTTGGACACCTTCAGGGAAGGAGACTCCACCACCTCCCTGGACAGCCTGTTCCAATGCCTGACCACTCCTTCTGAGAAGAAATTTTTCCTGATATCCAACCTGAACATCCCTTGGCTCAGCTTGAGGCCTTTACTTCTCATCCTGTCACTGTTACCTGGGAGATGAGGCCAAACCCAGGGTGAATTTGAGGGTATCGATGGTGCTGTGTGCTCTATGGTACAGGTAGAGACAGGGAGAAGCACAAGGGCGGCTCTTCGCTGGGACCCTTACCCTAAGCACGGAACATCCTCTCCTTTTCAGAATGAGTCCATAGCTGGCAAGAGCCCTCTCTGCTCCTCACTCACGCCCCGAGCTCAGGCCAGCGAATTCATCACTTCTGCTTAGTGGAGATGAAGCACCAAGGGACCCTAGGGCAGGGAAGTAGATGTGATCGGAAAGGATCTACCATTGGGCTAAGTGAGATTTGGGATCTGGACACGGGAACTGCACAGTAACAGAATCAGGATTTCCATAGCACTATTTACTCCCCCATACAGAGATTAAACCACTGCTTCCTTGCGTTAGCCTCTTCCAAGTGAGAGCAGTGAGAAACACGGCAAAAAAGCATTCCCATTTAAAATCATGACCTTTTTTTTTCCCCTCCCTTTCACAAACACACATTTGCTTGAAGCTTCGGGTTAACAAAAACCACAAAGCCCCACTTCGCCAAAACCACAACGTTTTCCTTGAGTTGGGGTCAAAACTGACGAGTTCTGCCTGTTTTCCTCCTGCGACCATCAATCTTCTCAGGTTCACTCCGAGAGCACCTCAGTTACACTGAAAAGTTCACAGACCTGGCACAAGCTGGGGATTTATTATTAAACCTGCCAGATTTCAGGTTTGATTTACGACTCTTTCATACAGCCATGTTATCGAGTACAGACAGGCCCTGCAGTGCATGCTGTGAGGCGTTCATAAAGCTGTAAACTTTGAAACCAGAAGGGACCACTCAGATCTGGGCTGACCCCTGGATTAATGCAGAGCAACCACTCCCGCTTCTACCCACCAGGAGCAGGGCTGTGTCTTTCAATTATACCGCTATACTCTCTGTTCCTGCACCTCTCTGTACTTCCCAGAAAGGACCCCATGGAGCAAAACAGTGGGAGACAGACCCCATGCCATGCTCTACTGCTCCCGTCTCTTGGCTACTTTCTGCAGCGATGCCCAGCACAGGAATTGCAGAGTGGATGCATTGGAAGGGACCTCGTGGCACGTTTGGTCCAACCCCTGCTCAAGGATGGCCACCTCAAGCAGGTCACCCAGGACCAGCAGGGCAAGCAGGGTGGTAAAGCAGTTCCTAGTATCAGGTCTGAGTTTCAGACTTTCTCCCTCCACCTTCTTTCCAGGCACTTTTATGCATTGCTTTTATTGGTTTGGTCCACATCAATCGTGGGTTTTGGCATGCAGTGACAAGCCCCTTTGTCCACACGTTGAAGCTCATCCTGAGACACCCCTAGCACAGGATAGGCTCTTTCCCCAGCATGGAGGCAGCAGCGATGCGGTGGGATGATGGATGGGTGTGTGGGTGGGTCAATGGACGGGTGAGTGGACAAATGGGCAGATGGAAGGATGGAACCCCCACAAGCCACTGGCACCAGTGCACACCAGTGCACACAGAAGTGCTGCTTGGATGCTGGGGAACACCCCCATGAGTCCTAAAGAAGCCTGGAATTACAAGCACTCTACTTCTTCACCAGGTTTTCACCTGTATAGATGCCTGCAAACTCCAGGAAATAGAGCTGTAGGTCACCAATGCACTTTCCACCTTAAACACCAATAAGACCACAGAACTTCTTGCTCCTTTGCACATCTCCCAGAAAGACCTGGTCTGCCACTGAACATTAGATAATACATCACAACCATAGAATTTACTTGTCACATATTATCACCATTACAGTCCCAAAGGCCAGGAGCTGCTGCAGCAAGGGACGCCCAAAGGCTCCCAGCCAGCTGTGCTGGATACTGCAGAGGGAGATGGAAAAAAAAAGCAAAAAACAGCCCTTTGGATTCCTGTCAATACAACCCATACCGGAAATAAAAATCAGGACCAACTGACATTAGCCCAGAAGATCAACCTCTGCTCATGCAGACTTCCAAAGATTACAGCAAGTGTGCAAAGGAAACAGTAAAAAGCGTGCACAGGAAACCCCAATGTTTTGTCACCAAGCCATATGTCCTGCAGAAAATGGTTAACACTTTTTTTTCCCCTGACTTGCAGGCAACTTTTATATTCTTTTGTATCTATTTTATATATTTGTTTCTGATATGCATATATAAAAAAATATTTACTTTACATTTTAAACTCCAAAGATGTCAAAGGCAATCTGCAGAGACGAGGGGCGATTTGCTGCCAAGGCTTCGGGAGCAGTCCCGCGGGCCCCATTTGCAGTTATAACAACACATTTTATCTGTGTGCTAGCAGGAAGGGGGGGGCGTAGCACGGCAGAGAGGCGGAAGCAAGCGCTGGCAGCGGATCAGATGATGTATATTAGGGAGATAAGAAGCACAGATTACACTCTTGGCAAATGCTGTGCACCATGCCCTTGGTTTATAAAACCCAGGTTCCCCTGCTGGATTGCTAGCTGTCCCACACCACCATAGGTAGTTTAGGGCAAAAAGCCCATCCCGACAGGAAGCTGGGGTGCAGCCGAGCCACCCCATGCTCTCCCCTTTCAGTTTCGGTGAAACTCTCGTCTCAGGTAGGTTCAGCACAGGCTGGCGAAGCACTTCCATCCCAGCCTTCACTTAAAGGCATCAGAGGACTCTAAGTGCTGTGCATCCGGCACTCAAAGTGGGTGGTATGCCCTGCTGCCAAGTTTTCATGTTGAATAGAGCCATTCCGGTACGTTTTTTTCTTTTTCTTTTTTTTTTTTTTTTTAACAAATATATAAATTTAGGCAAACAGCTGCATGGCAAACACCCACAGGAGCCGCACGTCAGCACCAGCCCGACAGCCTTCTCCCCAGGTAGCCTGGTGTCATGGAAAAATAGCCTAGTGCTGTTGCAACTGCTCATTTTGGTATGGCTGGACTGGGTCTTAGCTAACCCTCACACTTGTTTCAAAATGCCTGGAAGCCTGATCCAAATGCTGTTTTTGTCTCAAAGTTGGTGACATTAAGAAATTCTTGATTTGACAGCTTTCCTTAGTAGAAAAGCGAAAATATGACCCATTTAAAACTTTCCTACACTTGTGTTCCTTGTTCTCCGTAAGACATAATGGCCAAACCTTTGTAAGTTACCCAAGCTGCTCAGTGTTGTATTTCATTCCTTAGCGTAGAGAACCACAGCCCTGGCTCCCTACAAAACTTGCAGAACTTCAAAAGAACGACAATTGACTCTGAAAACATTTGGTCTCCTGCCACTGTGGCTCACTATTTTTATGCCAGTAAATGGTCACAGACTTCTGTTTGCTTTTGCAGACACTCTCTAGCTTCATGCAAACATCACCCAGCCCTTCTACTGTGCCATTATAGGTTTTCTTCCAGCAAGCCGTGGTGCCTTGGGCTCACCATGTGACAGCTAAATCTGTCAGTGGTAAAAAAAAAAAACTGTGGTAGCAGGGGGGCCAAGGAAAACATTGTCCCTCATCTGCTGCAAGGTTTGTCCACCTGGTTGCTTGCACCGAAGTTTTAATTAAGTCAGATACAGCTGCAGAAGAAAACCAATGAATCAGCAACCATCAACAAACACCATCAAACAAACTCAAAGCACAGAACAACAAATGAAGGAGGAAGGGAGGAAAAACCCAAAGTAATCGTTTTTAGTAATGACTTTTAGATGGTTTGACCGCAACCGCACAAAGCATGAAAATAAACAACAGTGTGATCTCCAGCAACTGAAGCTAGGTCTCTCCAGAATATATGCTATAGCTCAGAAAGGAGATGTCAGATCCAGGAGGTAAAGTTATTTGGCCGTCTTCAGGAGGAAAGATGACTGCATGACTGAAATAGGCACTTTTGGACCTACATTTGGTAAAACCATAAAAATGCTTAAGATTTCACTTTAGCATGTGCTGAAACAATTTCCTCATTTGTTCTAATTTAGGCAGATAGTGGGCTGATGCTATTCGTATTTTTAAAGTCTTCATCTATTACCCGTTTCTTTAGCTCTCTAGATGCATGGCTTAATGAATGAGTTTTGTCCCGAATAAGCCCACATTCTCATCTGTTCTGTGCATTAATTCTCAAAAGTAACTTCAGTAGAGGATTTCTTATCTATGCATTCATCAGTTCAAACTCCCTAGTGAGGTCATTTCCGAAATTTTTAATAAAAAGAGACTTGTGATTCTTGGGGTCATGTTGCAAATTATATCTTCACTAATCTAGCAGAGGTCAAAAAAGACACTGGAGTCAAAGAACATCTCTGACTCCTCAGCACACGTGTGTGTTTAGGCTTTTAAAAATATACAGTCCCGCTGTTATAAATAGAGCATTTTTCTCTGAGGTCAAAAAGTTTTAAAGTCCAGGAAAACATCCTTTTTTTTTTTTTTTTTTTTTTTTAATTATAATGTTTCTTCTTCTTAGAATTAGGGTGCACTAAACTGGGACAAGAGCTGCTCTTGGGTGCAGCATTCCACCCCAGCTATTTTTACATTGTCAGAGAGTGAATGTGGACATCATCATCCCTTCCTCTGTCAGACACCTCAACAGCCCAGCTCCAAGAACAGCATTTACTCAAGATTTACTCAAGAAGAGGATGAAAGTCAGAAGAGACAAGATAAACAGAGGAAAAAGTATGAAAAAGTACAAAAACCAGCTTTCCCCTGAGCAGGTTTCAAGGACTTGAGCACAGGAAGGTAACCCCGCACTTGGGGCAGTGATCCCTTCTTACACCCAGACACATGGGAAGTTGCTGCTGCCCCACACAGACAACATGGATCTTACACTTCTACAAGCACAGTCAGGCTGAATGCACAGAATACACATACAAAGAAAAGAGTAATTTGGATCTTAGGTAAGCACTCATTGGAAGAGCTCTTATTTTCTCACATCCCTACTCAGTAAAGGCATGCTTCAAGGTACACTTCTACTCAAGCTGTCCTTTAAAGAGCAGGAAGTTTCACTGATTTCAGCAGGGTATAACCACTTTTCAACCTGCAAGTCTGAGCAAGTGGGCTGCACTTTCTAGAACATTGTTGTGGGTTAATTAAAGGTTGTCCCATGACAGCGCCATGACAAACACGCAGCCCAGTATGGCCATAGTCTGACTGCAAGGTCTTGGTTGATGTCAATCTGCAAATAGTGATGCAAGCCAGCAGCAGCCCAACTTCACCAGGGGTTACACCATTCACGTGGGTGTTAGGAAGTATTATCTGCTGACTGACTGCACAAGGAAGGCAACCCAGACACTGTGTGGGAAGAAAACCAAGAGGACAGTCAACACCTGGAGTGTATAAGACTAAGGGATCCTTGCTCAAGGTATTTCTTCAGATAACAGGCACCTATTCATGTCTTTTGGTTCTCCAGGTGTGAGAGTCTCTCTTACACCTCCAGTATTAAAAACAGGACAACGCATTTGCATGGCATACAAATCCAGGTTTTATGAAGATGATTTAATTCCTCCAGAGGTCATCAGACCTGCAAACAGAGCCCACAGTGTCTACAGAATGTTTTACCTCCTGCTCTTGAACAGATGAGATACAAAAACTGGCTTGTTTTTCAAAGATGAGATGAGATACAACAACTGGCTTGTTTTTCAAAGGGGTCTGTAATGATGGGGGTGATCACAAGGCTTGGCTATTGTACTTTCTTTGGGTTCCACCTAAACAAGGGAATGCAAATAAGGTTAAAGATGCTATGTCCTTTTATCTTGCTATCCCTTCTGTGTCAAGATAAGCTCAGCAAGAAATGAAAGAAATAACTTCGAATTTTGATACAACTCAAATGTGTATGCTCCTCCAACATAAAATCTAGAGTAGTAACAGGATACCTTAAGCTTACTGAAGGGCACTTTACTGTTCTGACCTACTAGTTAACTTGAGGTTAAAAAAAAAAAAAAAAAAATCTCTTTTGGAACAGCACAGGGAAGGCTTAAATACTTTTTGGAACCTGGATTTTGAGGAGCTGCTCTACAATGTGATAATGTCCATGCTTTCTCCAAGCTCTTCTGTTTCTGTATCGATGCCAGGAGATTAAAAGGGTGTTGAGTGGTGCTGAGCCTCTTGAGGGGTCATTAACATCACATGCAGTACCTCAGTTATTTTCACTGGCTCAAACCATCCTTGCCTGCTGATGAACACACCGGGGTCAGAGGAAGTTGCTGTGATCACAGAAATACATCCCGGGGGGTGCATCTTTCCTCTCTTTTCTCCCAGGACACATTGGGGCTCTTGGCTGAGCCCAAAGGCATTCTTCTGAAGCCCTGAGCAACTTCTCCTCCTGGTTGCACTGCCCACTGTTGTGACCAATTTGGAACAGCAGTAGCAGTGCATTTTTGGAGCTATCCTAGCAGAGCCCTTGGCAATACACACCACGTGTGAATTTTACCAGTCCCAAGACCAACGCTCACGGTTCATAAACGCCGACCACTTTAACCTCCTTTCACATGTTCAGGGAACTCCCATCTGAAAGCACACTCTGATTTACATGACCCCGGAGGCTCAGTTGTTCCACAAAAGTTAACACCCATGGGCAATACGTGCATTAGAAGACAGTGGAGATGAGGAGATGTCCCAGTTCTCCCCTGCCCTGTTCCTCCACTGTTAAGATAGCTCAGCAGGCAAGGCGAACCTCTCTTACGCTTGGAACTGCCACCTGAATTCTAAACAGTGAGATCCATCCCCATCATTACTTTTATGAAGGGTCACTTTAGCAAATTCTTCACAATGTACCTTCTTGCACTGGGCTTACAGCAGCGGTGAATGTGCCAGCACCAGCTCCAGCACCACCACCCATGGGAGAGGGAGGAGGTGGCACTTGCCTAGCCAGAGCCTCAGGAAGCAAAAACCATGAACAGCCCCCACCAGGTAGGTGAAAAATGAGACATAGTACCAGCAGAGCTCAAAGTGACCTGCCAGAGCAAAGCAAGAGCTGCTACCAGAACACCTCCATAAGGACCCCTGGCCTGGGCTCAGCATAACTCAAGTCTCAGTCCAGGGGCAGGGTGAGTCTTACCCTGGTGACAGTGGGGTCCCAAACCTTACCCCTGCAAGGAAATAAAAACCACTTCATAGCCTTCGCCCTCTACAAGTCTCATTTCCAGGCCTTCTCTGTTAAGCACAGAGAGCTCCAATGCCAGCCCCAAGTCTGGCACCCCATTCCCAGGCATGGGTGGTTCTGTGGTATGGGGCTGGATAAAAGCTATTCAGCAACTAGTTTTTCCTTGATACTTCACCTTGACATAGTGTTTCATCTACCAAAGGCTTCCAAAAGCTCTTAGCCTCTCCCTGGCATTTTATCTCTTTCCATAACCTGGCCTTTCTGCATGAGTAAGGCACATGCAAAAAAAGTCAACTTCTCCCCCCCTTTCTAAGCAGAGAGTCCAACAGGAGATCAAAGAACAGGGTAATTTAGCCCATGGAATAATAAAAGTCAATGAGAACAATGTGCTGCTGACAGGGGAGTTGTACCATGCCGCAGCAGGGAGGGCAGCCCAGGCAAGCAGAGAGCTATTCATTGGAGCCGAAGAGATGAGACAGGGAGCAGGGGGAAAGGGAGCTCTTGTTTGCTTTAAGAAAGCTTTCATTTCTAAACAGGGCCAATGGTTTAAATCACAAAACCAACAACACGAATATGTACAGGGCCAAAGTCAGCAATCTCATACCCAAGCAAGTTTCTCACCAGCTTCCATAGGCTCTTTGACTTCCTGAAGGTAGCAAGACCCTTGCCACCACGTCATTTTGCACTGTCAAATGTGGTTGTCGTCTCTACTGCCTACTGCATGGACTCTTGCCCTTCTATTCAGAGCTGCTTCATCTTCCTGTACCTCAGCTCCTCTCTGAGCTTCCTTGAGACAGGCAGCAAAACAGAGGGTGAACTACAAGAGATGATGGGTCCTAGGTGATGGTCCTTCCACTGCTACTCCCTCCAGATTTTTAGAAAAACCTTGGCTCATTCCAGACTGGGAACGATTCACCATCACCCAGAAAGGAACTGAGTAAGAACAGTTACACAACCCTAAAACACCTTCCGTCACCCAATAGGAAAAATAATCAAATTGAAGGACAGAGTCAAAAATAACTTCCCAATTAGCAATGACCCCAGTCCAGTCCCCACCTCCAGCAAATGACATCCTCTCAGCCATACGCGCTTCACTTTACATGAATTTCTCGTCTCACGGGGAGGAAATGACAACTCTGCAACTACCAGCCAGAGCTCACGGGTTAATGAGCCACCTCCAGCACAGCACACCGAGAGGAAGCAAAGCTTTCCTTGGCCCAGCGCAGATTCCGGGAGTCCCACAGTGCCAAGCAAACCCTTCTCCCTTCACCTTCTTCCTGCAGCCTGCATGGCTACTGTGCCAGGAATGGAGCACATGAGCAGGAACACTGCATAGACAGCCCCTGGCTGGCAGATAATAATTGGATTGCTCAGAGTTACAGAAGCAGCTGGGGCTTTTGGAAGGCCAAGGTCATCCCAATAGCCAGCCCTTTCAGTCAAAGCAAATGCAGCCTGGCGTGCCAACATACCAGTCAGCACAGCAGAGGTGGGTTGCAACCTGCTATGAGAAACTCACTCTAATAAGGCATTGGGACTCAATGATCTCCAGAGATCCCTTCCAAACCCTAATGATTCTGTGGGTTGAAGTATCCCAGAGAGCCAAAGCACAGCTGCTTCACATGATGCAAGCAGGAACCCAGCCCCACCTCTGCCACTGATGGAAGCTGGAAGCAGAAACACCCAAACAAAAACCCCAAGCTTGGGTCTGACCTGCTGATTTGGACAAAGTTCAGGCAATCTCCTGCCTCACCCCTGCAGGAGAACACAAGGTGCTCGACTCAGCTTCGGAGGCCCCATCGCTGCTCAAACGGTCACACCGCAAGCAGAGTTTGGGTTCTGCAGATGGAGCGACCAGCCCAAAGCTGAGCCAGCCCAGCTCCCGCCAACCCTTTGCTGAGGTGTGAAAACACCAAGCTAATGTTTTTTCACCAGGTTTTATTTTAGCATTTTTGCACATCTCTGCATTTTGTTGGCTTTGGCATGCACCTGAATCCATAAGACCGCAAGAGAAGCTGATCTCTTCATGCCTCCGCTCTGGCAAAACCAAGGAGCAGCAAAAACCTCATACAAGTTGCTTCTAATGTTGTGAATTTTCCAAATTTCAGTCCAGGCAAAGAGCTTTTAATGAGTTTGGATGAACTCTGGATAATCCTCTGAACTTTCAAGTGCTTCAGGAAAACAGAATCAAATACTGTGCCTGGGACTTTGAAAAGTGCCTCAGAGTTAGATGCCCATGGAACACCACAAGGATTAGAGATGTGATGCCGTTGCATCCCCATAACTGCACCCCAGCATTTTTCAGTAAGATTTAAAAAAAAAAAAAAAATTACTAAACTGATGGGAAAGAAGAGTGACCTCAACTCTCTCAGTTTATACCAGCCTAAACCTGCAGGGGAGTTCACTGAGACACACCAGGAAAGTCAGAACAGATTTATCTAGCAGGTTTAAAGAAGGGAAAGAATGAGTGACAGCTCCTTTCTTAAAAAGAAAATAAAGAAACATTAACTCCTGTTGTCAAAATGCTGTAAAACTGGCTTTTGACTCAGCACACCATAATGCTGCTTGTAAATGGGGTAATTGGTTTGTGTGAGGTCATGAAATCAAACATGCCTATGCCTGCCCGTCCCCTGCAGCAGAGTCAGCTGCAAGAGAACATGACACACAGGCAGCACAGGTGAAGGTAAAAAGATTTGTGTTTCAGGCAGCTCATTAATCAGGGCTAAAATATACTTAGCCTTTCATATCCCCAAGTTTATTCATATTTGATGGCTTGGAAGTCCCATACATTGAGGGGGGACATCATCTTCATTGGGGACATTTTGTCCATTAACGTCGTCGAGTTTCTCCAAAACCATAGTGCTCAGCAAGCGCATGCAGCTCCCTCCTACTCTGCAGCCTCCTTCCCTTGTCAGAAGCATTCAGCAGACCTGACCATCATCGGAACAGAGCGCTCAGCAGAGAGCAATACTGTACTATGTTGGAATACCGTACAGATGTTGGAAGGGTGGTGAAGGAACGGAGCATGAAGCATGCAGTGTTCAGACATCTAGACACTGGGAGAACTGCTGGAACCCCTTCTGTTTATGTTTCCAGACGTCTCCATCAAGCAAGGGGTAATTAAACACTACAGCAATTGGGTGATAGAATGATTTATTTCCAAAGCACCTGAGGCTTTGGGAAGCACATGGAGACACGAACCTTGCTGCAAGGAGGAAGAAGAGCACCCCATGCAACCCTGACTGAGGGCAGGCAGAGGTACAAGCATGGGCCAGCACTGGAAGGTGCCGTAGCTCATTGCTTTACTGTCAGCTCAGGCACTTTAATCTCTGGGGCATTTGTTCATGAATCCAGCGAGAAATGAAGTGGTGCCAAAAATAAAAACAGGTATCACATAACCAAGTACAAAGCGTCCCACTTGGAAAGCAGAGTCCAGCACAGAGAGGGAATCCCAGAGAATATGACTACTGATGAGGAGACAAAAATGAAAGAGCTAAGCCAAGATGAAAGCACTTGCCCAGGGTCACCGTGGAAGGCCTGGGGTAGAGGCAAGAGGGGGTTTTCCAAACCTCTGTCCATTTAACAGCTCATGTCTCAAGAAAGTCACTGCTCCATGAGTTCTTTGGCTTTTGAGAGAGAGGAGACCAAGGGGAAACAAGAGAACAGTGCTCCAGCTCAACAGAGAACTGTGAGAACAGTCCAAGGACTTATTCCAGAAGGGACAAGCAGTAGGTGGAAAGGCTGTCACAATGGAGACTGAGGATGGATCCTAATAAAGGCATTTCCACTGCAAGCATGGTATGGCCTGGAGGTCTGAGTCAGTGACATGGGATGTTTGGGCTCCAGGAGGAGCTGAATGGTCCCTGGAAGACTTTTGCAGTCTTGCTTGTCTTAAATCCCTTCCCTGTAAAATCATGGAAGTGAAAAAGGGACAGCAGGCTGTCCATCTCTGAAAAGAATGGAGAACAAAAGGCATCCTGCCCTGCCATGGAGGAGGCCAGGAGACCAGATCCTCAAAGCCAACAACCATGAGAATTCAGCTCTGCATTCAGTCCTGCTTCACAGTCCGTTTGTTTTACATGTTTATTTAACATCTGCATGAATCAAGGCAATATTATTTCACAAAAACAGAAAACTTGGCTTCACCTATTCAAACATTTGGACAAGGAAGGAAGAAAGACCAGCACAGGATCTGGCTGGTTAAAGAATAGGAATATGCAGTTAGTACCCTGTTGTCAGTGCTTCAGAATCAGCCCGACTGGAGGAACTGCATGTGATTGCCATCTGGCAGATGTTTGGGGAACCTCCCTAGAAGTCACAGCCCCAGCTCAGATCCAGGCAGATAAGAGTCCTGCAAGGACAGGGAGAAAGGCAATACCTTGATGTTTCCTGGAGAAGAAGGGAAATGAGATGGGGAACCTGCAGACCTTGTAGAGATGTGAATGTCCTGGCACAAAGGTGCTTATACAGCTCTTGAGGCACCTATTTGGGACTAAAAACAAAAACAAAAAATAAACAAACNAAAAAAAAAAAAAAAAAAAAAAAAAACAGACCTGCACTGAACCCATCCAGACCCACCTCACTTTTACCTGCCTGGCATCTCCCAGAATGTTTAAGTGCCCAGAATAAAAAACACCAGAACAAGGGCTGATCAGGAAAATGCTGCTCAATGCTGGATGATACCACCAATGGCACAAGGTCATAAGCTAGAGCTGCCAAGTCCCTTAAAGCAAACCAGGGTTGTTGGCTTTTGCTCCCTCCCCTGAGAACAACATTAAACACCAGGGCAGCTGCAGAAGCTTTATTTTTCTAGAGATTCCCAAGGCAGCTACCATCTCTTGCCTCTAAATCAAGCTGAATGGGTTTTTGGAAGAGATGCTTTTGTCAAATGCAAGTTATTGGGTTCAATAAGGGTTGAAATTCTCTGGCCTGTGTTGTGCAGGAGGTCACAGCCTGGATGATTTAAAGTCACTTTTGGTCCTGATATCTATGGAAAAAACTACGAAGCCTCCCATGTTAGAAATGAAAGAACAAACAGCAGCAAATAATACAATCATCAAATGCAGACAGCCTTTGCCCACAGTACAGCCGTGAGCAAAACGAAGGCTCTTTGTCTCCACTCATTAATCACAAGGATTCAGATTTGTTACTAAGGACTTTTATCCTACTTCCCAAATGAAACAAGGCTTATGGAGTCATGCTGTATGCACGTGCATGTTTCATCGTACCCAGTGTTTGAGCCTGTTATCCACTTTTGACAGGGAACAGAGATCAGAGATATTAACTTACATCAGGCTTGGCAAAACAAAGAAATTGGGTAGAAGGGAAAGAGCTCAATTAATGTTCCCAGTGAAAGAAAAGCAGTAGCATTAAAAAAAAAAAAAAAAATTTAATCAATCTTTCACACACTAGAAAATCCCTTGGGGCAGGGGTAAGATGTTAGTGATGCCCCCACTAAGCAGAAGTAAAAAGCTTTGCTCGTGACTGTCATGCACCAAAGAACCTACTCAGGCAACACTTCTTGCTAGTCTGGATTTTCTAGTGCCTAAGGAGGAAAAAGTTCATGCTACAGTTTTAATACAATTAATAAAACTTGAACGAGCCACCAGACACCAATCAATGATAAACTGAGCTCCAGCAGTTTCAGTACTCACAGAATAACTTTTATTTATGTTTAATAAGCCACAGCATGGATGGCAGAACTTCAGAGCAGCTGAGAAACCTCTCCATCACACTGCATATAGCACGGGTACCTCTGGGAGTACTGATGGGCTGGGGCCAGAGCCTCTGCAGCCGCTGTATATGCGCTCCTAATGAGCAACAGAGACGTCTGTAGGGCTCACATGGTCACCACCAAAACAGAGCCTGATTTAACAGTTTATTCAGTCCATATTCTGCCGTGGCAGGGAATTACAGTTACAATTTTAGTCTCCTTGCTTCTATGAAGAAGTCAGAATGTGAAGATTTCTGCTGTGACCTCCTTTTTGCATATGTCCTTGTATATGCAACACCAGTGACATCAGCATAGCTTAGGAGCAGGCTCTGCTCACTAGCAGTGGCTGCAAAAGCCCAGGAATGCAGAATGTTGATTTATATATGTCCTATGATGACCTAAGTTTCCCCCTCTGCCCCATCCCTGTACATCTTAGCACTGATCAGCTTAGATCAACAGGTGTCAATGGGTGCAGGTTCACTCCAGTGCTTTGCATTAATTAGAGCAGGACAAGCACAGCTCAAGAACAGAAAGAAATAGCTCTTCAAAATCAAAGAAATCTAGAAAAACTATTAAAAGTCATGCCTGTCCTGCACCTAAAGACTATTCAACTCCACAGTAGAGGCTAAATTTAATTTCCAGAAATAAAATTGTTCTGCATCCAACATAAACTGAACTTCTGAGCACTTTGAAATCCCAGTAATTTTGAGCGTTTTTCCAAGAAGTGATTTAATGAATCTGGCTGTGACTGCTGATCCTCATCATTTTTGCAGGTTTGCTCCATCAACACATAACACCACTTGCTTTCACTTTGGCAAAATCCAGTTTCCTTCACACCGAGTCACCTGGACCATTCTTTGGAAACCCAGTCTGGCCAGCTGCTATGGAAAACCTGGCTTCGCCTGAAACACTAATGGATGAGTAAAACCAGGAAAGAGACAGTCAGCAGTAACAATTTCCATGGAAAATCACGTTTTAACAACCAGGTGCCAGAATCACCCCTTGGTCCTCCTCCAAGCTGGAGACGAGGCTGCATTAGCTAGCATGGTCCATCTGTCCTTCCTTCCTTGTCCCCAATTCTGCTCTTGCCTGCCTCAGACTAAGCAGAAATTTTCCCTTCAGACATTTCTCTCATTTGGGCTCTCATTCCTATATCTGTACAAGACAGCAGCAGAATCATACCAAGCGCAGCACTCAGATGCTGAGTGTGAGAAACCAAACCATTTCCTGTGCTTGAGCCCCTGCACACGCCGAGCCATGCTGCACGCTGCTCTGCACAGCCCCTGGCCTGACAGGTGCTGCTTGCTGAGGCCAGCACATTTTTACTTTAATTTGTTCCTTTATTAAGTTTCAAAATGTGTTTAAAATCCAACTGACACAACTAAATTATTGATTCTGCATCAGGTGGGGATTTATGGCTTGTTTTGAGAGCTGCAGAGACTGAGTTTAAATGTACTGTCTGTGCTCTCAGAAAATGGAAAGCTTTGGAATAATAATGGAAAGTAAGGCAGTTTTGCAGTGGTTCTAGCACTGCTGAGGCCAGGATGGAGCTCTGCAGATCAGGATGATTATCCTCACTCTGTCTTGCTTCTCAGGCACAGAAGAGCAGTGTGTCCATAAAGGAAACCCTCTGCAGGGCGCAGATCCTGTAACAATATCCCATCCACCAACCCATGACCCACCAAACACCTGTGCCCTTTCTAAGCAGAGCATTTAAAAGCTGTTCAAGCCCCAGACTGCGCAAATCCTGCCTGGCTGGCACACAGTGGGTCACACATGGGCAGACTGTGGTGGCAGTCCAGGAACCAGGGCTTGGGTTCAAATCAGAAAATGGCAAGAAGGTTTTCAGCCAAGAACAACAGTGCTGGGAACAGTGTGGTGCCACGCACACTGAATAAACAAGGGCTCCTTTATCACGGCTCCAGCTCCCTTCCGAGACAGCGCTGGCATCAGCCCTGAGCAGGGCAGGTAGGGCACAAGGGGGAAAGTCTGCCAGAATGACCTTTGAATGGGACAACACCAAAACAAGAACAGAGGACAAATGCTTCGAGCTCACCTTTCCTAGCCATAACCAGGAGCAGCACGAAGCACCAGAAGCCTTTGGACAGTGCTTGCTTCTTATGAAACCTGTCTGAGCTTTGTCAGCTCTGGCATTCTTCAAAGGATCAAGAAATTTGGGTACTCATCCAAGCCACATCTCCAAGCCTCTCTGCCCAACCAATAGCAATTCCAGGGGGATCACGAGGCACTGACCGAGCCATGTAGGTGACCTGTCCACCCACCAGGCTCAGCTCCCCACACTCCTTATCCCCATCACAAGCCCCCTTGGGCACAGCAGGGACAAGTCCCTTAGGGCTGGTTTTGTTTGCGCTTAACCAAAGCAAAATGTGATAAAAAGAATCAAACCTGTATTTAGTCTTGCTATTTGGGTGTGGGATTATTTTGCTGTTTTAACAACTCCTTTATTATTTCTCCAAGCCACTCGTCTCTCCTTACAAATAAACGCACACACCCTTTCATGGTAGTGGTGTGGGGAGGAAGGACACTGGTTTGTCCCCATGGTATCAGCTTGCAGCATGACACAGAGCTCACTGCAGAAACCGGACAGCCCCAACGAGCCAAGTCTAAAATGAGAGGGCAGAGAGGTGCCTCAGGCTCGGGTCAGCCCTTGCAAGGATAATTAGGATGCCCCTATTCTGAGGGTAGATGTATCTTAAGGAATCTTTAGGAGGAGCAGCAACCCAACAGGACTCGATCCAAGGAACCAGGCAAGAAAACCCTACAGATACCTGAAGCAGCTCCTGTAGCACCAACCACAGCAGCCACGGCACATGCAGCCCAAGGAGCTTGCCCAGAACATCACCCTCCCCTGCTCAGGGCTGGGTCTGAAGCCCCCCATGCGCTGCTGAAGGTGGAGCCCAAGGAGGAAGCTGCCTGGGGGTACATTCAGATCTGTCCATGGGACAGAGCTTGCCTCCAGCTCCCTTTCCCCTCCCAAGATCTACTCTGCCCTTGTGAGGCCTCACCTGGAGTACTGTGTCCAGGCCTGGGGCCCCCAGTACAGGAAGGATGTGAAATTGTTGGAGCAGGTCCAGAGAATGGCCATCAAAATGATCAGAGGGCTGCAGTACCTCTCCTATGAGGAAAGGTTGAGGAAGTTGGGATTGTTCAGCTTGGAAAAGAGAAGGCTCCAGGGAGACCTCATTGTGGCCTTCCAATACTTGACAGGAGCTTACAGGCAGGAGTGGGACCGACTATTTGAACGTGTGGATAATGGTAGGACAAGGGGGAATGGGCTGAAACTGAAAGAGGGGAGGTTTAGGTTGGACACCAGGAAGAAATTCTTCACTGAGCGAGTGGTGAGGCGCTGGAACAGGCTGCCCAGAGGAGCTGTGGATGCCT
>VXAV01003800.1:58203-81378 GCA_013399715.1 Alectura lathami | reverse complement strand
GCCCCGAACGCAGTACTCCACAGCCTTAGTCCAAACATTAGGGTACAGGACTGTCCCCAGACTGCTTGGCTGAACACTTCTTCACACGGATCGCAAGAGACACAACTCTTCTAAAAGAGTTACCAGCTATGGGTTCAGTCACTTCCAGTAGTTTCCTCAAGTAATAAACGCAAAAGAAACCCACTGGTTTTGACTTGCCCACTGTTAAGATATGTGCAAATATCGGTCATCAAGTTCATTGAGCTGTTTATTCCAAACAAATCAGAAAACTGTTTTATTACCAGACTTCATTGCAATCACTCCTGACTGCTTTTATAACAGGTAGAGTAGAAATAACATAAATAAATGAAGAGGTAGTTCAAAATGATTTTTGATGCATTACTGTCAAAATAGCAAGTTCTAAATGTTCCCCAAGTATTTTTTATCTGAAAACTCTATAAAATATAGAGTCTACATTCTTCATTTCATTTTCTCAAAGTACTAGAAAAAGGAGATGGTTCAAAATGGTAAGATCTTAACACATAAATCACCGACCCCATTACTATTTAATGTTTAATAAAGATTTTAAATATTTATAATACTTCCTTTGTTCACAAATCTATCTCAAAGAAACAAGGACAAGGGCAAGAAATAAACTGTCACTTGGTTGTCACAAGGATTTTATCCATATTACTCTGACTTCTCTATTTGTAAAAATCTAGCCTACTTGTCAGACAACTAGTGATATATGTATCAGCTTATAATGCTGATTTCTCCCCTGTTACAGAAGAAAAAATGTTTTACCTAACATATCATGACCTTTCTTTATCCATTGAACATTTAGTCTTATCTGAACAAGAAGTTTCTGCTATTCAAACTCAGTGTTTTTTCACCTGCAGTGCCAACTTCCCTCTTGGGCTTATGTGGGCCCCTCAATGAGTCATGCCTGCTAATCCCTTACCCACCTTGCTTTCATTATTTCATTTTTGAGATCTCTTTTCAAAGAATGGATACCTTCAAAATCTCCTTCAATAAACATCTCCAGACCTTGAAGATAGCCCTTTGCTCAGACCTGCCCTCTGTAAGAACCCCCACCTACCACCTAACTACAGACTCTGCCTCCGGGCTGTGGCTCCTGTGCTGTTTCTGATTTGGAGCTGGTACACTCCCTCCAGCATGATTCTCCACCTATCCAGGCTGGGAAACCATTGGAGGGTGGAGTAGTAATGTTTTTGTCCGTTTTTGTTTGTATGCTTGTTTTTTAATTTATGGACACTGGGACAGCTGGTGGAGGGCAGGAAGCGTGAGGAAGTGCTGTGCCCTCCTCTCATCACTGCACTTGGATGTGGCTGGGTTCTTACTTGAACCAAAAAATTAATCCAAAATCAAGAACTTCCAGGTCCAAGAGTAGAGCTGTGGTCTAAATTTTGGCTTCCAAAATACATTCCAAATGCAAAACAGTATGAACTTCTTTGTGGAATAGGTTCAGACAATCTGACACAAAGGGTGACTCCAGAGAGCTGAAAGACCATTTTCACTTTAGTCACCAAACCCCATTCAGGCAGTGCGACAGTGTCAGTTCAGCACTAATGATGAACTAGCTCTGGGAATGCACATCAACCAATCGTCCCATCCCATTTAGATTCATAGTGCCTATTATATATATANTTGAAGGATCCATAACAGGTTTTCCATTACTTTGTCAGCGCTTTGTTGTCTTCCAAATCTACATCTCATAACTGTAGTTCAGATGCAAAAGTAAAGATTAAGCCATGATGAAATCCAGTATGGGAGCCAACTTCTTGGCTATATGTATATTGGTGTAATTCAAGTATGCTTGGGAAATACAGTACACAAGTAGTATGGTCTTAGAAAATTGACAGTGAAAAATAGAATAAATGAAGTCCCTTAAAATCTCTACTAGTGATCTTGCCTACTTAAAAATGTAGGGCTTTGAGCCAAAAATAGGATTGATGAAGTTTACAATCTATGCAGCGTACTCTGCTGGGCATGTCCCTAAGCAACCTGAACTAACTAAACCTGTTTTGAGCAGTGGATTGGACTACATCTCCTCCAGAGGTCTCTTCTAACTTGAATTAGTTTGTAATAAAATACCTAGACTTTTCTTCATTTAAAATCAATCCTACTGAAAGTTCATATAAATTCTTAATTTTAGATAAACATGTTCTTCATAAAGAAATAGCATGAAATGCAATACTTAGACAAACTTCTAGAGGAAATGATTGCATGTTGCAGTGCAGGATTTAACTCCCATTGAGGTGCCTTTCAGATGAACTATGCTGTCTCCTGTAGGTGACAGTACCTGTGGGAAGAATATCATGTCATTTTCTTTTTTATACCATGAAGTACACATATGCTAAAACTTGCTAGAACTCTCACTTCATATTCCCAGTGTGTCATTTGGTATGGTAAATTTCAAAACATAAAGACAATATTTATACTCTGAGGTTTTTTATGTTATTATTCCATGAAAAATTTAGGATGCAACAATCTTGTTGCCTGGTTATTACCTCCTAGTTCATTTGCATTTGAGCCCAAGAAGTTTTAACCCATAATCCTTTTTTCACATAAGGCAGATTTTAATAGCTATACAGAAGAAAACTATATCCAATAGCAATGTACTTCAGGATCTCGATTGTATGCAACAGCATAAAGGAGACAGAAAATGATCACAGACATACAGTTATTGAGGGCTTATAACACTGCCAGTATTTGCTGAGCACCCACTCATCAGTATGGTCATTCTGACAGATGGTGTGAGGGCTGAGCTCTAACTACCCAGACAGTGAATCCAGAGCAGTATTTTGAAATCTGTGTCATACCCAGTCCTTCCATATCTGGCAGCACTTTGGGCCAACTATTCCCCCAGAGGCTGAGCTGTTTAAATAACAGAAATTTTTAAGCTAGGACATTCACAACAATATTAAATTGAGATCAACTCAAAATGGAGCGATTCTGTTAATTTATTGAAACAAAATTGAAAGCACATCATTTACAAATGAATCTCTACTTACTTTTTCACTAATTGATATTTTTGAATGAAAGCTTTGTCATTTTGACATTGCACAATTCTTTTTTCTTACACTTTTTTATCTGAGACCTTTCGCCCAATGTAAACCAAATTCTCTGATTTGATTCCCTCAGACAAAACCAGCAACCAAAATCTTTGCCCATAATCACCTTCCCCTAGAGTGTCAAATAAGGGATTCCCAGGAACTCTCATAAATTTCTTTATTATGATAGCACAAAAAAATAAAAATAAAAATAAACCACACTAAAAAATTGAAATACTTTATAGGTATTTGTATACCCAGTATTTGGAGGATGGAAGACAGCTGCTCTGGCCTCATGAATGTTTGCTTAAGCTAACCCATTATCCACAGGTAATCACATGCTTGACCACAAATGCACAGCAAATACTCAGTTCTGCCACAGGACAGAACTGTTTGGACTAGTCAGCAGGACTCCATCCACAGTCAAGTCCCAGAAATATGCACTGCAGGTATGACATTTTGCTGGTAGAAAGCTACTTCCCAGCTCCAATTTCTGCCCGCCAGCCGTCTCGCAGGCTTCCAGCAGCATCTGCCAGGCTTCTCTGCCTTCACGCTACCTAACTGAGCTGGCTTCTAACCTCCACCATCATTTCTTCTTCCTTTTCGGAGCTTTTCTCAGTGGTTGATCTCAGACTAATGCCACAAGTAATCTATCATATTGTTATCAAAAGCAATCTGGCACATTTGCAATCAAATTCGAGGATAAAACCACATTTCACAGTTCACTTTCTTCAAACAAAGATCAGAGACAAGATCTCACTGTGTGATTGGATCTTCATTAGTTTGAGGAGCCTCTCTTTGTTTAACTGACATTCAAGTGTGGCATGCTCAGTGAAAAAAAAAAAAGGACAATATATTGGCATTCTTATTTTGTACCCCATTTCTTTGATGTATGTTGGCCTGTAGAATATTAACATTTGAACAGAGACAACCTTACAAGCTTCACACTCTTAAAATTTGCTGTAGTTTCAACTTAAGAACGCTTTATAAAAGAATTAATGTTGTTGCTGTATGATAAATTTCACACCAAAATTATCTTCCAAAAAGACATACACCAAAAAATAAAAAGATTTACAAGGAAGTTCATATGCAAACATAGCTGAAACTAGGTTAAACTTCTGAGGATGTGCACTCACTGCTAGCCTGGTTACCATCTCTTTTAAACCTCACATTCATTGTATTCCTTTCTTTATTTAAAGTAAACTTTTAAGGCCCTCACCCCTTTGCTCCCTGTCTCATCTCTTTATTTTCCCACTTGCTTCAGCCCCACTGTTTTCCCATTCAGGAAGACAAACAGTACTTCTAAGAATGAGAATACAGTATGTATGACTCCTATTTAATATTACACCTGTAGTTAATCTCTGTTTTTTAACAAATAAGTTGTTCTTTTACAAGCTTACAGTTCAAAGGCTATGTTTTTCTAAGATTACACACATTTTGGCCTCTTTCTCTAATTATACAACTATGGGCATCAAAAATTCACATTGTGTGTCACACTGCATTGTGACTTGAAGATACAGGAAACATTCATGGTATTACTTGTTCCATGGGGACCTGAAGAACTCTCATTTACCTACTAGCATTGATTCTCAGTGCAGTGTTACTCTCTGGGAGTCATGTTATGGTACCTGTGCTGAGACTGCTGAAAGACAGGAGGCCTGGAAGCCTCTGTGTTCAACAGCTGATGTATATAGTGAACATGCAACAAACTATGTTAGGAAAACTTTCATCCTTTCAGATTACTGCACAACAGAAAAGGATTCACAATTTCTATCTGACTATAAGATTTCATTCTGCTAATGTGTTTAGTCTTCTATAAGAATGTGACTATTTTATGGAAGGAATGACATTCATCTATCCATTTATATAGCACTCAGCATGATCATTAGAGGACTGTTTTAAAGGTCTTTTTCATAGCATGGATGATAGTATGATAATGAAGAGAATAAATAGTTTATTTAATATACTCTCTCTATTGGACAAACAAATCAGCAAGGACCAGAAATCCAGTTATATGGTTGGATACACCCTGAAGAAGAAAAAGATGTATATGACTCCTTCCTCCAGGTATCACACCGAGAGTGCCAGGAGCCAGGGCAGCCCTTCGGATCAGCTTGCAGGGGTTTTTCCAGAGCATTGTGTTACCTTGAATCCTCATGTTTTCAGCCAGACTTAAGATTAGGAACCCCAAACGGGGCAGTAATCTATCACCTACTAGGTACTCACTGGCTTTGAGAGTAGGATTCAGTCTTTCCTAACAGAACACATTCTTACGTTAAAAAAAAAAAAAAAAAAAAAAAAAAAGTCATATAAACAACTTAAAATTTGAACTATGCATATGCCAAGGAACAATAGGAACAATTTGCAAATTTTAATAGTTACTACACAGTTTGTAGATGTTATAGGTGGGGTGGTGGGTAGGAAAAAAATGTTATAGAAAAAAAATTCTTAATTGTGTCATACACTTTGGCATTGTTCACTGACTCTCAAACCTGCATTTTCATCTGTCTGCTATAATTTGCTGGTCCATAAATAGTACATGTGTTGCAGAGAGCTTGCTTAGTAACTGACTGTTTCCTACAGTCTATGCTTCCTTAAATGTATTTGTTTGGTATTGAGACAGGCTGCAAATGTGCCACTCAATTACACAGCAACAGAAAATCTGGCAGCACACAAGAGAGTTACGTTGACATTGTGTAGCTTAGAAATCCTTCTAAGACTCTGCATATGTGACACATTAAGGTGTTACTAAATACTGTTTGAAAGACTATCTAGCAAGAAATATTCTTATTTTCCTATAGATTACAAAGCAAACCACAGTTTTTCAAGAGTATCCTTTTGCCAAACCTCTATTTAAAAAAGAGAGATGATAAACTGGTTGATAGGGATGTCACAGGATTCAGCAACAATGCTTTTTGCGATTTGTTGCTTTATAAGAACCTCATCCTTCAGCTTACCTTTATGTTAAGTGTAGAATTTGTGTGTCAGAAAGTGTATACCTACTTGTTTTCAAACTTTAGTTCAGATAAGGTATTCTGGTTGTTGTTGGTTTGGTGGGTTTTTTTNGATTTTTTTTTTGGTGTTTTTTTTTTTTTTTTTTTTTTGGAATGAGGCCGGTTTTCTGATTTAACTTGTCCATCACATAATAAACTAAGCATTTTCATCTCTCAGTGATTATTCAAATTCAAAAGCAGGTGCCAGTAATGAACACTCATCTGAATCATTTGCATTACCTTTTACACCAGAAGGGTGTGACATTTAGAAATAACTTGAATTAATATAAGAATCTTATTAATTTTTAGAGTTCTGAGGTGTTTTGTGAAGGTAGAATTTAAATTAGCAGAGTTTAAAAGAATTTTAAGAGTTAAGAAGTATTTCAATTTCTATTTCTCCATTCTCATTATTACAAGGTAAATCATCATCTGACAACAATGTAAAAGTATACAGTGCTAAAGCATTAGTTTTGAAGATAAAGGAAGTCAGGATTCTACCCTATCATACTGTGACGTTTTCTGCTAACTACAAAGCATACTTATATTTCCATTGTGTTCAGTGTTAACAGAAATTTTGAAATTCCTGGGAAAAATAATACAGTTTGCTCAATTTCTTCCTCTTGCAGGAGGTTGATGAACAATTTGAATGAAGTTGAATTCTCAGATTTTTATTTGAAGAAACTGCACATTTCCATCCAGGACACAAATGCATACATAAGCTTGCAACTTGTTGATTTCTTAACCTGAGAATAGAGACAATATTTTAGCTCCAGAGACCAGTACAGAAAAAAGCAACCTTACAACTTATGCAGTGTGTATGAAATCACAAATCTAAATTTTAACATATAATGACATCTGTTTTCACATAGATTTTTTAATTACAGGCTGATGGCTATTAGAAACATACACATGTATTCAATAGCATTCTCGGGATAGTGCTTTTGAGCCTCTAGATATTTTATAGATATGCACATAAAATAATGTATTTCCTTTGATCAAAGTCTCAAGTTAACTCTTTGGTTTATATCAATGAATTTATTCCATCAGCCTCAATGCAGTTTAAAATTCAATAGGATTAGCCTCATTTTGCATTTATGATATTCCTCTCATCTGCTTTGATTTATAGAAAAGAATCTGTGTTAAAGGAAAACTAGAATCTACTGAATTAATACTTAACTCGAATTTTCAGCCAGCCTGGTTCCTCCATTTCAGTGACTTAAAATATGATTTCTATGAAGTCTCAGGGTTATTAAAAGCAAAATGCAACACTTTGTGGCTTAGAGACAGTCCTTACTTAAACTGTAAGATGAGCTTAATTGTCTCATTCTCCACAGAACAACACCTCTATCATACAGTAAACCTCCTCTATCACAGAATCGTTAGGGAGCTTCTACTAAAAGTACCAGACAAAGGTGGCATTATGGCCAAATGAGTCAAAAGATGAAGACAGTAACAGCTGAAAAAATGCTTTGAGTGGATATTAGAGAGGTGTTTGTACTACATTCCTATTCATTATCATTGGTTATTTGTGTGCATTTAGATTTTCCAAATGCAAAGCACTCAACTGACTCCCTCTACAAACACTCTGCATTGATGTTTTTCTGTATAGACAGTGTTTTGTTTGTGTTGTGTTGGCAAAAGGAAGGCAAAAGGACCTTCTTGTAGTCATTGTCTTAAAATATTTAGATGTCCAGAGTCAACAAACCTAGGGCCAGAGATGCAAGCATGTGTTATTTCCTCCTTTCAGTCTCACAGAATGAGAGAGAGGTAGAGCTGGAAAAGTGAAAAAGCAAACAGCACCCCACAGTAGGACATCCGTATGTGCTAAAAAAATGGAGTCAAATTCCAATGTAATAGTCACTTGCTTTGTTTTGTTCAAGCCCAGTCAGGTATTCAGTGCATTGTTTCATCTTAAAAAAAAAAGTGCAAGAAATAGCTACAGGTATTCTTGTGCTAGTGCCTTCAATACACACATTCCCTGAGATAATTTGTGGCCATTCAGACTGTTTGTGTGCATGTCCACAGGCAGACATCCCTGTTAACAACCCATGTGGTCCATTTCCAGTTGTCTGTTGTTGTCTCTGCTAGCACTCTAAATAAACACAATATGCCTCAGCCACCCAGTGTGTACCACTAGTGTACGTGCACTTTTAGTGCACAATGAGGGAGCTTTTATGTCTCATCTTACTCCTATTTGGCCTCACAAATCTTCACTGGAGAGAAATGGCAGGAAAATTCTCCACGCTGGTCATGGAGAAATTCTCCATCACAGTCTGCAGGAGCAGCCAACCAGCCCAACAGCAGCTCCGTGTGATTAAGTGGTGCATCAAGCCCATGCATACTGACATTCAGGCACTCTCAGAGCTCTAAGTGTTTGACTTTCCATCATCTCACTCCTTTCATACAGTCTACATGTGTGTGTCATACGATCCAGTATTACTACTCTGTGAGAACCAAAAAACACATCAAGCCCAAATGCTACAGTGCAGTTTTTAATCTCTTCTTTTAGAGCAAATGCATAAAACTCCACGATACCCAGGTGCTGAGAAGAAAATGAGGGTTTCTTTCCTGAGGTTTTGCTAATATTTTTTGTGAACTGATAGTTACAGCTGAACACACGAGATCTCAGAAAACAAGATTGCATCAATCTCATCAAGAGAGGTTAGGGAACATAAATCACATTACCAGCAGACTGGAATTTGTATTAAATGTATCAATAAGCAGTGTGTTCACATCATGACTGCTTGCCAGAAGGCTTGTATTCTGTATGATGAAGTACAATTTATCCCATCAGTGAGTCAAAAGCTGGAGCCACTCAGCATTAAATCATTTGAGGCCAGACATTTACTAACACATTTAGAGACACAGGCAAACACTTCCAGTACACTGTGATAGCTACCAAATAATTTATTTCTAGTCTCTCTTCAAAGGTGATGATACAGATAATAACTGAACTCAAG
The DNA here is from genome assembly GCA_013399715.1 of Alectura lathami. NCBI lineage: Eukaryota > Metazoa > Chordata > Aves > Galliformes > Megapodiidae > Alectura > Alectura lathami. Next base: position 72,372 of record VXAV01003800.1, on the reverse strand, counting down.
AATAAGCCAGGAACACAAGACCAGCTTCTCAAAGCAACAATTTGGTTTAATGTATACATGACTAAGTAAATAAACATGAAACAAATCTTTAATGTTTTGTGACAAAATTTTTCTTTGGGTAGCTTCATGGAATTTGATGGCTAGAACGTTCATGTTGGAACAAAATAAAATATCTATGTTTATTATCTAAATAAAGTAGCAACATCAGAAATTAAAATTGTGTTTGTGATCAAAATTATGCCTTTTCTGTTATTTCAGCTCCAGAACTGCTCTCTGTATGTAGCACTCTGCAAAGTTTGTATTTTATTTAAAATTGAATGTAGGTTATATGTTGATTTCATTTAAATAACAGTGATGATGACAGTTCTCTTCAAAAGTGGTTACTGGGATGTCAAGTGATGCACCCTGTTGCTAGCTGCACCAAATTGCCCAGACATATTTTCCACAGATTTCAGGGTCAAATGTTTTTTCCAAAATTTCTTTCCAATACAGTATTAAAGTGTTTCCTCCACAAGATCCTACTGATTCCTGTGTTGTTGCATCTAAATTCAGATTTGCTGCTGGAATATGACTAATACACATTTTAAAACATCAATCATACGTTTTGGTGACTATAGTAAAAGGGGTGCAAGGAACATAAATCCCCAGTTCTGAAGCTCTTTCTAAGTGTTAGCCATGACATAAAAAGGATTTTATGACTACAATAGCACTTGGATATGTTTGCACTGCATCTCTAGGGCAATGTTTGGATAGAAATACAAAAACCTTTTGGTCAGAGTTTCATCATCTCCAAGGTTCATTATAGACTGGACGATAAAATGTTAGTTAAATCTGTTACTCTCGCTTAATGGTAGAAGGCATCTGGTTTTGGTCTGCTGTGCTGGCAATAAAAGAAAGCAGGAGGGTGTGGGTACAGCCAGCTTAGTTTCACTAAAAGCCCATTCTTTCTTTTGTTCCTGTTAAAGTGTAAATTAGTACAAATTTTACAGAAGGCTTGTAAAGATACCCAGAATTTGCTTTCTTAGTGGGTTGACTCTCAGAAAGTCCTCGAGTGGCAATAGCAGGAGCATCCTTTAAGCTCAGCAATAGGACACAGCTGTTTTCCTCTTATTTCAGAGAGGTCAAGTGAAGGCAGCCTGGAGAACCTTTGCAAGAGATAAGGGCAGGCAGAGCTCAGGCACAGTACTGCAGATCATGGGGTTCTGCCTGGGGCCATGATGGCAGGGAGGAAGCTGTGGGGAGGTGGGTTTTAGGATGGTAGCTGCAGTTTCGATATCATAGCATAAATTATATCAGATTTTACGTCTGATTTTCTAAGAGTGCAATTTGCCTTCAGTTCAAGTCTATATGTATTGGCCAATATGGCAGTAAATAAACAATTTGTGACCACCTCACTGCCATACAATTCCCATTTGAAATTTTTTCCTTTGCAATCCTGTTTCAATGTGTCTATGAATCATCTCGCTCACAATGATATATGCTTCCTGCAGATAGATACCCAGGCTATTCAGGGCCAAATCCCTAACTTATGAAGACAAGACAACAGAAATATAGCTTAGTTGTTTTTTTTTTTGTTTTTTTTTTTTTTTTTTCCTTTCAGTAATCCACTCTAAATTGGATTTCACTATAAGATCTGAATTGCTAGATCATATTCCTTTGCCTTTGTCTGCTCATGATACTCTTAGGCCAAGAATAGCTAACTTTCGCATGGTTTTGAGGATACATTTACCCCGGCCATGTGTTTGGGAACCAGACAACAGAGCCGTGTCTGCATGCCATGTCTGCCTCACATAACTGAAAATGCCAGCTCCAGCTTGGGTCTGCACAAGGTATGCTGCCAGTCTTCCCCCAGTAAGACAGAGACAGGAGCTGTTTGTTTGACCTGATCATCACTTGGTACTGTCAGAACTAAGAAACCAAAATGAAATTGGCAGGACATCAGTTAGGCACCGCCTTTAAAATTTGTCAGCATAATTTCACTGAAAGATTAAAGGTAAACATTAATACCCACAACTGCTGACTTCAGTATTCACCACCTACAATTATCTGAACTGAGACTGGCTATGAAAATACAGCAGTGGTTCTATAGAATAACAGAATTATCAAAATATACTGTGAAGATTGCAAACTATGTTGGATTTTCTTTTCATTCTCCTAGGGTTTTTTCCTGTAATAGACTCATAGAATCATAGAATCATTTGAGTTGGAAGGGACATTTGAATGTCACCTCCTCCAACTCCCCTGCAGTGCACAGGGACATCTACAGCTGGATCAGGTTGCTCAGAGCCCTGCCCAGCCTCACCTTGAAGGTCTCCAGGGGTGGGGCATCCACCACCTCTCTGGGCAACCTGGTCCAATGCTTCAGTACTCTTATTGTAAAAAACATTTCCCTTAAATCTAGGCTAAATCTCCCTTCTCTGAGTTTGAAACCACTTCCCCTAGTCCTATCACAACAGGCCCTGCTAAAGAGTCTTTCCCTTTCTTTCTTGTAGCCCCCCTTTAGATACTGAAATGCTGCTATGAGGTCTCCCCAGAGCCTTCTCTTCTCCAGGCTGAACAGCCCCAACTCTCTCAGCCTGTCCTCACAGGGGAGGTGTTCCACCCCATGGATTATTTCTGTGGCCCTCCTCTGGACGTGCTCCAACAGGTCCCTGTTTCAGAAATGACAGATCACATTGTCTCAGATTCTTATTTCTTGTATCATAAAAAAAAAAAAAAAAATCATTTTTAGGAAAGAACTTACTGCTTTTTACTGTGCTGTGCTTTTCCAAAATAAATTGAAACAACAGCTAAAAACTACAAACAAACAAACAAACCAGATACCCAGAAACTATACTGCACTGCCAGTATCAACGATATAGCTATTTGCTTTATGAGTGTGCAAACTGTGCATTTTTCTTCTCAGAAACTATTTGTTGTGAGAAATCAGAATATAAGCAACAATGAGGAAGAAAGCCTTCCTTATCTTATCACTGAATTTTTTAATTTGCATGTGCTTCTACAGTGCCTCCAGGGACTTGTATATTCAAGTTGCTGATTCTCCTGTATGGATTAAACACCCTGGTCAGACTACAGGGATGTCTCAGAATCATCCCTCTTAATAAGACACTGTAACCCTATTGGAAATCTAAGCAACAGTTAATTAGAAAGGTACAGCCAAACTAAAGAACCAAAATACAAAGGAAAATGAGCGTACAAGATATTCAAACTATAACTCGCAAGAAAACTAATGGTCGTATTAGCAAAAGGAAAATCTTTGTCATAGTTTTTAATGTCTTTTTCTTCAGAAAATAAGAAAAGTCCTTAAAGAACACTGAATCAGAAAAAAAAAAAATTAATCAGTGTGGTTTTTACATCATTTGAAAATCTTTGACAGAAAATTTTCAGTCAGAACCAAACTCTCCATCAAGTGCGCCTGTCAGAGTTCAGTGATGTCTATGGGGCAGGCAGGGCAAGTCATGGGGGCATCCTGGTTCCTCTGAGGGGTTCTGCCTCGCAGAGCTCATTTAGGTTTATCTTCCCCCAAGTATTGATTAACAGGACAGCAGGGGATGGTGACCTGGATCTGCAATATGCAGCCCAACCCACTTCGCTAGAAAATACAAGCAGGAATATCTGCTGCTCAAATAACTCGTGATGGAACAAATGTGGAAGAGTTCATAGCCTGCAGTTTGACACCATAATACAGTAAACTTTATTTTTCTTCTTAGCAGCAGGACTGATCCTCAGGGGAAGAAAATGAGAAATAAAGACCTTGAGGACCTAAAATATCATTGGTTTGAACATTACAGACAGTAAGCATTCTATTTTTTTTTTTTTTAAGTAGTGACATTTCATTCAGTACATGATCAAAATATATGAAATACTGAAATATTGGCACAAAGACATTAAGCTACTGTTATTTGAGAAATCAAACTCCACCAAACTATTTATAAAATAACAAATATATGAGCAATGCAGAAATGTAAGCAGTAGAAGTTATACCTTTTAACTATCAGAGGCCAGATCAGCTGGTGCAAAGTGTATCCATTGCAGTCTCAAGACAGTACTGTGAATTAAGTCATTTCTAGATCTGGATGACTATTTGCACATAATCTGAAAACCTGTTTTCCTTGAAAATATGTACTTTCTGAGGCTTTCAATGTGCTTTGCTGCAAATCCAATAGTACCAGGACACAGGTAATTCCCTGAAGCCTTTCTATTCACACTTCTCTTAACACCGCATATTTTACTATGTAGCTAACTGTAATCAAAGGAATGAGGAAGCAAAAAAAACTTCAATCACTGGGTTAAGTCTAAAAGGAGAACCTAGCTGAGAACTACTTTGAAAGAAAGTCTTAGAAAATGAGTGGTTTAATCCAACAAATATCCTATTGGTAGTATAGATTACATCTTGGATCTTCATATTCCAAATAAGGACATTGTTTTCAAGTCAATAATTGTTCTAACTGGAAATACGTTTGGGGTAGAATTAGTAACCATTAATTAAAGTGAGGGAAAAAAAAAAAAAAACAGATAAAAAGATAACAACTGCAGTTACAATAAGAGTCTTTATACAGATTCATCCCATTCCTTTCCGTCACTATCTTCACCCAACTTCTTTCTCTTCCTTCTTGCTGGAGCCTTATTCTGGCCAGCTGGACCAGGACACTGGCTTTTCTCACCTTAAGGAACAGCAATATTTGGTTAGTACTATTGTCCAGTCTAACTACACGGGGAACAGAAATGACAGAATATTCGGTATCAGCACACATAAATCTGAAGTGTAATTATTCATTGCACATTGCTGCTTCTCACAAATCAGTATTTACTCACTATTAATTTGAGTACAGCCTGAAGGCTATTTAAAAAACACTTGTACAGCTTTTCCATTGAATTTTGAGATTGCTAGCACTCATAAGATGAAGCATGAATAGCAAGGATGAAATATTTATGTAATGCAGGCAAATGATACACAAGCATCACCAAGAATCTCTGTGAATGCAGCTCTATTCTCACTTGAAAGTGTTTTGCTGATATTCTTTCCATGCTGCTCTGATTAGATAGATCGTAGACACTGAAAGTGGAATAGCTACCTGCAAAAAACACTCACACACTAGCAAGCAAATGGCATTCTGAAATAAGGATATGCAGATTTATTTTTACCACAAAGCTGAAATGATTGACTTTGAACCTGAAGGGGTTCTAGCACACTCCATCAATAAATTATGTACCAGAACAAATAGGTCTGAATACAACCTGCACAAAAATATGGGTGATACCACACAGAAATGTACGCTCCTAGCAGGCACATCTATTTAAGGAATGTATATGTGTGCATATGTGTGGAGGGTTTCAGTTAATGCCTGCACATTAGGGAATACATGGAAGATCAAATCCCATGTTGACGGCTTTGTAACAGGAAGCCACAAGCCACAAACCTGGAATGTCACTGTTCTGCTGACCTTCTGGGATCCACAGCAGCATTTGAAACCAAAATAGGTGTTCAGTGTCACAGGGACACTGAATTATTTTCCATAAGAGGACATTAAGCTGCTCAGCACTTTGCAAATGTATACATGCAGCTAATACAAGACAGGTATTAATTACAGCTGGCAAAGGATTTTTCTAACTTTCTGCTGCCTTCTCAAGATTTGTCAAACTGTCCCCCAATCACATTAGAATCATGATCAATCCAAAGTTCAATTTAAGCACACATTCCATTCAAGTCTAATTATGTCAGATTCTTTTCCAACTATGCCTCATTTTGTTGGACCAGTCGTAAAAAATTACTACTTAGAAATCCAGAATCACAGAAGTAGTTTATGACATAAAATATCCAAGATACTTTTATGTATCTTTGTCAGTCTTTACAAGAATTCATTTTGATAACATAGTGGTGGAAGTACTGAGCCAAGCTTGCACAACACAGAAGCTTCTCCATATGGTACAGAACTACAGAAAACTATATTTATAATAACAAAAGACATTTTTCCAGCTTCCTTACCAACAAAACAAAATACAATGATAAAATATTGATACGTCCTGTAAACATAGCAAATGTAGCAAAACAACCAAAAACATTCAACATTTATGCAGAAGTACTGTTTTCCTCAGGGTCTCTGTCTGCAAGATGAATGCTTCCCGTGACCATCGACTCTTCTTGTGCTGAGGTGTTCTCCAGCTGCTTATTTGTGCAATATGGAATGTGGCCACAGAAATACATGTAAATCCACGGATTGGTACAACTATTTAAATTGCCGAGAAGCATGATAATGGTGAATGCTGAACCTGGAATGAAACAGTTAAAGGAGTAACAGAGTAAGTAAAGCATTCATACCAGTAAGTAACATTTTCACAATCTGCTGCTTTCTGGTGTACCTATTAATATATTAAAGTTACTGTAATACTGGGAAATCCTACTTACATGATGAAATTTTTAATTGTCTAAGGTATAAAGCACATTGTATTGCATGCATTTCAGAGTTAAATAGTTCCATACAGCCCTTTTTTTGATGTAGCTGCTTTAAATTTAAAAGCAATTGCTAACCTGCTATACAGATGCAGACAAACAGAGATATAGACATTAATGTAAATAACATGACGAGTAATACTCAAATTTACACTGATAGAAAGAATTATTAAAGATCAGATTTTTCTTTATCTATATATTTTGGGGCTTGTATCTTTGAGTTTTCAATAGATGAACTTAAAATCACATACAGAGCCTACATTTCACAAAGAAGCAATAGTATAAGTAAGTCTGACCTGATTTTGTTTCCAGCATGGTGTTCTTTGATATCACTCCTAGGCTTGTTTTTTTTTTTCCTTTGTCAAGAGCTGTTTCACAACTTTTAAGTGTTTCATAGTGTACTATGGATATTTCATCAAAATTGTTTCAATACTCAGAAAAATCAGACTTCTTATAACATCACTGTTCTACACATTAAGTAAGAAATATTTATTGTATTACTCTGAATAATTAACTATTTCTTTCCACCTCAGGAGCCCAAAATACTGCTGCTATAATAGCTGAAACCTCTAAAGGTCTGAACTGAACACTTGCCAGAGCATTACTTTCACTGTACTGTTTATTAATCTTTAAATCATCCATCACTCAAAACACACACACACAAAATACCTTCTTACATTACATTTTCATCACATTATATATGAAGTTCTCTGTACGTAATTCAATATAGCAGATAAACAATACAGTAATTAATTTTAAATCATACTCAATGACAGCATGTAACATTTACACATATGAAGCAATGTAGCAATGTGCTAGCCTGCTATGAAGTTCTTAATGAGGATGGAGATTTTCTTACCTTCGGTAATGCCACTGGGGAACCACACAGACCACAGCTGTGCAATGAAGAAAGGTGACCAACAGAGGACATATGCAACAACTGTCACTACAGTCATTTTTACAGTCTTGATCATAGCCTTTGAAATACAGTTCACACTGCTTGCTCGGGATGGCAGGACTTGCTTCTGATTCGTTACTTCATATTCGCTCTGTTTTTTCACATATATGTTTCTTTTGATTATTTTGCAAATCCTAACCTGGCATGTGATAAGAATGGCTGAGGGAATGAAGAATATAACTAGAAAAATCCAAGTCACATACGTCTTTGGGCCCCACGGTTGAATAAATTCAGCCCAACATTCAAAGATGCCTGGAGATATTTCAGTTTTAGAAAAGATAAATACCTGTGGTAGGCTAAGAATCAAGGATATGGACCAGCTGGTGCAAATGGGAATGTTCCACAGAGCTCTCTTCTTTTGGAAAGTGACCATAGGGTAGCAAACTGCTTGGTATCTGTCCACTGTCATGACCACTATCATATAAGTAGAGGCAAACATGCCCAGCAATTGTAGATACTTGATAATCCTGCACAAGAAATCTGGCCCTATGAAAACATCCGTAATATCCCATATGAGCTGAGGCAGTACTTGAAAAAAGGCTACCACTAAGTCAGCTACGCTGAGGTGCAGCATGAACACATACATTCTAGAGAGCTTCTTTCTTCTTCTCCACAGCACCAAAATGAGAATAAAATTGCCCACAGACGCTGTCAGAAATATCACCCCCAGTACAGCAACCTCTGCTTGAGCTAATTGCTCATCTCTTTCTGGTCTTCCAACAGAGTCTGACTTATTTGTCAAACTCAGGAATCTGTGAGGAGAAGGACTTTCAGTCTGAGGTGTGCAGTCCTGCACAGGAAATGAAAAATTCTTCATAGTGCACAGAAGTTACTCACAGGAGCTGCTACTTGCAACTCAGGATGAAAGCCGTGAAGTGCCAGCTAGCAAATAAACCAGCATGGGTTCAGGTTTCAGGATATCTTCAAACAAATCTCCTCCTGCTGGTGCGAACTACAGCAGTGGACCTGTGTCTCAATAAAATTCTGCCTCTTGCTGGAGTGCAAAAAGGCTTTATAAAGGCTCTGAGTCGAGCTTTATATAACTCCAGAGTCATCTGGTAGGCTGCCGGCACCCGAGCCAATAGCAGCACGAGAGACACAAGTGGGTGAAATACATAAATAAAGGGAGAACTTCAGAGGCTCTACGTAATTAAATTACTCACTTCAGTCAGAAGCCTAACTTGTAAATAGCTGTGGCCAAAATCATGCTTCAATGATGTTACTCAGGGGAATTTGTTCAGATATTTTTTACGCAACACAGAAGTGTGTGCTTCAGCTTAATCAGAAGGAATGCTTGTACGCAGATGGAAAGTTAGGCCCCTGAGCTCAGATGCATTGTAACTGCAATCCTCTGGGCTCCTGGGGCAAGACCACATCCTAAATGCAGCAGAGACAAATAAATACATTTTTCCATAGCTTTTTTTTTTTTTTTTGAGATCTAAGTCACCTGATTCTGAAATAAATAAATAAATAAATAAACAAATAAATAAGCTTTAACTTCTCTAAAAATAATCTTTTTATGTCAAGCAGGGCTCAAGCCTTAGTTTTTTCTTTTTTTTTCCTCAGTAAAATAAAAAATAGCATGTGAAATAAATTATTTTTAATGGGACTGTGAGTCTACTGAGAACTTAATAGGAAAATAAGTGAAAATTCAGTGGGAAATCCAACTGAGGAAAAGGTCTGTACAGTTTCCTAGGGTCTCTATTCGACTATGGTGCTAAAGGCTGAGAGGTAATTTTTCACTGTCTATTCCTTTTTATTTTTGTGCAGTGAGTTGCACACCCACAAGGATGTCACTGCTTTTTGATCTTGCAGTAACCTTTGCATATCTGTAGTGACAGATAAGAACAACAATTTTGATTTAATTTCATTTGTTCTCTCTCATTCTGTCCTCTCAATTACAAAAGGATGGATTTCATAAAAAGAATTCATTTAATATGAAAGATAACACGTATTTGTACACAAACTTGTTTGAAGATAGAGCACTCGTATCCTTTTGGGTAAGGTCAGAAGGCTGGTAATTTGAAGTTCTTCTGAAGAGGAAACTGATAAGGTTAAATGTATGTCCACGCTGCATGGACAGTACATGTACGCTGTAGTACATCTATACTTTGTGATCATGACTATGTCAGAAAAGCAGCTGAGGAGCCTCATGAACAGATTTACATCTCTTTGGCACTGAATGTTTTCACACATCAACAGACAGGAGTAGGGCAAAATTCATAAACAGAATGCTGAGAGAGGATCCAAAGGCTTGTACACACAGTGCAATCTCTTTTCTGTCTGTCTGTTTTCCCCTTCCATCCCACCATGGGACTGATGTTCACATCAAGTGAGGATAAGACTACAAGAGCAGACAAAAGCAGAACAACCTCAGTAAATTTCACCACTGACACCAACTGTTAGTATCCTTAACACAGATTTGTCTGAACAGTGCTGCAGCTGCCTGAGTTTCTTAACAGCTTCTCCCTATGATCATGTTGCAAAGACTATGAATCATAACCACCTAATCTAATATACCCGATAATTTTTTCCTAACAGGAAGCCTGTCTATAACAAACTTAGATTCCTAAGCTTCTTTTAAGTTTTCCCTCAGTCTATAATCCATCCCAATTAGTGGGAAGCAGCATGACACAACTGTAAGGGAACAAATGCTTTTGCCCTTATACTTCACTCAGTAACTTTCAGGAGAATAACAGCTTTGGCCACAGTCCGAGAATCCCTGGCAATTCTTCGGGTTGCAAACACTGTGCTGCAGAGCAGACTGGCTGATGTCCAACTCTGCCTTCAGACGAAGACAAAATGTCAGGTGTGTGCTCCAAAATCATTTACCCTGACAATCTCACTCTATGAGTTAACAAAAAAAGCCAGGTGTGATCTTTGTTCTTCTAGCAGGAGGCCGAGTAAACACCTACATCTAGGCAGCGCTAGGACTAAGTGAGCTCAAACAGGAGCATGCTGAATAGAAAACTAAGACCAGGGTCAGGCAAGGAAAACCAATTTACACTTACTGATCTGAAAGATGATCAAGGAATTATATCTAAAAATACTAGAATGTGAAACACAAGTTTTTTCTGGGATAGTATTAGAAGACTAACCAGAATTTTATTTGTATGATTTTCACAATGCACAGTAGATGTACTTTGAGCAAATGTGCTTTATCACCTACATCTAGAACAACAAGATCCCTGGGAACACAGAGCTCTTCAGAGGTTTACATGTGGATGCAGCACCCAGCGTCTGGGCAGCACACAGTCTGTAATAGGTGCCAGACCCAGCACATGGACATGCGATGAAAGGCAGGAAAACAGTGCAACACGTAGCCTTTGCCGTGTTTATAAAAAGGGAGGCAGTCCTCCTCGTACAAATTGTCCTAGTGATGTAAGACTCCACTCCATCTTGCATATAATTAGTTCAATATATGCTAATGGTTTCACAACTTTATAATCGTGACCTTTCCAGTTTTTTCATCCATGCTAGCTGACATTTAGGATAATGTTATACTGAAATTGATTCCACTCTGGGAATATAACTGTCTGAGAAAAGAAAAACAGAATAACAGATGAAAATGTTTAAGCAGTCTTAGCTGTTCTTTTACTCTGATAGTTCCTTCTCCTGTTGCCCAGCTTTACTTCATTCCCAACCATATCTGTCCAAGTTAAATTCCTTCCCTTAATTATTTACTTTCAGTAGTGTGGGAAGGCACATTTTAATTAACTTCCACTGAATTTCCCTGTATGGGCTCTCATATAATGTCTGTGAGTTAGCTGGTAAGGAGGGGTACAACTTCCAGATTGACACTTCAATTTAGGTGTCTGCTTAGAACTGCAGAATCACATAGCCGTTCAGTCTGGAAGGCCTCTCCGGCCTCTTTTCCAACCTCCTGTGAAAGGCAGAGGCAACACTGAATTCAAACCAGTTTATACAGGGTTTGTCCAGTCATGCCTTGAAAACTTCCAAGAGCAGAGACACCACAACTCCCCCTGGGTAACCTGTTTCAAACATTTAATCAATTGTCATTGTGGAAAAGCTTTCCTCCTGTGCCACCAGAACTTCCCCTGCTTCTGACCATTGTCTCTCATTCTTCTTCCATCACCTCAGTGATGAGCCTGGCTCTGGCCTTTTAAGGCTCCCTATGGATACTGGGGGGCCACTGCCATGCCCCCTGAAGCTGTCTGACCTCCAGGCTGAACACAGTGCACCAGGAGCCTTGCAAAAGACATTATGTTCAAGGAGTTAGGGATCTTGACCAGGCTGTGCCTGCTCCACTGGGCCTTACATTTAAAGACTGTGCTTTGTGCTGGTGAATATTACAATGCAGATAACACTCCAGCCTGTCAGAAACTACGTGATTGCTACACAAAATAAGAGGCTCCATGGCATGGAAGGGAGTACGGACCTCTTCACAGACAACATGCATGCAAAATGTAGGGGAAAGATCTCTCCAATGATGCACAAAATCAGGGTTCCCAGCATCTGAAGAGACCTGATTTACTCACTATACCTATATTCTATGATTCTATGATTCCTTTTTATTGTACCTTACTAAAACTGCTATTTTACCACACTCTTCATTATTGGGCCTTTCACACTGTGATCAAAAAAGACGCCAGCACCACCTCTCGGACCCCTCATCCCCTGTGCAAGCACAAGCCCAGCTCACTCAGCCTCCCCTAACAGGTGACATCTTCCAGCCCTCTGAACATCCTCATAGCCTTATGCCAAGCTTACTTAAGTTCATCAACATCTTCACTGTACTGGGTCTCGAAAATTTACGGCAGTACTCCAGACATGGTATAAAGAGCACTGAGTAAAAGGTAGTAACTAATTCCCACGACCTACGGATTACATGTGAGCTATGTCTTCTCAATTCCTACCAAATCCAAAAATTCAATGTAAAAAATCAAGCCTTTAGCTCAGTGCTTAAATATATGTATTGAAGACTGTTTGAGTTGCCCTAGTGACATTGCCCAAGATTCATTTAGCATAGCCTTTACTCTACCATTGTGTTAGGACTGTGGAAAAATTTAACCTACTAAAATATATTTGATTAGTTTCCTCAGTATATTACTTTTCAAATGTATATTGGGAAAAATATATAACTCACTGTTTTGTATCCTTGGCAGTTCGTAAAATTCCAGCATTATCCAACTAATCATTTCATTATCCTTCCTCTGGCATTTGATACTTTGTATCTGTGGTACTGTCAAGTAATCCATCTGAATTTACTGACACTATGCAAGATGTAAGTCAGGTCGGTATTTTTACGTGTACATGTAGCTGGGTAATGACTTCAGGTCACTTTGTTGGTTACAGGAAATATTTTCAAAGGTAGGATTTGGGCAAGTCTCAGCCACATTTTCTCCTATGGCAACAATATTGATTGTACCAGCCTGAGTACATTAATCATAAAATCATAGAATTACAGAAATATTAGTTGGAAGAGACATCTTAAAGTCTTCCACCAGAGTGTAGCTTCCTATTGAAGCAGGACTATCACTATCACTCATTCAGGTCAGACATGGTTTTGTCCAGCCAAGTCTTGAAAACACACAAGTATGGAAATTTCACCTCTCTGGGAAGCCTCTTCCAATGCTGTTGGTGAAGAATTATTACCAAGCACTCATTCATAATGTCCAGCATTAGCCCCCATTATGTCATCTGCCATCACTGAGAAGAATTTGGTTCCACCAATTCTGTAGCTGCTCTTAAAGCACTTACAGGTTGGTATTAGATTTCTCATTAACCAAATATTTCTAGACTAAACAATCTTCATCTTCCAAGAACAGCATGAATTGCACAATGTATTGCAGATATTCTTTGCCAAGCCAGGCAAGGAATATATGCTGAAGCAGAATTAAGTGGATTTCAGCTAAAAGCAACAACAACAACAAACATCTAAAAATCACCATTTCATCTCATGACAGGCATTATTTATTAAATACGACTTGCAAAGATAATAGGTTTGCATTCTTTTATTTTGGAATGCATAAACAAGTTCTAAAAACTTACTATTTAAGAAAAGAAAAGATGAAGTGGAAAACACTACTATCTACTTTTCATTTAAGAAACCCATGTGCCTTTTTTCTCTGTAAGATTCTGTAGACCTCAAGAGCTTGTAGATTACTGCTACTGCACTCATCAAGTCATGGAAACCAATAGTTAAGAAAAGCAAATTTTCACATGGTTGCCTACATTTCTAAAGGATTTTGGAGAAATCAAAAATTATTTCCTTAGGGATGATGTGATTCTGTTTCTTTTTAAACCTTTAAACATAAAAAACAACTACCTTAGAAACTTTAGGAGAAAAAAGACAAGTATGCAGTGAAAGATTCAGTTATCAAGAACACGGTAGAAACACTGACTTCTTAATATACTTTTATATAAAATATTTAGTTAGAAATATATTCTAGGGAAGACAAAAGAATTAACATAGTGTTGTATTGAAATTGCTGTAGTGTTAGACAATACATTACAGAAGATGCATTAAGTAACATAAATATATAGAGTCATAGAATCATTTGAGTTGGAAGGGACATTTAAATGTCACCTCCTCCAACTCCCATGCAGTGCACAGGGACACCTACAGTCCCTGGATCAGGTTGCTCAGAGCCCTGTCCAGCCTGACCTTGAAGGTCCCCAGGGACGGGGCATCCACCACGTCTCTGGGCAACCTGGTCCAGTGCTTCACCACCCTTAGTGTAAAAAACATTCTCCTTATGCCTAGGCTAAATCTCCTCTCTCTGAGTTTTTCTTTTTT
>VXAV01003800.1:46738-58198 GCA_013399715.1 Alectura lathami | reverse complement strand
TTTTTTTTTTTTTTTTTTTTTTTTTAAAAAAAAAAAAGGTTTTATTGATAGCGGGGGTTGCCACGGCCCAGGTGTAAGACCTTGCATTTCCCTTTGTTGAAGCTCCTGAGATTCTCCTGGGCCCACTGCTCCAGCCTGTCTAGATCTCTCTGGATGGCATCCCGTCCCACAGGTGTGTTGACCACACCACACAGCTTGGTGTCATCCACAAACCTGCTGAAGATGCACTCGATCCCGCTGTTGGTGTCTTTGATGACAGCACTCATCACTGATATCTAATCCGGACATTGAGCCATTGACCATGTACTAGTAGCAGAAAATGTAACTCGTTTTGGAAGTAGTACAATTGCTAGCAGATGGATTCTTTCACCTAAGAATTTTGTGAAAGTTACACGAGTACTGTTTGAAGATTTAGCCTGTAGTATGGATGCATTTTAAACAAGGCAGATTCATATTCTTCAGTACTAAAATACAGCTTATTCACAGGTACAATATACAAACTGCCTTGTTGTAAGTCTTCTTTACTGGACTAAAATTATGTACAGCATTTTTTCTTCTGTATTGGTACAATCTCCTACAGTTCTAGTTTCTTAAAAAAATCCCACCACTAATTCAAAAGTTTTATTAACATACAAGGTTCTTTGGACCAGGCATAATGATTTGCTCCAATCCTATATAGTTGGAAGATTATTAGAGAGTGTCTATGGAAATAAAGCAGCCTTAAATGCAACAGGTAAATCCAAGGTGCCAACTAAAAACACAAAATAACATATTGAAAACAGTATTGCAGACAGCATATATACAATCGTGTAATCAAGGCAGCTACTAACACTGTTGCAACAACGCATTAAGACACAAAATAATGGATAGTGTCAGTAACTCCATTCCTCAGAAAGAATTAAGCTTTAGTTTGGACTAAAGAACTTTTGAGTAAGAAGCAGAACTTAGAGGAAAGGCAAAAGACTGTTAGAAAAAAAAGTCTGGACCATCCAAAATCTCATCAATATTCTGTCCAGACCTACTTCAAACTACCTTAAATTTTCAAATTAACATTATAATGAACACAAGACAACCTTCTGTCCTGCCAAACTTGTTTATATACAGAAGGTGGAATTTAAACCCTTCAAAGTAGATCAGGCTCTCATACACATGCGTATGTGTGTGCAAAAGTTGCTCCCCTACACACAACTCTGATGCCTTTCACTTTCTGTGAAACTATGCTCAAATGAGTATGTGACTGTATATTTAGAGGTAGAGGGAATTACTTTAGTAAGATTAAAAGCTACATAGCAACAAATTTAGCTTTATATACTCAAAATATTGGACTTCAACACATCTAATTCCTCTAATTATTCTTAGGCAATATTTTGGACCAAGACTCCTATAAACTAAGTGCAGTAGGAATTAGCCACAGGCATTAAAGCTGGAGAAAAAAACAATAGGCCCCCTCTGACTTGTAACTGGGATATTACAGGTACTCATCACAGAACACTAAAGCTGCATGGCTCTTTTTAGTCCCTAAGAACATTACCTCCCAGAGAGTAACACTGCAACTTGTTCCAACAAAACTTAAAACTTCATTATTCACCAGTGCTGACCTCACCCTTTGTGCATGTTTCTGATTTCAAAGCTGTTACTGACAGCAGTGAGTGAGCGTCCCGCTTGACCTGAAGACTGTAACTGGTTTACTAAATTCACTTACTTGAATTATGGTGGTAGAATTATTTTCCACAGCTTGTAGATCATTCTCTAAATAACACCTTCTTCCCATTGCAGCTGCAAAATTTTGTGCAACTTCAATAAACAGTGTTTAGCTGTACAACACCGAGCTTTTACTGGTATTTCTGTAAGTTTCATCAGGATAGTTTAAGTTGAGACGCAAATAAATCATTACAAATTAGGTATGTAGGCTTCTTCCAAAACCTATCTTTTTCATTTGCAGCATTCCAGACAGTCTGGATTGTCCATTTAGATACTAAATGGCCTGCCAGCTCACCAGCCAGCAGTGCTGTGGAAAACAACTGACAGATAAGGATACCCGCAGGAGTATCACAGAGGCTCTGGTCACAGCTAACAGAAGTGGAGAAATTATGCATAACTTCAGGAGAAGGACATCTGGATTAGAGGTGGAGTGGTTTTGAAGAAGAGTGACGAAGTACTACTTCCACAAATGAGAAGCTGTAAATGGAGTTTTTGAACAAAGGGACAAACACTAAGATGGAACCTAGTATAGTACCCCAAGGCTGGGTGCAAAGCACTTACTTCAATGTTTTAATTAAAAGACTAAGTAAATAGAAATGAGTTGGTTTCTCAGACAATACAGAAAAAGCAAACAGTGAGGACAGTGAATTAATTCCAGCATACCGAAAGAAACTGTGTGTTTTGACCTCTTCCACTCATGCCAAGAATTTTGTCTGACACATACACAATCAGCCAGATGCAGTAGTAATGAAATTCACACCCATCAGTTCTTGCATGCTGAAAGATAACAGAGCAGCTATTATAGTAATCACAGAGGACTGAAAAGGAATTGTAATATGACCTCTAGCATGAGTATGAATTACAAATTCCAAATAATCTACTGTGTTATTCATAATTCCTATATAATTATTTGATTAGTACATTCTTATTTTTAGCAGCTAGTATTCTAGAATGCACAAAGCTCTGACCAAGAACAGAGACCATTGACTATGGCCTGTGGAGGAACAGGAAATCAGGTTATTAGTTATAGCTAACTGTAAAGAATTTTAGGTACCAATAGAATCCAAAAACCTGATTTAGGGATCCAAGATCCTTTACTTTGTGTTGGAAGAAGGAAACTCCTTGGAAGTAGCAAAGCATGTAAATTAACAGAAAGGGACATAGCTGTAACCCCAGATCCAGATTCTAATTGAGTCTTAGCTCTCCCAATGAGACTCAGCCATTCCTTCAGGAAAAGTGCTGGGACTCATCCAGTTCTTTTAAATGGAGTGAGAAAGTGAATGTCCCTGGGTAGGGAGAGAAGGAACAACAGGAAAAGAAGAAAAGAAGAAAGGAATAAGGTCATTGACAATACATAGTTTAAAACTATTTGAATAGAATACTTGTCCAGTTGATGTAAGGAAACAGGTTCAATGCTATTTTCAGCCTGAGAAATTTTACATTTCTGATTCCTTAAAAGAATTTCTTGCTCATTGATTTATTTGCAATACAACACATAACATGCTTTCTTCTCTTTTGTTGAAACTTGGTGACCACGCAGAAAAGAATAGAAGATTCAAGGAACCAAGAAAAAACCATGGAAACGACAGATGATCTTTAAAGATCCCTTCCAACTGAAAACATTCCATGATTCTATGAAAAAGGGACATAGCTCTATATCCTTGTGGCTAAAGCACTCCCATGAAAAAGCACACTCTTGTGTTTGGTCCTGTATGTACTTTCTACACCAAAAACTAGTGCATAATAATAATCTGAGGAACCAAGATCAGAAGCTGTGGCCATCCTCGTAAGTGACTTTCTGACCATGAGACAGAAAAGTCACATTTACTTTTGAACTTACCTTCTGTACTAGTACATTTACTTTTCTCATTTAGAAAACCTGAACAGGAAAGATCCAATAAGAATAATCTGCTTTTCTCTGATTATAATTCAATATGTTTCCTGCACTGCACAACGCATCACTGAAGTGTAGCACAGTAGCAGCACAATGAGGGAAAGATCAGGTTTGGTTTGGTGTGACCTCTTATGGTTCTATGGTTCCTCTTATGGTGACCTCTTATGGTTCACCAATGTTTAATAGCAATGAAGTCTGTGCTGGCTACCAGTTCTGTAAGTGCACTGCAGTTTTATACGTACTAGGCAATGCAAAGCAGGTTTCTGCATTGAAATCTGAGACTGTCTTGTTAGCTAACAGAAACTTGTGCATGCACAGAGAACAAATACTGCATCCATAGTGCAGACAGTAGCCCAGAGCCTGCAAGCAGGCACATTAGCATGGTGCTACAGTGAGGTGAATTCACATTTTGATGGGTGATTCAGTGTGGACATACCTACCCTCAGGGACTCTGACCTTCCTGCAAGAGGAAGTGCCAAACAATTGTTTTGGAACATTCAACAGGGAGAGGAATGGGGTAACAGCCCAAAATGTCACTGGCTGATAGATGATTACATAATACTTAGTACTACAATTTCTGTGAAGTTGAGCTGCCTTCTTAAGAAATGTGTTACTTTTCTATTACTTTCTGAAATTCAGTAAAAATAAGGAGTAAAGCAGCCTAATTATTTTAGAAAATTGATGTAAGACAAAGATACTAAGCAGTTGCAATNTGCCTGAAAGTTTTTCTTCTGTATGAGTTGTTCTAGCATTTTTAGGGCTTAGAGAATTATTAGTCATTCTTTGACAAGACAAAAATATTGAAGGGAAGTAACTGAGATAAAAAAGCAATATGAAAATAATGTAGAAAAGTTCCATTTGATTATTTGCAGGATTTGTGCCCATAAATAAATAAATAAATAAATAAATAAATAAACCCACATCAAAATGAAAGGTTGCAGGAAGTATCCAAGTTGTCAGAAGTATGTCTCCAATAGTCTCAATTCTTATAACTTTGAGAATATTCAGTGTATGCTTATTCAAGTTACAAATTAATTTTTCAATATTGTATATCTGAAAACAAGGACATAGTTTCTCATTTTTGTCTGCCATCTAGTGTTAAAAGACAGAATACCTGTGTTCTGCATTTAGAAAGCTTAAAAAACTTGGGAGCACTGCTTGTTATGTATTATATTGACAAAAACAGAAACCAGCATTTTCCCTAAGGCTTCATTGAAGATGTTAGATTTAAGCAATTATCTCAGATAGAATTATTGGCAGAATGCTGCTCTACCAGCTGATGTTAATCTGTCCTAGTGCTTTGAAGTACTTGTGTTTGTTTTTGTTGTTTTCCAGGTTGAGATCTTTGATTGTGTTGTGTGTCCAGGACACAGAATCACAGAATTGCAGGGGCTGGTAGGGACCTCAGGAGATCATCTAGTCCAACCCCCATGCAAAAGCAGGTTCCCTACAGCAGGTCACACAGGAAGGCATCCATCCATAACCATTAGGGTAAGTAAAAAAACATTGGTCATTAAACACTCAAACAATATACATACTTACAACATCTTCAGATCAAATATACAGTGAAAGTACATGCAAAAATATTTTCTCAGAATTAATATCTCCCCCCTGGAAGTTGTTCAGGCTTAATTAATCTAAGTTGAAGTCACAGGTGTCTGCAACTGAAATAGTGGCACTATCTAAAGGGTTACCTGCCCTGCAGGCGTATGGAGACTGCAATAGTGGGTTCGTAGGATTCCATAACACACAAAGACACAGAGGCTTTATCTTCCAAAAATTCCTGTTTATTACAGATCACCACTAGCAGGTGTACTATGACTTGTAAGGTGAATACATATAGATAGAAAACGAGTCAGTACAGATATTAACAGGAAGCAAATATATAAGTAGTATCTATTAAGAGTATAGCACTAATTAACAGTAGCAACAATTAAGGGCAGTAGAAAGGCAATTAGAGGCAGTAACTTCACTAATATAGCAACAAATACAGATTAGTATTGTATGTTCAACAAACTATCAGTAATATTATGGTAGTGAATATACTTACTACAGGTTACAAACTTACCAATGCTGTAACAGCAAATATGATAGGTTATACCTACCAGGACTATATTTACATAGTTTACAGACTACAGACATATCTATATATATATATGCATAAAATCAGCAGTCCCAATTGCATCAAACCGACCCCAGAAAAGGTGTCAAGGTCATATCAGCTTCAAAGGGTCTAGTTAAGAAAACTGATCTCGGAAGAGACAGCTCACCTTCAGAAGTGGGCCCAGGAAGGGGACCAAAGTAATGGCCAGAGTCTCACCTCAGAACTCATCCACATCACAGTGTGTGGAGTGTCACAGAGTTCAGGAGTCAAACCAAGAGTTAGGAATCAACCCAACGGTCCGGTGAAGCATCACCTCTTTAGAATAAGAAAGAGAGAAGTGTGGCACAGGGAGAGGGAGGGAGAGAGGGAGGGGTTTGTTCCACAAGTTTTGGGACAATTTTTTCTGATAAATGTCCAATTATTATCCAGCTACGTTGTAAAGCATTATGACTTTCTCCCCAAGCACCAGCCAAAGACAAATATATAAATTCACATTTTAGAAATAATTAATGAAATTTTAAAATACAGCATAGTTATAAACAGACTAATTCACTTGTGGTATGGACATCACAATACTCTGGCTATAACACGACAAAAAATCATGTACAGGGAAGAACAACTCTTCTTTCATTAAAGCAGGAAGATAAACCACATTTTGTGAGTGAATCTGATTTACAAAAGTTTGCATTTTACCTACAAAAACTTTTATCAGAGTGTCCATTGAGAAAATATTTTGAAAGGCTTTGATTTTTTAAATTAATTTACAGGGATAATGCTCATTAAAATGAAACTATCTTCAGTATAAGTGGAAACTGTCACATTTTAAAGGACTGTTCGGAAAAAGCTTGTGTGCTGTGCAAGCATCCTAACAGAGACCAGCAAAACATTGATAATCACAGAAAAATTCCTGTTTGAGGCTTTCCATAGAAAGTATTTAAACAAAAGTAATTTTAAAATCACAAATGTACCTTCTATTAAGATTAAAATGTATCTTAAAATGTGATAAATGGGACCATTTACATACTAGGTGGAAAGTACTGGAGTTTGGCACCTTCTGAATACTTCAGATGGATTCATCTCTCTTACCAAAAATTCAGGGGCTTGGTCAGATGTAGTGAATCAACTCTCCTTTGAATATTAAGAGAACTCACAAAGTTAGCTTAGTGGGGATGTCAACCTTTTAGATAAATGAATTGAGATCATTTCTTTTTAATGTCTCCATTCAGAGAGCATGGGAATACTCTCTAGTAACAGAGATTTAAATCTTTGCATCATGGTCATGCACAGCACTGAAATATATTTAGAAAACAAATGGAGTTGGGGCATTATTAACTGACCCCACTGACTCCACAAAACAATTGGACAAGAAAATAAAACAGGGTGCTGGATGATCCATGGGTCTACCCATGGAAAGGCATCTCAGATTTCTGTGTACAAAATTCAATGAAAAGGATCACCGACTTGTAACAGCTAGAGAAACATTAACTCATAACTGTGTCCAAGCTTAGCTATAGATGCAATTTATGGTAGCAGCAATTTAATTAAAGACGGCAAAGAAGGCACCTCACCCACTAAAATTTGAAAGATAATTTGGGACAATCCAACTACGTTGAGAAATAATTCCAGTCCTGGTGGTATTTAGTTAATTTTACGTATGACCCCATCAACAATGGAGTCACAACTTTTGTCTTCAAAATATGCAATGCTTCGGTGTATATCATATACCCAGTCATCATGCTAGGTCTAAACCACAACAGGACTATGTTCATTAGAACACATAGTGTGGCCCCAACAAGACAAAAACAAATTGCAAATTATTGATGCTAATGCTTGCATTGCAGGAGAATGACAAAGATTTATTTGTGAGAGTCATATCGTCAAAGCCCTGGACACTTGTCTTGACGCCAAACAGAATGCTTGTCATTTTGAAACACATCCCCACAAACCCCCTGAAACGGTAATTGTATATATTGGAAAAGGATGTGTTTGTATGAGAACCTTTTGTGATTTTATATTTGTAGATAATACTGTAGATACAAGTAGTCATTGAAATATTTGGATTTGTAACTTCACTGAAATTATGGGATGCAACTTTAATTATTCAGCTCCTGTTACGTCTTATCAATTATTACGGTCTGATCATACACTGAGTCCAGATTTGCTGCCTACTTCTATTGGAATTAATCTCACACTGGTGAGGAGACTGCTGTGATCTGATGACCTGCGTCAGCTGCTGGAGTGCTGGAGTGTGCCTGGAACGATGGACAAAAAGCCTAATCACCATCCACCATGATGCAGAGGAGATGCATCATGTCCTGGAAAGATGGAGAAAAGATGGAGAACATCATTGGTGCGGAAGTCTTCTTGGGTACTCACTGACAGCAATGGGAATTTGTAATCACATGCTTCATCCATCTAGTTATGATTTTACTAACTCTAACCTTAGTGTGTCTGCTGGTTATAATCATTTTGTATATAGAAGTTTTATACATAATAAAACAAATAACGCAGCTTCAACCACCTAAAAACATACAAAGCAGTACATAACAATTCACAATATTTCCCTGTCTACTTACCACAGATCTGTAAGTACCAAAATTGTAAGGATATGGCACAAAGGCAAAAGGTGACCACACCACCACTCTGTGAGGGTACGATGTGAGGGTACGATGTGAGGGTAGTGATGGGGTGGAGTGTGACAGTGTGCTCCCCTCGGCCACCCCTAACATGACCCCTAACCCTGCTTGGGTGATGACCATCAGTGTCTGCCACGGTGGATGCACCTGGTTGTGATAGCTGACCTAGGCTCAAGGTAGATTTGTGGGAGGCAGCACGCACCCACCAAATTTCGCTGGTATGCAAATAAAACTAGTAGTCAATCATCTCACTCCATAAATAGGAGACAGCCCTGAGCCTGTGGAGCTCTACTTGCATGGCAGCAGGCTGCATGCCAGGACCTTCCCCTTGAGCGGAGATGCCTCTCAAGGTTATTCCTCAAGGTCAAGAGACTCCCTATGTGCAACAGATACTCAGTAAGTGACTAACAGCTAGCTTCTTGGAACTTCACTTCTTGCAAGACTGAGAGACATCTTATTTGCGAACTTACTATATGGTATTCAGTGATATAAAAAACAGATTGCACATATAATCCTTTGGACATAAACCACTGGCCAGAGGGCCCATTCTAATGACTCTAATGACTCAGAGAGTTTCCCTGACAGTTTTGTCTACCCCTTTTCTCAGTTCAATACATAATTAAGTGACCTTGCCATCGTGAAACTTGTTAATTCATGTAACTTTTGTTAAATCATTATTTTATAGCAATAAAATGCACTGCTGTTTCTCTCTTGGAATTGAAGCATATAATCTACTCCACAACCAATCCACAGCAAAGACAAGGTTTAATTGGCAAAACATTTGAGGAGGTGTGAATGCAGAATTTGTGCCTGGGAAGACACAGATTTATCCCTTTTTGTCCAGTGTTTGTTTAGTTCTTTTGATGAATTATGTGGTTGTTTTGCAAAGCTGATGAATCATGGGTCTCTGAACATGCCAGATCAACGGGATTGGTCATCCTCAGGAAGACCTGTGTGGCAAGAATGTCTGGGTCTGGGATCAGACCTGGAATGTGAAATCCCTGAATCTTCTCCTTAGAAAGGTGGTATATACCTGTTGTGAGCTGGTATATACCTGGTGTACACATCCCAGTAGTAAAATGAACACCTGAGCAGGCGCAGAAGGGTGTTTTACAATGAGGTTATGGGAGAAAGTGTGACTGTACAGGGAAGATCAGCAGCAACCTTTGCTATATCATTTGCCAAAGAAAGGCAGGATGTGCACGGGCAGCACAAGGCTTAACGTGGCTGAATTTCGTTCTTACTGAAGTTGTCGGTCTTGTTTTGCCTAACCCTTTGTTGCCATAAGGATGCAATTTAGCTCACTTAAAGGTAGCTCAGACTGACTAACTCAGGCGGGCAACTGCTTCTTACTCCATCTTATGAGATCCACTTGAGTCCACCAGGCAGCCAAACAAGGAAGAGTCACACACAAGGGCAGGCAGAGCTAAGGAGGCTGCTCAGCTAATGCTGCTGGCAGAGCAACTACTCCTGTGCCACAGCCTAAAATCTATCAGAACCGTGATTCTCACGTAACAGTAAGAACTCTTACCTAAAGAAACTCATAAAAAAATGCACAGCTATATCTGGCAATTAAGGCAGAGGCCGCTACTGTGTTGGCTACATCAGAAATAGTGCGGCCAGCAGCACTAGGGAAGTCATTGTCACCTTGTGCATGCACCGGTGAGACCACACCTCGAGTACTGTGCGAGGAGGCTGAGGGGAGACCTCACGCTCACTGCAAGTACCTGAAAGCAGGTGTCGGTCTTTTTTCTCAGGTGACAAGTGATAGCACATGAGGAAACTGTTTCATGTTGCACCAGGGGAAGTTTAGATCAGACATTAGGAAGAGTTAGGAAAAGGGTAGTCAAGCACTGGAAAAAGCTGCCCGGGGAAGTGACGGAGACCCCATCTCTGGAGGTGTTTAAGAGATGTGAGGACACGGCACTAAGGGACATAGTTCAGCAATCAGACTTGGTAGGTCGACTGTTGGACTTGATGATCTTGAAGTCTCTTTCAAAGCCAATGATCCTGATTCTATTTGGTTTAAAAAAGTGCCTTACCGTGTACAATGAAAACATACAACATACAAAAGAGCAGCACACAAGTCTTGAAAAGGTTTGCCTTTTCAAAGGAGCAAGCCTGCACCAGATGCATAGTCACCTACGAACAAGCAGAGTGAGGTACACATCTACAGAACAGACTGATGAAGTCTGGAAAGCAGCAACCCAGAAAGGGCTTCAGAGAGAACAGGTGAGCCCCTGAGCACAACCTGTTGGTGTGCCTGTGCCACAGTGATCCTGGACAACAGGTGGCTCAGGAGCTGCTCCTGGCCACTGACCACTCCGCTGGAGGAGTGGTATGGGAGAACTGCCTTTGCGTCTTGCCCTAATACTCTTAAGAGTCAAAAAATCTGAGAGGAGGCAAAGGAGGAATTACAAATCATTCAGTATGCTGTATGTTTGGGAGCAGAGGGGCAGGTGCTGTTCTTTGCTCTCTGGTGACAGCGGCAGGACCCGAGGGAACGGCATGGAGCTGTGTCAGGGGAGGGCCAGGCTGGGGGTCAGGAAAAGGTTCTGCACCAGGGGGTGGTGGGCATGGCACAGGCTCCCCAGGGCAGTGGGCACAGCCCCAAGCTGCTGGAGCTCAAGGAGCGTTGGGACACTGCTCTCAGACACAGGGTTGGGGTTTGGGGTGGTGCTGTGGACTCAGTGATCCTCGTGGGCCCCTTCCAGCTCAGGGTATCCTGTGATTCATCAGGTATTCAAGAAGCTGGAGGACAACCTGCATGAAGTGCAACCTGCTCAATTCTGATACTAATCACAGCATACACCAGATACAGATTTTCCTTGGGTGAAGAAAATACCAAGTACGGAAATTAATTTTACTTTTTAATTAGCGAGAAAGAACAGAAGCAGGCGGCAAAACCCCAGACAAAGCTCCGCCTCTATAACGACAGCGCAAGGAGCCCGTCACCCCGCGGTCACCTCACCGCCTTCCGCAATCATCGCCACGCCCTCAGGCGACTTCTCGAGAACTAAGCTCAAGGCAGGCCGGGCTTCCTGCTCCTCACGGCCCGCGCTCCCAACGCCTCCACACGCCACCGAGGCCCTACGAGGAGCCGCCTGGGCCGCCCCCGCCCTGGC
>VXAV01003800.1:24268-37230 GCA_013399715.1 Alectura lathami | reverse complement strand
TTTCTTAACTTTTTTTTTTTTTTTTTTTTTTTTTTGGATTGGTGGTTTCCGTCTTTAAGGAACATGACTCAGGTCCAGATATATGTAGTACTTCAACTGGAGTCTTACTAGTGCTGAGTAAGGAAGGAATGCTTTTGTTGCCTGCTGCATACCCATGCTCCTCAAGGTATGCTTCTTAGCCTCCTAGGTTTTATTTATTGTATTTTATTTTTGTGTTCTCTGAAACACTGGGAGTCAAGACTGAGATGATGGGTGGAGTGTAGAAGCATGTGACATAGACCAGGGTGTGTTGGAACCGTTAGGCATGTTCACTGATTCCTCAGATAGAGCCTGGACTGTGTCTTTAATTTTAACTTTACTCCCTGTGTGAGTGCCTTTTGCTGTCCAGCAGGTTTCAGCAGAGCCCTTTAACTTGACTGATACTATCTATTGCCATTTGTGTGCTGACACAAACTGTGGTTTTTGAGGGTGTTTCTCGGGTGGTGAGAGGGAAGATGATTTTGCATTTGGTGTGCATTTTAGCCCTTCAGTTTGAAACTGTTCACAAAATAGCAAATGCATGATATTATAGAATTGGTGCTTGGGAGTAAAGAGGAACAGAAGGTAGCAGATGACTTGCCTGATTCAGGGAAAGTGTTTCTTTGATACAAGATGTTTGGTCTGTGGCGGTTGAGTAAGTTTCTTTTGATAAAGATTCAATGTGTCAAGTAGGCTCAGGTTAAATGAAGGACATGCTAAGGTTCAATGAATTCAGACTGTTAGTACTTTGACACTGCTGCCATGATGTCTGTGAAAAGAAAAGAAGCGTGGAGGTCATGTCTCCTTTAAAGCCATCTATAACTATGGAGTTCTTTCTACATGTGTGTTCCTTTATCAGTTTCAAGGATGTACACCTTTTGAAATTAATTTCCTTTGAATGTATTGCATTCATTTCTGAACTGGAAGTTCCTCATGTCCTATTTATTGCTAATGCTTAGTTAGCATTTCAGTGTTGCACACGTTGTTTTAAAGATTTTGTATGTCCTCTTCAATCTGACAGGTCTAAGAATTATAGTGATGCATCAATCGTAAGTTTCAAGGGTATTTTAATGGTGTTCTGCAACAATGTTTTTTGGATGCCGTTTCATCCTACAAGGGTAGATCATGCTTTTTTAGGCGTACGCTAGATGGCAGTATGTATGAGTAGAACAGAACAGTTCAGTTGGGAGGGACCTTCAAAGATCAAGTCCAGCTGCCTGACAGCTGTAGGGCTAACCAACAGTTAAAGCATAAGGGCATGGTACAGATGCCTCTTGAACACTGACAGGCATGAGGCATCAACCACCCACCTCTCTAGGAAGCCCGTTCCCGTGTTTGACCACAGTCACATTAAAAAAAAAAAAAAAAAAAAAAAAANAAAAAAAAAAAAAAAAAAAAAAAAAAAAATTTCCCAATGTCCAGTTTGAACCTCTCGTGGTGCAGCTTTGTGCTGTTCTGTCTGTCCTGTTGTCAGTTACCAGGAGAAGAGCATGGCACCTCCCTCTGCACTTCCCCTCCTCAGGGAGCTGCAGAGAGCAGTGAGGTCGCCTCTCAGCCTCCTTCAGACTAGATAAACCAGGTGTACTCAGTCTCCCCTCAAAGGATGTGCCTTCCAGCTCTTCTACAGTTTTATTGTCCTCATGTGAATGCTTTGAAGAACCTTAATATCCTTTTCATATTGTGGAGGCCAGAACTGCACTCAGTAGTCATGGTGAGGATGCACCAATGCTAAGACAGCAGGAGAATCGCCTCTTTTGGCCAGCTGACTGCTGTGCTCAATGCGCCCCACAATGCAGTTTGCTCTCTTGGCTGCCAGGCACACTGCTGGCTCATGCTGAGCCTGCTGCCACCAGCACCCCCAGGTCCCTTCATGCTCAGCTGCACTCCAGCCACTGGTCTCCCAGCCTGTGCCTGTGTCTGGCGTTGCTCTGTTCCAGGCACAGAACCCAGCATTTTCCTTCACTTTATGCCACTGATGATTGCCCAATACTCCATCTATCTAGATCCCTCTGCAAGACCTCTGATTGATTAATTATAAATGGTTGCAACCAAATGCATTTCAAAACAGTCAAAGCTCCCTTTACCTTACAGAATTTTCTAGCAGTTTTCTTTAGTGAATCAAGGAGTTTGGAGCATTACTTGCTATCTTGCAAATATTCTTAAATAGTACAGCACAGACTACTCTTACTCATTTCTCTTTCTAAACGAAGTGGTGGCTTTAACTTGCTCTCTGCTGTATACGTTTTTTCAGGGATGAAAGTTGCAAAACAAAAGAATGTGATTTGTCAAAGTCTCAAAACTCTGATTTTGAAAGTAGACTCTGCCTGTCTTGCATCCATCCTGTTAAAACAGAATTTGTGATAGTTGAACAGGAATTTGATGGTAGAAACGTCAAGTGATCTTCCGTTTTCAAGACAGATATTCTGTTAACCTCCTATGAATATTGTGGTAAATGGTGTTCCATCGTTATGATCTTATTTCATGCTGTATTTAACATTTCAAAATATTTCTTTTCAGGAGCTATATTAGCTTTTATGTTGGGGTTATTCCATATCCCTCTGGATGATTGTGAAGAACTATATCACAAGTTAGGATCAGATGTCTTTAAGCAGAATGTAATTGTTGGAACCGTCAAAATGGGCTGGAGCCATGCCTTCTATGACAGTGATATCTGGGAAAAAATGCTCAAGTAAGTTTTAAAAGTGAAATGTAATTTAATAATACAAGTCTGAGAGCCTTCATTTTTGTTATTTTCTCTGGTAAGCAAATTCTTGAAACAAACAAACAAAAGGATTAGCATATAGTCTCGTTCCTTTGAAATAACTGTTTTTATATTTACCAAAACATTGAAAGCCTTTAATGTAATGATTTTCTCGGAATAAAGTAAGCTTTAGAGCCCTTATTTCTGATTATGTTCCTGAATGCTTGCCAGCTACTCGATCTAACTCGTTACAGATCTGCTTCAGATTTTACTAGCCACCTGCTGTGCCTTTTTTTTTTTTTTTATAGAGATGCAGTAAGAAATGAAATAATATGTTGCAATGGGGATCTTTGATCTGAGCTGCTCTATTAAGGGATTTTGCCCAGTTCTCACTGAAATTCCCATTCCTTTGATATATAAAAATAAAAATTGTAGGGCTTACAATGGAAAAAAAACATCCACTATATTGAAGTTGGCAATGAAAAGGGGTTTGTTCGTAGGTATGTGTACAGGTTCTTTAATGGATATTTAGGAAAAAATCACTGGAAGAATAAATTGTTTATTACAAGTTCTGTTACTTTTATTCATCTGTATTTTTACTGATCAGGTTTTATATAACTTTTAGTGTAAAATGGCACTGCTACTGAAAGAACAGAAACAGCTTCATCTCAGAGCAAATGTAAAATGGTGCAAAGCTTCTTTGGATCAGTAGTATCAAGTTTATTTGGAAACACAATGAATATGTTTTGTGCAACTGGAAGAGCTGCTTCTGCCCGCTATAGTGGCCTGTGCTGTCTGAGTTCCAAGCATCTCGCTGCTTTGCTCGAGTGAAGAGAGGCTTCCAGGCACTTTTTGTTTGTGCTTTTGCATATTTTTAGGAATAAATTTTGTTAATCAAATCAATTTCATGTTTTTTTTTTTCTTTTGAAACTGGAGTTGCTATTTTGCCCAGATAAGAGAGGTTTCTCTGCTTTGCCTCACTTCCTCCTCTGAAAGAAAGTATTACTTTCACATAAGGTAGCTTTTGTATTTTGCATGCCTTTAATTAAAGTGCTATTATTCTTTGCAGCTGTGAGGGAGGTAAAGCACTCTACTCATGCACAGCATGCAAAAACAAGGCAATTATTATTCATAGATAAAATCAAAAATTAAATTTACTGATCAACAAATGACTCTTTGACCCAGTTCTGCAGTGTCGAAGGGAGATGCTATGCCTACACAACATTTACAACGTTTCATTGGAATAGTAGGGATTCATGCAGCTTCACTGCAGCCTAGAAATAAGAAAGAAACTGAAAGGTCATACAGCATCTCCTTATGGAAATAAGGTTGGATCTTAGATTCAGCAATTGCATGGGAAACTGCTTTGTATTTTGTTTAAAACTTAAGCCTTAGCTGTGCTGAATAGTTTTTTGTTCATATCATAGTTAGGTTTGTCAACCTTATTTGAAATAGGGTATAAATTTACAATATACAGGCATAGTGTGTCCTGCGTAATGCAGGAGGGCTGCCTTCTAGCTGCTGCTTAGAATATTGAGTATGAAAAACTTCCATCCACGCAATGAATGCTAAATACATGTTGAATTATTATTTCTGTGGGAAATGATATTACAACAGACTTCCGAATTATGCAGAATGGTGCATTTTTTTTCTTAGCTTCTGTTATATCAATGGCAAACAGTTTAGGAGAGTTATTTTCACTCCTATGAGGCTACTTGACGAGGTTGCTGGTTTTTGGAGTTTTAAATGTGGCAAAGGACTTTGTTTTGCTCTCATAAAGTAGCTGAGTAATCCTGCCAATTTTAGGTTAAGTGTGTGATGAAGTTAGTAGCTGAATCAAGGCCACAGTCACTCTTCAGGCTTGTTTCCAACAGCCTAGAAGGTATGAAGTATTGGTCAATTGAAATTAGCTGCAGAAGTGTGATTATTAAAGTGAAATCCAAGCATTGTCTCTTCTAAATGCAAAATTCTTAGAAGTAGAGGGTTATAAAAGTGTCTGTCGTTTATTCATGATAAGCTGATGGAGCATTTTCACTTTTTTTACATTTATTTGTAGAGAAAAAATGGGCTCAAATCTTATGATTGAAACTGCAAGGAATTCCAGATGTCCAAAGGTGAGTACAGTGTTCTAAGGTAAACAGAAACTGCGTATTTCACAGGTACCTGTTAAGAGTTTTCAGCAAGATTATTATCAGAAGAAGAGTATTGGATAAACAGCAGGGGTATCAATAAGCTCTGCAAATATCTGTATAAGGTAACCCATGCTTCTAAAGAGTAACAATTCATTAGATACTTGAATTTCTTTAGCAATTTCTCAGGTTTTTAGTTAATACTGTAAGTTAGAATACGTTTCAGGTTTGTAAGTGGAGAAATACTTCTGTCAGCTTCCTGAAGTTGTGCCAAGTTTGTTTTTTTAGTAGAAGAGAATTCTAGTATCTGGAGATCTTGTCTGTCCTGTATGTGCAGAGGCCTTGAGATGTCTGCTCTCCCTGTATGTAAAGGGCACCAATTAATTGGAGGGGTGTTACATACAGCAGCAGCATGAAAGTGGAAGACGAGAAAGCATGGGTATTTTATTTTTGGTGAAGGATAGTGTGTGAAGCAAGAAGAGAAATGTAATGGCACATGTTTTGGTACAATCTGTAATGAACAGGTGTGTTGGTGTCAGCACTATATTCAATGCTTTACTGTTAGATGGAAGATGCTCACATTTTCCTAAACATAGAAACACGTGCTTGGCTGACTGTGTTCCTACTCCATCTCTAAAACAAGGACATGAAAAGGCTGGTGTGGTATGTTACTTTCTGAGAGAGAAGCAATCCTATGTTGACTTGAAAGTTATCTTTGAACTGGGATCTTTGGCCTCCTTCCATGCTCTTCAGTAATAAAATGTGAATATAAATAGAGTTGAAACTGGTTATTCACAGTGATCACTTGGTAGTGCCTGCACTCTTTACAGGACCAGTAAAATCAAAATGAAATACACGGTTGTGTACTCTGTGCTGTTGGTAAATTCATTAAGAGATTTTTTNTCCATACCCTTATAGGCATAGTGCCTGGAAGCAAGCTGTAAAGCACATTGAAATGGGTATGTTTCTTCTAGCTGTGCAAAAGAGAGGAAAAAAAAAAAAAAAAAAAAAAAAAAAAAAATTGGTATCAGTTTGATAAGTTTGGGGTTAAATTTTCCAAATTTAAGTAGTGCTTAGACCCAGGCCCTCCTTCTGACAAAACAGAACTTTTCTTCCGTCAAATGGTAGAATACAAATCATGCAGACGTTTTCCTTCTGCATTTTCACATAGAAGTTAGATTTTTTTTCATTTACTTTTTTTTATAAAGGTGAACTTAATGTGAATAAAGTGACTGACTTAGCTGAAGAATGGAAATGAATGCAGTGATAGCACAGCATCAGCTGCTTGTGCTATTGAGTAATACTTCACCAAAAAAACACCACTCTATATAATAAACAGTACACAATATAGAATTGAACACCCACTTGTCTGCTACAGAGTATTGTTCTAAACAGTGCCAGGCAGGCTGGATGCATCATCATTAAAAGGTCTTGTGCATTCTAATGCTCACCCGTAATTATAGGTACACCCACCTCTTGTGATTATGTCTGTAAAATGTGCTGAATTTTGCAGTTGGTTTTCATGTAAATTTAAGTGACTTCTAGATGTTTCAGTGTCCTTGCAAAAAACCTTGAAAGAAAATCTTTCAAAGATTTTTTTTTTTTTTCTCTCTTGGAACAGTTTCTTTCTAGAATGCTTTAAGTGAAGTTACAGTGTGAAGTAATTACTTTCTGGGATAAATTGATGCTTCTAACTAGGCATTTCATGCCCTTGTTCCATTTGCTGGTCACTAACCTGTGAGAATTGTACTGACTTGGTTCCAGCGCACTCCTCACATTCATTAGGATTGTTCTTTCAGAGCACTTTGAAGTAACTGGAGTTTGAAATACTAATTCATCAAAATAAATATGCAGGGATTATTTTTATATGTATGTAGCAAATATGAGAATTAGTTTGGAATGTTTTCTATAGCATTAACAATACTGTGCATCAGGGTGAAACATTTTTAATTGCGTACCTGACACTGGCTTTTTGTTGCAATATTGGTGGGTAGATATTGGCAGAAACTAAATACTGGAAACCACGTTAGGTTAAAAAAGCTTTCTCCTTAGGTTGTATTGTTTTTTTTTGTCGTTTTTTTTTTTTTTACTTTTAAATAGGCATTATTAAAGATATACTGAGGATGATTCTAGAGACACATTGAATGTATAAATTTGTTAGTTTGGGAAATGGTCATTATATTATTATGCATCTAATATAACTTGATTTTATTCATGCTAACTCACTAGGTAGCTGCAGTAAGCACCATTGTAAACAGAGGAACACCACTGAAGGCATTTGTTTTTAGAAACTACAACCACTTTCCTGGAGTCAAGTCTCATTATATTGGAGGCTGTCAGTATAAACTATGGCAGGCCATTAGAGCATCATCTGCTGCACCAGGTTACTTCCAGGAGTATGTTTTGGGCAATGATCTTCATCAGGTAAGCTGAAATCTTATACTTTAGTACATATTTTCCAACATTGTACCTGGGAGAAAAAGTTCCAAATTACTAAATCAGGACTAATCAAATACCTTTGTAGCAGAATGAAAATCTAGGGCAGGTAGGAGTAAGGGGGAGCTTTTGATTTCTATAGCTCTTATAGAGCTAGAAGGGTATTGGCTTAAAAATCTTAGGCTTCCCAATACAAACTGAAGTTCTTCTGCTGTTCGTTTCTTCTCTGCCTGGAAGGAAACTTTATATGAGTTGTAAATGGCCTTTGGCTTCCTGCTTACAATTGGTATTTCATTGAGCATTATTTCACCAGACAGATGGCGTGGCTGACTGTCTAACGATACTGTAACGTGTGGAAAATTCAAGTTGTGCATTGCTGTGCTCCTTCTTATTAGTGAATAAGTTCTGTTTATGGTCAACTTTTAATTCCTTCTACTGACAGCTTGTTAAGTACTACACTAGTTCTGAGCTTAGAAGCAAAAAGAGTAAGAGACACTATGGCAGTAAGATTAAATTCAGGGGACAACTGCAAAAGAAATTCCCTTGAGTGTGAAGTAATGTCTCCTATCGACAGTGAATGCTGTTTTATTGTACTATATCTTCTGTTGGTGACCCTGAGTGGTGAAGAGCGAGGCAAATGAACTTCACTTCCTAGATTTCATAACTTGTGTTACTGTCCTTCAGTGCTCCTTGATTGTTTGTTCTGTAATTCTGAGTTTAAAAGAATCCTTTTTACAGTAGATATTTATTGAAAGGTACTAGTGTTTATTTTAGAAAAGATATGTTGCAGATCTGTTACAGAAAGGACTACAAAGGATGACAGAACGCAAGGCCTTCAACAAAGGGAGCATAGGATTCTATCACTTAAATCTAAAGAAAGCACCTATCACATTTCTGTCGTATTAATTCGTAAGGCATTAGCCTTAACCGGTGGAAAGCAATGCTAGAATGTTTGAAGTAGTAAGTGTACCTGGATCACATTCAGAATTTCTCGTGGTGTTCATTAAAATACTGTATAATCTCATTAGCATTGCAATATGCATAAGTAATGCTGAAGTTTAAAGACTAACAGTGGAAAATTAGTTATGTTAAGAGTCAATAAACAGAAGCACTGATACAAAGGCAAAACAGGTAGAAATCAATCTGAAAAAGATCAGCAGACTTGGAAGGATAGCTCTCAGAAACTTGTCTGTAATAGTCCTCTGAAAACAAGTCTGCGCATTTTCTGCCTACATTGACAAAGCAGGAGAACTACATGATAATAGGAGAGGGTAAAAACACTTGAGGAACCTGCAGGATTTGCCTTTTAGGCTCCTAAGCAGCATACATAGCAGTACAACATACTAGGGCTTGAGGGTATCTAACATGTCATGGAGACTGC
Source organism: Alectura lathami (assembly GCA_013399715.1). Lineage (NCBI taxonomy): Eukaryota > Metazoa > Chordata > Aves > Galliformes > Megapodiidae > Alectura > Alectura lathami. The sequence goes on along the minus strand of VXAV01003800.1, from coordinate 28,565 downwards.
TTTTTACGGTGCTTAGTTTCTCTTTCTGTAACATACACAGTTGCTGAGCTTTTTGGAAAACTAGAGGAGAAAGCTTATGGTAGGCCTTAGTCCGTTTCTTTTCATGCAAGATAAATTTTTCCTGTGTGATGTGCTTTCCTTAACCTACTGAGATTGGATGAATTTATCCAGTCTTAAATGTTAATTAATGGAGACTGTTCATATGTTGGTGATTTGGTATGTGCATTGCAAAACCATTAAATACTCATTAACTGTGATGGCTGAAAACAGTGATTTGAAAGGCTGAGCTGTATTTTGAAATAACATTTATAAGGAGCTGGAACAATTACATTCAGCTGTATAAAAACACTACGAAAGTTAGTGGGCAGGGTTCCCCTGGAGGGCAGGATCGTTCTGCATCAACCAGATTGGGAGTACTTCCATTTTCTTTATGTTCTGTTTTCTTTTTTTCTGTTTAGGGTCCTTTATTTTATTTTTTCCCTTTTGTATGCTGGTTATCTCTAAAGCATTTTAATTGAATATCACCTAAAATAAGAAACTAAGCTCTTTTTTTTTTTTTTGAGATAAAAAGGGAGTCTTGCATTAGATACTGTCTGAAATCCTGAAACACAGTCATCTTCCATCTGTCCAAGCAGAACTGGAAAGGAGGCTGGTTTAGTCTTTGGAGCTGTTCCAAGCTGCTCCTTAACTGTTTGATGGGTCAGTGTTGAGCTATGTGAGGCACTTTTCTTCCTCTTCTCGCCTTTCCACCCCCTCTTTCCTTGAATTGAGAGCACATCAAAGTCTGTCTGTGCTTCCATACGAGGGATAGCTAAATAGTATGATTATAAACTTCTACAGAGTGCTTAGTTGTTTGTTTTAGCATCTCATTTGAACTGTCAGACTAGAGTGAAATGTGTTGAAGCGAGTATTAGTACCACCCTTATACACTAAGTCCAGTTTACCAGACTGCAGAGCATGAAGTTAGGATTAATGTTATTAGAGATCAGGTCCAATATTCTCAGATATACAGAGCTAGAATGGCATCTAGTTCACTTGTTCTTTCTCAAGGTTCTTTGCACAGAGCCCTTCCATATGATCATGCCATCACTGTTTCACAAACTCACTGTTCTTCTCTTAATATTCTCTTGCAGTACATCAAACAGCATGTATTAATTGCTAGAAAGCAAGGTTTTACAGTGTGATTTGGTTGATTCTGTGGAATTCCTAAGGCTGTAGATGTTGTATTCTTTTTGCAGGGAGATGTTCACCTCTCTAAACTACAGAGAACTGGGTATGTTTTCAGTAGTACGACAGTTTATTGTAGTAGAACTAGGTGCTAAATTTTCTCTGTATTCTTTCATGTCATCTGAAAATCTGTATTCTGCCCAAGCATAATATTTTAATCCTTCTGAATTCTTTTAAAGTCCAGAGGTGGTTGTCTTTCATGCCTTCCTGTTTTCTTTCCCCATGTTACATTTTTCCTAGCACAAGGGATGTGCTGGGTTTTTAACGGGCAGCAGGCTAGCAAGGTGCTGTGTGGCAAATGCTGCATAACTGTCTGCATGCAGATTTGTATCTCAAGTTTCATTTCCAGCAGTGCACATTCAAGCAACCTTGAGTTACCTTGTTTTGGCCCTTAGGGGGAAGAGCCTCCATGCATCTAGCAGACTGGTACCTCAGTGGAAAATGTACGATAATCAAGGGTTTTCTCTAATAACTATCCAAGGTGAATTGAAAACAATGTGTATGCTTTGGAGCTACAGAACCAAATGAAACATACCATTGCCAGGCACTCTCGATGGCTGCATGATTTCTGTAAAGTTCATCAATGTAGAATGCACTAAATGTACACCACAGGCTTCAGGGTTGAAGTGTGGTGTCAGAAAGATGATGGTCTTCTGTGGATTTTTTTTTTAGTGGATTGGGAACTTGTGCAGTGCTCATATTTCTACATGAGTCAAAGAACAGAGAAGGCCAAAATGTGGGAATGCCTGTAAAATGCCGGTGAAAACTCAATGGTAAATACAATGGGATTTGTTTCTCAGCTTTGAAGTCTGGGACTCTAAAGGATTTCATGTAGACACCAGGCTTTGTATTGGCCTATCACTCCGTTGTATGTTTAAATCTCAGTGAAAGGTGCTGTGGAAGTTGACTTGGCTTCAAACGTGTGAAAATACTGATTTTGAGAATGGAAACGTGGTGGATTTTTGTACAGTCAGTCTGCCTACTCTCTTTTTATCAATCTTTTGCTGAAATTGTGTCTTTCTAACACTGCGTGGAGTTGGATGAGAGTTGTGTAGGGCTGAGATTAATCCTTAAAGGTGTTATGCGTAACTCTTGGCATGTGCTGGAGTCATGTGAGCGTTCACTTTAGCGCTCACGTTTCCATACACACATTTATACATGCGTTGTGTTTGTGTACACACATGCATGCCCTTTCTCTGGGAACATTCCAGTCTGACTTCCTGTGTTAGCCACTGCAAATGTTTGAGAGGGTTGTAGTGTGTTAATTTATTAATAATCAGTAAATTATTTGTGTAACTAATGATATAATTGCTAAGAGAGATTTCTAGGTGTTGAACACTTTTTCTTATTTGTGCCATTGATAACCTGATGTCAGATTTGTTTAATTTCCACACAAAGAAAAAGCAGTTCAAAAAACCAAATAGCAATATTTACATTCAGGTCAATGGTGTCATGCTATCTTGTTCCATTCTGTCAAGAAGGAAAAACAGTGCAGCTGTTGGTAGATGAGGGGAGGAGGATTAATATTCTTTGTGGTTCAAAAGAGGAAGACATTAGCATTCAAAGGGATTTAATCCCTGTAACATGCTTCTCCCGAAACCGTGCAAGTTGAGAGAGACCAAGTCATGATGTCACCGTGTGGAAGCTGTATTGCCACAGGTCAGCTTTTTAGTATTAAAATCTATTTGTGAAGCATTGAGGGTCTCTTAAGCTGTCTCCAGGCCTGTTAAAACCTGTGGTGTTTTTTCCCCGACTTCTCGCAGAGGGATGTTGTGTTTTAGATTCCTCTTTTCTTTTGTAGCGTGAAAAGCATTTCCATTTTAGCCGTTCAATAATGTCACTTAGTAGGCAGTATGGTATGCTGAGCAAATTGCCCATTAATTAATAGAGCAATTTAAGATTTAACAAAATCATTATGCACACTTCATTTACAGGGTTTTACAGTAAAAACTGAACTTGTACCACAAGTACAATTAATTAGAAGGGCGCTGGGAGGAGGGGGAGGAATTTAACAAAGCCATATATTTTTCTCAAAATAAAACATACGCCGTTTAACACCAATGACTTTTGCATGGTACGTTCCCATGATTTCACTGCTGGGATATAATTCCATTTAATAAAGTGCTGGTGTTGACTTACAGCAGTGTTCAAATAATCAAATTTTCCAGACCACCTTTGAGCAAGATCAGAAACTAAAGTGGTTAAGAAATTGGCAGCTAATCTGTTAGTGGAGCTTTGATGCAAGAGTAACAGTACGCATGGTGAGACTATGACCTACAAAGAAAAAGTGTATACAGAACAATGACATGTAATAAAATCTCCAGTTTCACCTTGATGGGGAAAAAAGCCAGTTTATTCCTATTTTTCAGACTTCTCCCTTCCTTTTATTAGATGGCAAATCTGCAAAGCCATTTCATCTTGTTAGCTTGTTATGAGAGAGGCCTTCAAAAGTGATTTGCGTTAGTGGATCCTACCCTAATTGGTTTTACATGGTAGCTTTTAAAATTAGATTCAAGGGTGCTTCCCAGGCTCTAAGAAGACATAGAATATAGGTCACACTGGAGTTCTTCTCATTCTTAGGATATGCCACGGTGATCAGTATGCACCAGAGCTTATACGGACTGGTTTGATAGGTGTATCTTGTTCTCACAATGATAGAAACAGATATTTCTTTGTTTCTCTGTCTGTTGCCATACACATTTTCTTGCAGCCTTGGAGGCACTGTTGCCTACTGTTTAAGGAAGGAGGAAGTTACTGGAATGTGTTAGCTGCATGGAGACATGGGACTGCTTTTCTCCTATGGATTTTATAGATTTGCTTGGCAACTCTTAAGGAGGGGAATGGGCATGGTGCAGTTTACCAGCCTTCAGGAAAATGCTGTGTTTACTGCCCCAGTGTTAGTCTGCAGACTGCTTAGAAGATTCCCTGCAGAGCATTGCTAACTGATTGGGTTTTGGAAGATTTGTTTAGTGAAATTGAGGATGCATTGTTTAGGCATTTAATTTGGGAGCATTGCAGGTTTTATCTACCAGGGTTCAGAGTGATACTTTGTTGTTGTAAATGTAATTTT